>JAVTVJ010000078.1:3600000-4035000 GCA_034509425.1 Eopsaltria australis | reverse complement strand
AGCAGTTGTTTCATGAAATTTCAGTATAGTATAGGGTAAAGCCCTGGAATGAAATTTTGCCACATGAGGATTTTACCCTTTCTCAGGGTAATTTAAAATACAAGCCACACATCTCACTGTTTTGCATGTCCAGGGTAGAGGTAAATGCTTTCAGAAATGCAACCATGACCTGAAAACCAGGATCAGCAGCATCTGCAAGAAAAGTGACAGCTCATCAGAGGCATCTCAGCCTGCCCATGCATTTGGCAGCAGAATTGTCCTTTCATTCTTTCCCCCCTCCCTGCCACCTTCACCTCTCGTGGCCCACCATTTCTTTGCTCTCAAAGGCAGTTTTCAGCCTGCCTGGTTGGTTGGGGTGTCTGTTCAGCACATAATTGATCCTGACTGCCCATCACTGCAGAGGAAGAGACACAGGGCTTGGGAGGGCAGGAGTGCCATGGGTCTGGATCCCAGGACCCTGCAAAGCTGAGTGCCCAGAGGAGCCATGCAGTGTCAGCTGTGTCCTGCCTGGGGATGCTGCCACCATGGAATTAGCACTTCACTCTCAGCGGCAATATAACTGAGTTCACCTACAATACATGGATGAGAGAGACTTCACTGTTTATCAAATCTAGTTAGTTTGATTTAAACCCTCTAGGTTAGCCCAGCAGAGGATCTGTTTCTTTTCTGACCCTTCACTCATATTCATTATTGATTTTTCCTGAATGACGTCAAGGCAATTACCACATGCCATTTTATTTTATCCTTTTCAGAAGAACCTTGAATGAAGTTTTAGGACACTGTGAAATCAAGGAACATTCACTCCAATCAAACAGAGCCAACAATTTTTGTTGCCTTTGAGGTACAAGTTTAAAGTGCTGTCCTGATTAGAGTGCCTCTGTGATTGCTAATGTATGGCGAGTCCCACATTTCTATAGCCCATCCACCTCACATGACTCACTTTGACAGACCAAAGTACACTTACATGGGCTTCTCTGAGTTTAACCATCTTTTTCAGGGATTCATCCATTGTCTGTCTTCACTTTTTTCTATTGAAGAGCCAATTTACAGTGCTTGTAGCAACCAGACCTAAAATCTAAACATTAAAGCTCTACTTTGCCCTTTCATTACCTAATTTTAAGTTTTAGATTAAACCAGTGACATGGGAATGGTTTTCCAGAAAGATACAAAGTTAAGCTTTCCTCTGTGACATTCAAGCTTTGTGAAAATTCATTTTTTGCTGCTTTTCCAGCTCAGGCCACCTACCACAGCACAAGGCTTTGTGTATAATTATTACACACAGAACTATGACAAAAGAGTTTTACTAGTTTCCAAAGATAAGGTCATGAATTTTTAAACAAAGAGAATGAGGGGTGCTTGTGCAATGTTGTATCTCTGATGATGAGATTTTAATTAAATAAGCATATTCTATTTTGACATTGAGCCCCAGCTCCATTCAGTGCACAATATGGACAGAGATCACTTAATGAGCAGCTGTTCAGTTTTGGTTTTCCTCAGCGCATGGCATTGGGCCCTATTTGTCAGGTTTCCCACTCTGATGACTGCTCAAAATTTATAATTTTCTCTTGAGTTATGTGACACTTGTCATAGCATTAGGGCAAATCCCAGTTACATGTCAGCAAGTGAACTCTTGTGGTCCTTGTTTGGTTTGTTGGATTGTAGCACGTTTAATTTGGAAATACTTGGAATTGTACCTAATTTCTAATGTTGCTCTTTATTCACCAACAGTTCCCTCAAAAGCTTTTTTCATAAATTGCATTAAATTCTTAGATTTATATCTTCTGTGATGAGTTGATGTTCTTTGTATGATAAACCATATAATAGCATTTTCTCAAGTTCCCATTTAACAGAACAGCCCATCTACTGCAGAGTTGCTGGGGTTAAATCTCGCCCTTAGGCCAAAATTTGGATAACGAAGATGACATAACTGAACTTAATGGTTGTTGTTATCCACTGTAGACGTTCTTAACATGCTGCTTTCACATTCATGTGGCCATTCAGAGAAACTGGGTTTTGTTGGAGCGTTGAATTTCATGGTTGTGTTTTGGTTGAAAGGGTCGGGAAAAATTTGCTGTGTCCTGGCCAAGGGAGCACCAATGCTGACACTTCCTTTACAGTGCACATTTCCTGTTGTTGCACATACTGGCTAGCATTTGATTTTTTTGATACAAAATAGCTGATGGTGCTGGGTAATAGTAAATGGGACCAGAATTGCCACTGTGATGTTACCAGATGCATCCTATTCCAAGTTTCAGTTTTCGTTTGGCAAAACTGAGTGACTATTGCAGACGGATTGGACAGCAGGGCTTTAGTGAGAAATCAATAGGGAGATCAGCAGCATTTTCAGCTTTTGAGAGTTTGATTTGCAGTCTTGATATTTAATATGGAGCTCCTCATGAAACTCATGCTTTCACATAGTTCATTTTTAAGGGATCAGCGGGGTGGAGTGGTTACACAAAGAGGATTCTGTTCAAAAAACAGCTTATCATAGGTCTGAGATCTGCACCATAGCCTGTGCAAGTGAAATTGCAAACCCAAATACTCCTAACAGATAGTTTTCTTGCAATGGTTTAATTCCTAACAGTGTTAAGATAGAGAATATGTATAAAAAGCTTTAAACATTTTCACTTGCTTACTTCACAAGGTTTAAGAGCACTGTTGTTAAATTATGCAGGATGGCAATCCTCTTGTGAAGCTGTTGTAATAACCAGTCAAGAAGAGCTATTTGTGCAAATGCTCATTAGTGTATTTCTAAGTGCTCAGAACTATTACCAAATTCTGCTTTCTACATAAATATTTTTAGCGTTTGAAACAATAGTGCTGTATTTAAAAGAATGAGGGATGATGTCTGGAACTGTAGCTTTTTAAACAATAGTTTAAGGCACTGGCTTGAGAATACTTGTATGGACAAAAAAGATTTTGTTTGTTGTGATTTGTGAGTTATGACTTGTTAGTTCTTGGGCTCCTACAATCTCTGATCCAAGAATTTTGACAGAAATGTTTTTTTCACTTGATAATTGTCACTTGGATTCTTTATTTTTTACATCATTTGTATCAGGATTCATTAATCTCCTCTTTAAAACAGTTGTCCAAAGCAAATGCAGAAACAACATACACCCCTGGTGACCTGTCTTACTGCATTCATAATGAATAGCAAATATTCATTACTATCAATTGGTTGCAACTAGCATGTTGAAAATAATTCATGGAAACTAATTGGGAAATATTTATGGACAGTAAAATACACAGTAATCAAGGTTGGTTCATGAATGACTTGCCAACCTGAAAAGGGATGCATTTTTTCAAGAATATGGTTCTGTGCAATTTGCTGTGCTGTCATTACCGGCAGATATCCTCTGAAAGATATCACTGCAGCAGTCTGTACACATTCTGCTTTGAGCACAATTATTTGCACCTCTGCTGGGCTGCTAAGGCACGAAATTCAGAGCAGGTGTAATGCAGAGTGCACTGTCCAGGGCTAGAGATTGGAGAATGACTTGCCTTAATGTAACAAGCTAGGATGGATCAGGATTTCTCAGGGTTTTGAATGCTGAAAAATAAAATCAAGGTCAATCTCTAATTAAGTGGGACCTCAAGTGAATATAAATGATTCCATTCACCCATGCAGCAATGTGACCTGCTAAGGAGACACAGGCTCACAAAGGTGTGTTTCTGACTTTGCTGCATCCCCAGCTTGAGCTCCTCCCAAGATGGTTCAGCTCCTTTAATGGCAGAGCAATTTCAGACTGATTTTAATTCTGCCTGGACGGGGCCATTAGGAGAACAGCATCAAAACTCCTTCCTCAAGTGTGTATGTCGACCCTTCCCATGCTGGATTTATCCTTTTTGAGAATGACAACTGTCTTCAGCCAGTTAGTTTTGTTGATCTCATCAATATTTGACTCTGTCAGAAAAACGCAAGTAGTTCAGTGCCAAAAATGGATGTCTGCCAACTGATTTACTGTCTCAGGCAGATTCTTCCTGAGTCCCTGTAAAAGCATCAGACCAAATGTATGAAGTAACACACTTATTCTGGGTTCTTTCCCCTCAAAAAATGTAGGCTTAAAAAAATAAAAAGCAGTTCTACACCATCATCTTTTTCAGTCAATTCATGAAATGTCAGGAGTCTAACAAGCCTGTCCAAGAATAAACTTGGAAAAGGTACACTGTGTTCAAAATCACAGCTCTGGAAACTGTCTGCATTCTCCAAAGGGAATTGGCTAGCAGGAAGGGCAAGTCCTGCAAGGATAGATTTCAGCTCTGCACTCTCAAGTTCCTAAGTTTCCTTTTGAAATTTTCTGAGATATCATGTTTTTGACATGAATCAGATGAATCTCCTTAAAATCCTTTCAAAACCAGGGCAACAAATCTCACACAGTTTCAAACAGGTGAAGCACCTGGATGAGTGATGAGTGCTCCAGGGAGCAGCACTGCCTGGTGAGCCAGAGCCCACAGCACATAGCTTTTGTTTTTGGTGCACCAGAGAGGAGAGAGAAACTGCCCCATGCCAGGAAGTGCTGATGATAAAGGGCACTGCATGTGACTGATCTGCCATAATCTCTCTCTCCTGCAAAGCTGCTGCTGATGGTAACCGTGGGTCTGGCCACTGGGAGGAAAACATCCCCAAGCTTTTTGAATGTCTCAATGGCCACAGTCCAACAGGATCTACCAGCTTCCAGGGGCAGCTGTGGGAGATAAGCTCTTCTGAAACTTTGGCCCAACTCTCTACTATTACAACTCAATTTTAAAGGTTTTGGGACCCGAAATTTCTGGCCATAAAGATATTGTAGGTGGCAATGATGATTTGCCTTTATATATGAAACTAGAAAGAAATACTGGGAAACTAGGTGAAAAGTAAATCTGCCACAATGTAGGCTTTGCAGCAGAAAATATCAAAATAAGAAGATAATGCAGCATCTTTAGCAGAGATGGGCAAAGCACTAGGATTCAGCAACACACATTGTTCAGCATTTCTGAAAAGTAATAGTCATTGAAAAGGCTGATCTGTGGGTGGTGAGCAATCAGTGAGATGTTCTTAGATAGAAATGGCTAAAAGTCTCATTTAAAAGCAACCTTTCTTCCATTTGGGTGAGGAAGAGCAGCAGGTTTATGGTTTTCCTGTAGCTGACAGACTTCAATTTGTTACTCAAGAAAAAATTTTACAAATGCCTTTTTGTTGGCTAATGTGTAAATGTGAATTGCCAAAGACACTGTAATAATGTAAAAGGACCATCAGACAGTCAGAGCAGCTACGCTTTTGGATGAACATTCAGGATAGGGTCAAACAGCCAGATTTTTAATTTGATGCTTTCCCAGTAAGAAAAATATCTCCCCTGCTAATGTAAGGAGAGAGAGGATGGGGGGAATGCATGGCAAGTGGAAGCAACCACAGGGGTCCCTGAAAGTAGTTGTATAATGATTATTTGACAAGGCTTCCTGGATGCTAACAATCCCATTAAAAATAAGTTGGCAAAAACATTAGGATCCTGAACTGACTGAAAATGAAAGAAGAGAAATGAGGAGGGATTAAAGTAAAGCTCAGAAATAAAGAACAACCACTGAGTGTGTCCACGGTGGGAGTCTGTGAGCCTGATGGGAAGCTCTGGGTAATTAGCTGTATTTGACTTCTTTCTTATATTCAAAAATACTTTTCTCTCTCCTCTTCCCCCCCATGTTTCCTTGTAGAGCATGAATTCTTGGAGGTCACAGTCTATACTGGGACACCCAGCTTTAGGCATTGTGCATGCACATCATTAAGAGATAATTCTTGCCTGAAGAACTTTAAATCTACATTTACCAGGCAGAGAAGGGAAACAGCACTATCACAGGTTTGCAAATGAGAAGCTGAGGCACAGAGAGGTGAAGGGCTGGTTTCAGAGATGTTCAATTTTCACTTGGACTCCTATGAAAATTAGGTTTTTCCAGAAATCCTGACACTTCTAAAGTGATAAAGGCATAGAATTGTTTAGGTTGAAAAGACTATTCAGATCAAGTCCAATCGCCAACCCAGCACTGCCAAAGAAACTAAATCATGTCCCCAAGGGCCACCTCTACACATATTTTTAAATACTTCCAGGGATGGTGACTCCACCACTTCACTGGACAGCCTGTTCCAGTGCTTGATAACCCTTTGGGTGAATAATTTTTTCCTAGTATCCAATCTAGGTCATTTGGAGGAAGGAGGGATGTGCAGAGACACCAGGCTCTGTTCCTGCCTCCTGTGCCTCACCCTTACCACTGGCAGTCCTTGGCTCACTTCATGTGAGCCTGTCCTGCTCCCAAAGAGCTGCTCTGTGCACATGTGCAGCACTGGGCCAGGGCAGCAGTCTGCCCTCAGGATGTGAGATTTTATAATTACCCTTCAGTGGTTCTCTTTTAAATGCATGGACAGGCCTGCAATGCACACAGCTCCATCTTGGTCTCACTGGCAGATAAAATCAAGAACAACTTTTGTGGCGACTGCAACAAAAATAATTGGAGATGGAGATTGTTATATAATACAAATGTGTTAAAAAGAAACCACTTTTATGTATGTAACAACTATCACTGAGAGCCCTGGGAGCAGTTTTAGGTTGGGGGTGGCTGCCAGGGGGAGCAGCAGGGAGGGGCAGTGCCTGGGGAGGGCACCTGGTGCTGTGGACAATGTCCACACTGTGGCCCTGAGCCCCAGCACCCAGCCCAGTGGCCACTGTGAGCCTGGCACTGGATTCCAGGGCCAAGCACAGCTCCCACGGGAGCTTCCTTTCCATGATGGACCAGTCTGCAGGTGAGAATGTGCTGGTAGACCTTTGCAATTGCTGTCACTCAGAGGGGTGGTTTGTTTCCTCCTCAAAATGGTCACAAAAATAAACTATTTTTATATGAGAAAAATATTTGCTTTATCAAGAAGACCCCTGTGATATACTGAAAGCCAACACTGTCTAGTCTGATGTTTGTTGGTAAGTCAATACTAACAAAGATCTGTTTTCTTTAGAAAGAAAAATTTATATCTTGAATGCACTATTACAGATGGTTCCCAACTTAACTTCCTCTTCAAGGCAAAAAGGACAAGATTTTGTTCTCATGTTGCTGCTTATTTTCTCTTTAACTCAGAATCTTTTCTGATTTATTGAATATTGAAGCTTGTGGAAGATTTGCCTGTTTTATTTGGTTTGATTAGAAAAAACCCACAAACTTTTAATGTTGACAATATTCTTAAATTAGGCATTATGTTAGTCTTGAGCCTTCTATGTAGCATTTATATGTCATCTTTTCAAGTTGTTATTGTACATGTTCTATAGAAAAAGTAATTTGAAAGGGAAAAATACACAAAACAGACCAGCTGCCTGGCAAAGCTGTGTGACAAGGCTCTGAGTAAGGTTTGAAAAGGTCCAGGTAGAAGTTGGCTTGCTTAGAGACAGAAGTTACATGAGACAACCTCCACGGGTTTTTCTTCCAACATAAATTATTCTGTGATTTTATGATTAACTGCAATTTTGTTCCCAAAACCCACAGTCCTGAAATATTGCAGTTTTTAATTCAAAATTTATGACTCATGGAAAAAAAGGCTCTTCATCTTAACCATCAACACGTTTCTCACATGACTGACTGTAAAAGAAAAATTGTCAGTTGCATGTGATTTGTTACTTCTTCATACCATACTGAAGGGTTGTTTTGAAGAAAACCAGAAAGGTTTTAATGAAGGAGCAGCAGAGTGGTGTAGGGACTATGAACATAATCTGAGAGAGAATTCAAGTGGCCACTTGAATTCAATGTGGGGAGAAGGGTAACAGCTGCTGCTGGGGTGTTTGGGGGCTGCAGGGGGTGATACAGATGGGGTGTGCCCTGGGCAGGGTGCTGCAGCCCCCAGCTCCTGAGTGATGCCTTTCTCAGCAGCTGGGCTCTGCTGGACACTTTCAGCTGCTCAGAGTCAGGGTGTCCAGGCCAGGTTTCACCACTGCACCTTAGCTAGGCTTGTTCAGCCAAAGTGCTGAGGAGGGGCACAGCCATTTCATCAGGAAGTCTTAAATAAGTGAATGACAGCAGGAAAAGCAGCTCCATGCAGGGCCTAAGTCAGCTCTGAGCTTTTGCTGTGTAACCCCAGCCAAGTGCACGGCACTCAAATGGAACAAATGATTGTTAACTTTGGTATTTGCTCACTAGATGTTTATTGCCTGACAGAAAATCTTCTCCATAGTCATTTTCCCATTAGAGAAGTAAAATAAAACAGTAATGAAGAGGAGCAATGGTTTATTAGAAAGACAATTGCATTAACCATCAGAATAGTAAATTCTGGTTCTTGTTCTGTCTCTATTTTCCTGGACCACCTTGGGACCCCCAGTTCCATTTCTCCATACCTAATTTCTGAACTGGAAGATGGATAGTTACCCAGCAATGTCAGGGTGTTATGCTGGGGAATGGGATTAATAACTCCTTTATGGACCAACTATGCCTCGTTTTTAAGGCCTTTCCTATGTGTATACATACAAAATCCTTGTTTTTAGAAATCTTCTGCCATAATAAAAGTAGGTCTTCCTTCTAACTGAAGTCACATTAGACTCAGTGATTCATTTCCCAGCAGTGACACTCGTGGTCAGGATGCTGATGCTGCTTATAGATCTCTCGTTGTATTTACTAGGGCAGGTGAGTAGGAAACAGTGACTGCCCCAGCCAAAGAACAGAGCTTCTCTAGGATTGGGAGTAGGGGAAGGTGATGTACTTATTTGTGTCTCAAGTTATCTGACCATTAACCATCTCTTTTCTAATCTCTCTCACCCTATTCCCTCCAGAAATCTGTTATTGAAAGGAAGGAAAAGGGAAAATGTTTTTAAATGGGCAAATTGAGAAATTCACAGTGTTGCAAATAGTCTGTGAGCAGGATAGAGTTGCCTAGGGCTCTTTTGTGAGTCTCACATGGGGCTGTAAATCAATTTAGAATTGTAGAAGTAAGGCATAAACCAGAAAACTCTGTGTGTGTCAGCTGTGTTCTGTACAAATGGCTGATATTGTGTATAGTGTTTATTGCAAATCCTGTTGTGACAGGATTGTAACTTGTTTAATTTTTCATGTGACACAAAAAAATAAGGTCCAGTGTTTGCTGCTATATATAAAATGTTAATTCTTCATTGGTTTGAATACTGAATATGTTATTGAGTCCCTCCAAACAAAGCCACTTTTAATCAAAACCAACTTAAATCCAGGACCAGGCAGTTTTTGCTTACTAAAACTCAAGTAATTTAAAGAATTTCTGCCATTTCTCCTGTACAAGCAGTTATAAAGTTCTGAGGGTTATGGCTTTTTTTTTCAACATACAAGACTATACATAAGTAAACATTTCTCAAGATGTTTTTAGGTAAAGACAGAATTTTTGTCCACATCCATTTTGGGCATAATTTGGTCTGCTGTCTGTTGGAGAGCTTAAATGTCCAAATAGACCTGTGCCTTCTGAAGGGTCTTTCTTTTTGCCATTTTCTGTTTCAATCAGGAAACTTGGGGCAGTTGTTATGTAGAATCTAAAAGAATAAATTTAGACCAGAGTATTATTTAAGTATCTTACAGTAAGAAGAAAACTTTAGAGTGCTCTTCCCTGAAACAGGTCTGAAGAATAACATCCCCAAGCACTGTGGGAGTGTGGATCTGGCTGCTCAATTTTCTTTTGTTTTCCTCCTGCAGAGCAGTTCAAGGTGTAGGTAAACTGGAATATTTCACATACCCCAGATATACAGTGTATAACCAGGCTTGTGGACCAGTATGTGTCCACAGCAGTAAAAGGAAGTCTGTGGGGCAGCAGTAAAGAAACAGGAATTTGGGACTGTGAAGTTCCAGAAGTGCTTAGTTGCATTTTGAAGAGTTTTAAGATCTTTTGATGCACTAGGTAGATGTTTCATCTGCAGAGCCCAAAGTCAGGAAACTCAGAATGAAGAGAATTCATTGATGATGCAAGGTAGATTTTTGGGGTTCTTTCCCCTCAGTGTGGATTTTGAGCAAATCAGAAATCCTGAGATACAATCAAATTGAAATTATGCCTACAATGGCACACCCTAATCAAGGTGGTTTCTCTTGGCAGGACTGGAGAGAGCAGAATTGCAGTCTGTTCCTCAGTGGCCTCTCCACATGGAGCAGGCAGAACCTCTCCCCACCAACGTGGCAGCCCTGGTGTGCCAGGGTTTGAGGGAGATTGAGGTTCCTGTCACAGGGAGGAAATGATCCATTACTGCAATGGAGGTTCATGAGAAAAGGGAATTTGTAATGTGCCTATTGCCATGACCACCTTCTGGTGGTGTTGAACACAGATTTGTGAGTGCTGACATAGTTGCCTACATGAGTCATATTTTGCACTGAAAATTTTATTTAATGAGCTTTGAGGAAAAATATTTCAACCAGTTTTATGTGTTTCTCTATCCAGGCAAAAAGTTTGAGCACACATCTTCCCCTTGTGGAGAGCGCTTTCTCTTTTCCAGCTGTCAGAACACAAGGGTCATTTGAGTATTCTTGTCAAGTTTTCCAGATGCTTGTTTTGAATTGATGGGTTTGAACAGGAGCAATTTGTTATGCTGGCACTTCCCCCCTCCAACTGCACAGAGTCACCCTTTGCAGATACATTATCATCTCCTGCCCTGAAGAAACTGCTCTTCTTAAGATAGAACAAATGGGTTGGGAGATTTTAGGTCTGAACCAAAGGTCAAACTTGTCTGATAGCTGTGAAAGGGAATGGGGATGTGTAGACTGTTGCCTGGGTGGTAGATATTTCTTGCGTGCATATGTGTGCAGATAAGGCTAGATAGATTATTTGGCACTTTGACTGAAGTAGATTTCTTTTTCTGTTTTGGAAATATGTTTTCCATTATTGGAAGGAGGCTTTAATATCAAAGTGTAAGTAATCCACTGAAGTATAAAAGTGTTTGTTCAAGTTTTATATGATTTTTTGTTACAATTTCAAAAATCTTTGTCGTAAAACTCAACCTGTAAATCTGTTTTCCACATATGCTTTCATTTGATATCTTATGGAAGTACTTCCCAGTATGCACATACTCACTGAGTTTAAATAGGCAGGAGAAGAGATGCAAATGCTGTGCCAGGCACTGCTGGCCAGACATGCCCAGGATGAAGGAGTGGTCATAAGCAGTAGGAAAGAGGTGGTGGGAAGTAAGCATATGCCACCTACTGAAACCTACTGATATGCTTCTTTCATGTTGTCTTGTCTGTTTGAGGGGATTTCCTCATGGAAAGAAAAATTAGCTCCATTAATATAAAAACTTGTGTAGAGACACAAAAGGATGTGTGGTCACAGCAGAGCTACTATTTAGATTCAAAGGAAAAAGATGAAAGAGAAATTAGGTCTAATTTGAAAGAGTCATACCAAGTATGTGTTCTGTGCCCAGACCAAACCTTAATAATCATTAAGTAGCTGAGAAGGAATCTGCAAACTCCTGCTGAGAAACCTGGTGTCAGATTTGTTGGGTGATTATACAGATAATTAAAGCATAAAGTGAATGTTTCAAGTGCTGATCAGGTCAACTACACTGAAAGAAGATTCATGGCAGCTGAAGGTAAGAATGAATGTTGTATAAGGCATTTTCATCCTTCTTCACCTTTGTTTGACCAGAGATTTATGACTAATGTCAAGTATGTTCAAGTGGAAACAATTTTACAGGCATAACAATAGGATAAAAACTTGGAAAGGAATCTTATGTTTGTATTCCAAAAATCATTCCAGGTCACATCACTAAAGGAGGTGTGAGAGCCTCTGCCACTCAAAGGAGTGACAAATTCTATTGCATCTCTATCTCCATGGTCTCACGGTGCTGGCTACCAGGATTAAATGTGATTTTGATGTGCTCCTAGTGTTTCCCTAGTTTGTGATATTTTCCATGAGGAGCAGTGTAGTTCTGTGTTTAAAAATAAGTAAACTTAGGTAAAATGGTTAAAGTTTTGCATTCATTAATGACATTTGCTTTGCAGTCTGATCTCTGATAGAGTTGCATTGGAAATAAGAGGTAAGTGACCTCTCAGGCTTGGAAATGCCTGTGAGCATGGAAAGGATTGCTTTGCCAAGCAGTCCTGACTGAAGGGACCTAACCTAGCTACGAGGAATGTGACAGCCCTCTAATTCCAGTGCTTGTAATGAGCTGCCTCTGTGACATCTACTCAGTTGGACAGATATACTAAAAAAATGAAAGTAACTTTCCTTAGGCCACGATGACTCAGTTAAAAATAATCCTACTCAGAAGGTTGTAAAAGTGGCCTGGAAAGTGATAACATTAGCTCTTCTGGGCCATTGCACAACCTCATTTATCCTTTAAAGATTCTTGTGTTTTCCAAACCTTTGTGCAATTAATATTATTTAACTGATACAGGAATATTCATCAGCCATTTGTTCAGCAAATAAAATATTTTTAATAACTGTGATCTAAAACTTCAAGCAAATGAGTTTCTCTGATAATCTCTTCATCAAAGCAGATATTCTCAAATGTCCACATTAAATTTCGGACTGCAGATATCACCTTTAATGTATGCTTCAGTGGCTGCTGGGGCTGGAAAAAAATCATTACTAATTGATATGCTTTAATGGCCTGAGAGCTTTCAGAGTTGGGTGAACCCAAGAGAAATGCTGAGAGGTAGATATTTGATTCTAATGATGCCTGAGTAGGTACAAGCAAAAAGTAGAACCATCATGACAGCTATATCATTGTCAAACTGCTATACCTCAGGTTTTCTACTAATTTGACACTATTACAAAACACTGTTTTAATGAACCCATGAAAGGCAAAGTTAGATAATGGATAGAAACATAGAAAAAGAAGCCTGTGCTGGTATCTGTATTTGCCAAGACAGTTACTGGAGACAATAGGAGTTTGGGATTTGTAAACTATCTGTTAATTAGTGCACAGTATAATTTTATTCTATGTCCTGAATATCTAGTAAGTGTTTGAGAATACAGATATTATGAAATTTTCACTTAACTGTGATGATTTAGGATGTGAGTGATGGGTGTTCTAATTCCCCATCCTGGCTGCATTGATCCCTTCTGCAGCTGTCACCTTACACTGCACTGGACACACCTCACACACAATGGGAGAGAACATGAGCAATTAGAATATTTCTGTTTTTTTTTCAAATATGAGCTGCATTAAATGCTTAATTCACCTTTAAAGACTTCTTATTTCTGGGCTCAGCCCAACCCCTAATTTTCACTGTGATCTACTCTGTTTCTAACACAGTTATCGAAGGCATGTTCTTACCGAGAGGGGAGAAGCAGTGGCATTTTCAATGGAAACTGGGGGTTGTTTTGGAGATCTGCTTTAGCATCAGGGTTTGGGGCCTATGGCTTTCATCTTATTTTAATGTTTAATTGCCTCTTTGGTGAGACTTAAGGGGAAAATATACCATTGCTAATAAATACATGTAATTGTATGTGTGAGTGAAGCAGAAGAACCAACGCATTTACAACGCAACAGATTTACAAAATATATTTGTGTTTTATTCAGTAGGAAATGTGCTTTTCTTTAGGAGATTCTTTTGATGACTCAGAGACTCTCATTATAGGGAGCTAATAATTCCTGTTTATTCCATAAAATGGAAAGGTTTGTAGGCACCATAAAAGCTTTGTGTTAAGTCACACCTGGTTGTAGCAGAACAGTTTTGAGGATTAAGAAAACTTGGAGAGGAGTATACAAAAAATCAGAGAGAATAAAAAAGCCCAAACATACTTTCTTTACTAGTTCTTTTAACTCTACACAGTTCTTTTAACTGTGAGACGGGCCAAGGCTAAAGCAAGTGGCCTTAGGTAAAGAGAGAGAAAGAAATGAATGTTCAGAGCAGGATCCTGAGCACTCAGGAGGATTATATGACCCCAGGGCAAAAAAGTAGGGATTATTTTTGTCTGGATCTGGTAATGCTCATGCTGCCTAAATCCAGAGGTTTATGTAACTATCTAAACCCAGACTGATTGTGTTTAGAAATCCTCAGAAAAAACAAGGTCTGTGTTGCTCTCACTGATAAGAACAGAGAATTCATATCTTATGAAATGTGTAGTTGAGGGACACAATCAATAGGTTAGTTTTTTAAGTATAAATTTAATTTGCATGAGAAAGCTGAGAGGGTCAGACTCCTTGTATATTTAGGAAGTCACTATAAGAACTTGTGAGACTGCTTGAAATTTGCCTCAAAACTGAGGTCATGGCAGTTTATGCAAGAGTCACAATTTTCTCAAACCAGTGAGGAAAAGGAGATTTTTTTGAATTTTACCAAGATGCCCCCACTGTCTTGGATGTTTATGGATTTCAAAAGTATAAGGCTGCCACTAAGAGTGACTTTGTGATTTGTTGCCATGAAATTTTACTCCTTCAAAAAGGAAGGATAGAGAATGTTGGTGGAGCTTGTACCTGTGTGCTTGGGAAGCAAGAAACAACTGGGTGTTTGAGTGGGCTGATGCTCTGCTGGTACCTGGTCGTGAGGGGAAAGGTGCATTTACAGAGGAGGTATCACACAATGAGAGTTGCTTGCCTTAAAATGTATCTGCAAGACATCCAAACTCATGTACATGATAGTTTAATACAGTCTTAGCTGTGAATTTTTAGAGTACTTCGTGTATTTTTTCAACAAATTTATACTTCCCTGCCAAATTCCATATGATGGGCAACTGAAAATACACTTCTGTCAAGTTAATGATACAGGAGAGATCTCAGTTGTGTCTGGTTCTTTGTGGAGGAAGGTAAGAAAATTATTAGGCAACATTATCCACAGAGAATGTTCATTAACAGATGTCTTGGCAAGGATGAATTGAAATAAATATGCAAGGAGACCAGGGCAGTGGTGAAGCTACCAGCTCTGCAGTTATCTCTACAGGATGTGTAGGTGCAGCCTTTGGGGACAGGGTTCAGGGCTGAGTTTGGCAGTGCTGGGATAATGGTTGGACTCAATGAGCTCTGAGTTATTTTCAACCTGAACCATTCTGTGATTTTCTTCTGAGGAGAGAAATGAGTGGGGACAGGCTTCTCAGCTGGTGTAGACCTACCTGCCTGCCTGAAAATCTGATTGTAAGTGGAACTCGTTGATTTATGCTCTTTACATCTAGGCAGGTATAAATATTGAAAAAAATTGCATGAGTGGAAAATCAGGGTCAGTACCTTTTGGTTAAGATATTTTGCAGTGATTTTGGTGTGGATTTACTGGTATCTTGTCTGCTTTCTGGCATTTATTGACTTGCTCATGTTCACTAAATCCAATTTACAGCTCTTCACATGGCCAGAACATAGCAGTAAATCTAGTGCATTAAATCAGTGAGCTGGATTCAGTTCTTTATTAAACCAACAAATCTGGATTAATTCCGGTCTTTGAAAGTGTTTCTATTAAACAAAAGACCAGTTAGACCAGTGTGTAGAAAATGTCTTTTGATTGCTTTTCTCTTGAAAGCTTTAAGTATTGCTCTCCTGAAGCCCAGCTACAATGTCAGTGTCTCTGCAGAATATGTACATTTCCCCCCTCTATTTTCTCTCCTTTTTTTTCCTAAGAGGGATAATTATATGAACTATTCTTGCCAAATTCTTTCTGTGATTGTTTTTGAAATTTTTCTAATGCTCTGAGTCTATCAGAAAATGATGGAAATATCTATTTCTATAGCACCACACCGTTTTGTGGCCAATTTTCTATTTTTCAGATGACCTATGTGTCGGGTTTTCTTCCCCCAAGTGCAATCTAGTTTGAGCTAATACCATTAAGAAGAAAAGAAAAAGACATTTGACAAGAGTTGTGGATAGAAGTTTTGTGTGATGGTGTGGGTGGAGGTGTTTGAAGTGCTAATTTTTTTTCTTCCTGGAATACTGGTGTGACAGAGGTGTCAAGTTTTGATAACTGGAAACTACAAAAGTAAATTCAAGTTCTAGCCTCTGTTTTGGTTGATTGCAACATTCTTACTGTCACCCCAGATTCTTTTCTTTCTTTCTTCATTCTGCTTCCAGTCAGTTTTGCCAACAACTTAGATTTCATGCTTTCTAATGAGGGTGTCAGTTTTTGTTCGGATGGCTGCAGAGTGCTATGGAAAGCACCCATTTTCCTCTTAAGTTAAATAAACAGTGCCAAATTATTTTATTTAATTGGTGCTATTCTTTGTTTGCAGTTTATTTTTGTAACGTAGGAAGAAAATATCTGGTTTTTTGCCTTGAAAAGTACTTTGTATTTGTCAAACGCTCTCTGTCACTTATTTACTCTGTCAAATGTTGTGTGTGTCTCTCCTCTGTTTACTGCATCTTCTAAAGCACTTCTTCAGTGCTCAATCTATGTTGACCTTACTTCTCAAAATATTTGCTAAATGAAGCATGCAGTTTGGAGGAAGTAGTTCCTAAGCATGTGGATTCCATTTATTTTGGTACAGTTTGGGGTTTTGTTGCCTTCAGGAAACATAAAGACGTTAAAAAGTATAGAGTAAAAGGCTCCCAACTCCTGGATATAAATCAGCTGTTCCTAAAATCACAGTCAATATCAACAGGGTGAGCTGGAAAGTTGTGACTGAAAGGTGTTTTGTGTGATCTTCTCTATATTTGTGTAGAAAACCTTGTTTAGATACCATCACTGCTTTACTGTGCCTTGTTGGCACTGAACAGTTTCTAGGGGAGGTAGGTAAACCTCTCATAGAGATGTCCACAGACAGCCCCTAATCTGGGCATGACTGTGTTGTATGCCAGGGAGGAAAAATGCAACCAAAAACCTTGGGAAAAGCCTTTTATGTGTGTCAAGAATCTGTTTTAAATTTCACCAGTCACTTTTTTTTTCTTTAGTCCTATCTTGCTTGACTGTGTGATATTAAAAGGACTTGTGTGTTTTTCTGTTTGCCAATATGAAGTCCCTAACCCACTTCTTGGATAAAATGGATAGATACAATAAGTGGATAAAATGTATATATATAGTTGGGTAATACACAAACTTTTCCTGTGACAATAACAAATATCAGCTGTGATAATAGATAAATTCCCTTGCCAAGTGGAAGTCTCCTTCCATCAAAGGACAGCTCCTAAGCTATTCTATGTAATGAAACACATGTATGAGCATTAACAGGTACTTTGGACCTATAATGTACTTTGAACCATACTGATAAAACCAGCTATTATAGTGAATTTTTAAGGTTATCAACAGAACATGTTTAATATATACATGAATTCCTCTGATAGTGCATATTCTGTAGCAACAATAAGGTTGTTTGTCTTTCCACACAGCAAACACACAGGAAAAGTCACAAATGTCATCACCCAGCACTTTGCTTGAATGTGCATATTCTGCACATGCCTGCAAAGTGCCCACTAATTAGGGTAGAAAATGCTAAATTGATTATGATCATTAGAAGTGAAAATGGCTTCTTCTGTCACTTGCAGAAAAGATTAACTTCTTTTTGGAAAATTTTATTAAAGTTCTGCACAATTTATTGTGTGATTTACTTAATTATACAACACAATAAGGTAATTACATGTCATAATGATGTGATTATGTATATTTGCTCAAAATGTAAAATTAGATGCAATTACACTCTAAGAAAATGGAAAAAAATTAAGGGCTAAGGCACTGAAACATTTGCTCTAGCTTGCCAAACTGGGAGCACAGAGATGTTGATGGCTGTGATTCAAGGTGCTCCTCACTGATATGAATTAACATGAAAATATATTTGGGGGAAAAAACCCAAGAAAACAACAAAAACACCCTCATTTACAAATATATTCCAGGGGCCATGATTTGATTGTTTCATTATCTAAGTGTGAAATTTTAGGCACGGTTTGAACAAGTCTCATCTTGGCCATGAAGAAGAAAATATCACATTGTGCTCATGGTGTTGGGAACATCATGCAGATTTCCCAGAAATCAGGCCACGCTTTTAAACAACTGCAACATTCCCAAGGCTAGAGGAATTGTATTTTCCACAGTTATATGCAATTCCAAGGCACAGAAGTGAATTTTGTTATTTCCTGTGCTGAACCCTGGGATTCTCCTGCAGGTACCTGCCTTCAGCCACTGGACATTTGAGAAAAACATCCAGTATTAAGCAGTTTGTGCTGAAGTTGCTAGAAATGGCTACTCAGTAGCTCTGCTGATAAATCATACACGGGGAACCTGTTTTGTTTTCTCATGTAATCACAGGTCCCTAGTCCCATTCAGTTTACTTACTGCATTTTTCTCCCTTTGTGACAGCAGCTCCCAGGACTGAGCTTTGGGATTAATAAAATGGAATTCACATTGTTGTGCATCAACCTGAATCTCTCCTAATCACTCTCATTTTGCCAATATGCTTTAACCCTATGACAGAAGGACCTGCTGTACCTGCTGGATGGCAGCTATTTAATCCTGCTTTTCCTGCAAAGGTGTCATTAGTGCAGTGAAACGTGGGGATCTTTGGTGCTTTTAAAATCAGCATGTGGCCCAGTAATAGCAGAAGTTGAGGAAGAGTTTGTTGTGTATTTTTATGTAATGCACTTTAGCTGTAACTGCTTTATTTGAGAATTCTATATATAATTAAGCCTGCAGTATGTGGGTTTTTTCCTTTCAAGTTGATAGGCTTTCTAACTGCAAATACTGTTCTTTGACTTTGTCTAATCTAAACAGGTCTCTTATCCTCAGGAAATTATTCCCTCTTTGCTATCTCTCCTCTGTCATGATCTTTGCTCCTCCCTGTGCTCCACTATTACTGTAGGAGGGAGTTCCATCAATATATTGCTCTCCATTTTCTCCCTAGGGACAACCTCTTTTCTCCTGGGCAAGAACTGATTTTTTTGTGGGGTTGTTTCTGTTTGCAGACAATAGGCCTGGAGCAGGCAGAATACCATTCCCAGAACAGAAAATTCATTCTGATTAATCCTAACCAACACACAATGTTAAAACCACTTGCTGTTTTCAGCTACAATTCTGCACACAATCAAACAAATCGAACAAACTGCTCATAATTCCACTGTTATCAGTACAGTTATCTATTATTATGAAATAAATAGTATAGAAATTATTATGTAAAAGAAAAAACTTTCATTGTTTTCAAAGAAAAAAACTTGTTCATTTAATTATTTTCTATATTTGTTTTAACTGTGTTTGTCCAGTGCTAGTGGCTTGGCAGATAAATACTATATTCCACACTCACATCCTCATTTTCTGCTTTCTAAAGAACTAAAGCTCTTTTTAAACCAACAGGAGGCTATACTGAAGGAAGAATTGAACCCCACATATGGAAAATTTTCTGCTATCCTGCCTTCATAAATATGAAGCTCAGCTACACATTCTTCTTTTAGTTCCCATGGTGAACACATCAATGATTGTATCAAGCAGATCATCAACAGTTTTGAGCTGATGGATGTTCAAAACTTCAGCTGTTCAAAGCATACCCAAACTTGCTAGATATGTTAGAGCAGAAAACCTGCACACAAAGTAACAGGCATTAAAGAGATTTTTCAAGCCAATTTTTATTGGCTTTCAGCAAGAAGACTCTTAGAAATACGCTAGAACATACCAGCTGTGTTCTGGTAACAAATATGTTGTATTTTATTAATATTGTGGAGTCCCAAAAACATGGATTTCAACTGTTGTCAGCTGAAGTAAGGAGGATCTTGAGAACATGAGTGACACTTAATAAAATACTAGATGAATAAGGTGGGTAATTATGTCCCTAAAATGCAAAAAAAAAAAAAAAAAATCTGAAGATGATGTCCTGGTGTTGCATTAAAGTGGAGGTGCTGGGAAATATCTGAATATAATTTTTAACCCAAATTGAGTTTGTACAAACTAGACATGTGGTGCTGTTAATGATTCAGATTTGGATGTGTGCTTAGTGTATTGATAAAGGAATTGTCTCTGTCATAAAATAGGAAAATGCATGATTTAACCCAAAAAAACAAGTGGAACAATTTAGGGTTCTCTGGAACAATTTAGGGTTCTCTGATGAGGAATTTTATGCATTTATTGAAGCTTAGTTTAATTTTTAATATACTTCTGGAACTTCCCAAAATAAAGAAGCTTGCATGGAGATGTCCTGCAAAGTCATGGGTTTGGGATGAGCGTGGCCAGGGTGTGGGAGGTGGCTTTGGGATGGCCAGGTGTGGGCAGCTGTCGCAGTCCCTGTGTTTTAGTGGGACAGAGGTGTCCCCAGGGAGGAGCAGACCCTCATGGGGGCAGAGTAGGAGAGGCATAAAGCCATACAGGGAAAATCTATTTTGCCTGGAGAGGGAACAGAGCATGTCCAGCACTCCTGAGACTGGGGGACTCCTTTCACCTTTCTGCCTTTTGGTTTATGAGTATTTTACTCCTTGCCATGTACTCTCTGAGGAACATGATTTTCCCTCTTTTCCAGCTCCTGTAGTTTCTTCACACAGACTGACCCACTGTTTTCTTATTGTTTCAAGCACAGACAAAATAAGCTCTTTAGGACATTATCAGGATGGTCCTGCCTTGCTCATCCAGAATAAGCCATAGGCTGGGAATATTTCCAGCAATAGAGGGAAAGTGGAGCTATTCATAGCCAAGCACATCTCCATTTCAGAAGGACTGGAAGATGAAACAATTTCTGGTTTCCTTTCCCTTCCCTTTTAGTGTTCTTCAAAGAGCTTGGGAGTCTGTGATTTCCTGAACTTTTAAATTTGCGACAAAGAAATCTTGTCTACAGCATGTTTAAGGGTATCTTTTCATCTCTCACAATTATTATTGTTATTTTTTAAGATCTCTTTTCTGCAGATCTGAGAAACTAACTCAGCTGTGTGAGGTATACCCCTGTCTCAGCAAACATGTCATGCTCTCTGCCAGTTCTGTGTTCTGTGGCAAAGGAGGAGGAGGATCTTTGTAAATACGGCCTGTGCTTTGTGAAATTTGCAATTTTGGATGCCCTACTTGAGCTATCTCAGATTTTATTTTTACAGATGTTATAGTGGCTCCTGAACCCAAGAACCTGGAAGGAGTATTAGGTACTCTGCATCTGTCAGGAAACAAGATAAATAATCATTGAGAATTTTGACCTTCCAGCTCCCTAATATGTAGTGAAAAGAAAAATAAAAGTTTGAATAATTCCTATTAAAAATGTTAGATTTAGTGATTCCAGATGATCCCACAATGATTTATATGAAATAAATATTAATTTATCAATTGTTTGCATTACAGAAACAACAGCAGTGGAAATTACAGTGAAATTTATTCTACTGCTATCTTACAATAATATTGAGAATTGTGTTTGTTTCATCTTGTAAATGGCTCCATTCTGCACTTGTTTAGATTACACAGGTATAATATGCAAGGAAAAAAGGACAGGATTGTTGCATTATTTTACAACACTAGTTGCTTTTTTTTTCCCTGAGAGGTTGTAATGTACTTTTAAATAATCTATGCACAGCTACTCTGAGTTAATCAAAAAATGTTGCGCTGTCCTGGTAAGTCCTTAGACAACAAGATTCAGGCATGTTAAAATCTAAATCAAAGGTTAATCCATACTTGGTTATTTGACAGAGCTAAAACACAGTAATTCATTTTCTTTATGGGTTAAACATGCTGAGCATAGTAACTAATACATTACTGAAATTTGGGGTTTATTCTCCATTAACTCTGACAGCAGAAGGACCAGTACAAGAGGTGCTGGATGTTTTCTGCAGATTCTGGCTTGTGCCATAAACATTTAATGTGGCTCATTAGCACAAAGCTTGGCATTAATAATGGTGGGGTGAACAATACCCTTACGGGGGAATATTAACAACTTTGTGTCAGTTTGCACTTCCTTTTTCCAGTAGCAAATCCATGTTTGTGTTTGATGCTTGTCTATAGGTGGCAGCAGCTCCAGCTCTTTATAGGCTGCAATTAAGGCCAGAAAGTTGTGCAGGGAAAGTTCAGCAGTTTCTGCATGCTCTGATGTCACTGCACACCCCTTGGAGAGGCACACAGCAAAGAGGCGGGGAACATACATAGAAACAGAATTATCTCTCAAATAACTGGAAGGCTGCTCCATCCCGAACCCAGAGGTAAAACTTACCCTTCATGATTTTTCATTAACAGCAGTTGGTAGGAACATTTAAGTGTCTATTTATAACTTATATTCACAATTGTGTTTGAAGCTAAATGGCAAAACCTGTCATTTAATAATGTCAAGTGGGTGCTGTTCAAACCTTAATTTTGATATCCCTGCATGAAACAAACAGTCTCTATTGGCTTAAATTTGGGCTAAGGACTAAGTAACTGAAACACAAAGATTAATGATCACCCACTGCCCTAAGCTGTGCCATGGAAAGCTGCTACAATGCAGCTCTAAGAGGCAGCTGCTGCTGGGAGGTGAGTGAGTATGTGTAACCACAAAGCATAATAGGAATGAGGCACAGTTCCTTTATTTTTTAGAAGTTTTTCTGAAACATATCCATGTATCGTGTTGAAAGATGAAAGAAACTTTGTGGGATTGTAGCTGCTGTCATCTTCATTGTCTAAAGAATTGAATTTAAACATCTGGACTCCGCTGTGCTTTGCACTGAACAAATGGAAGCATTTTCAGGCTTAGCAGTTTTGTACTCAGATGTCAGTGACCCACTTCTGCTTCCTTCAGTCCTTTGAGTTTGCTCCTGCAAACCTCCTGCTCCGCTCCCAGGGTGGTGGTTTCTCTGTCATTGATGAGCTTTGGGCTGTTCCTGTGAGGGAATATTCCTCCTTCCCAGCTTTAGGCAGCCAGCCGGGCCAGCTGCCATGGGGGGTTCCTGTGTACACAATGCAGAGAGACACTGTGACTACGTGGATGATTTAATCTGTTCCTAAACTGCCTAAAATCTGTTAACTTGCTCCCTCCCCAGCATCTCAGCTTCTTCCTAAGCAGTATTGGGGTGCTTTGTGCATTCCTGTGTGAGCAGACAAGTCGCTCCAGCTCAAGTTCTGCACTGCTTGTAATTATAAAGGATGGTCATGTGAAAATCTATCTAGATGCTACAAAACCCCTCACCTTCCTACTGGCCTCCCCAAAGCTGAACCTTCCCACTTTGATCTCTCAGACTTTCCAAACTGACTTGTTTCTTTTTATTTCAATTGAACATCAGCTGTCAACTATTCTCTCATCTGCCTGTTCAAAGTGGATGTAACCATCTTCCCTCCTTTATGAATCTGTAAGATGCTGAGAAGTGGCTCAGTGTTAGGTTGTAAATAGTCAAAGGCCATGTGGGAATGCTGGAGATTGCTGCCTTCATGGCTGGCTGGGGACACTTTGCTGCAAAATATTCTCTCTGGTACTTGTGTTCTACAAGAAGGCAACATGAAAGATAGTCCATATCACGAACAACATGAGAGAAGGAGGCATCCTGTAGAAATTTATTTTAATATTTGCAGTTGCCTAAAGTCGCTAGGAAAGCAGATGGATAATGATAGCCCTGGGGACTTATTTCCTGATTTTTCAATGAGATATTTTTTGACTGAAAGAGTTTAATATAGCATAGAAAATGTCATTTAATTACAACTTGTTGTTAGTACTCAATGAGACGGACCCAAGCTCTTAAATTAGCCAGCTAAAGTAGGTGCCTAAAGCTGATGATGTGAATATCCAATGGAAAAGGGGTTACAGGCAGGAGATGTATTTCAGGTATGGAAAGGTCAGGGCAGTGGCAAAGGTGGTGAGGGAAGAGCATCTGCTCTGAGGGTAGAGAGGTCTGCCTGGCAGAGCTCCCTGAGCCCCTTTGCCTCCTGTTCCTGTTGCTGGTGAGGGTGAGAAAAGCCCCAGCTGCCTTCAGGCCACCCCTTCCCCTGGGCCCTGACAGCAGCATGAGAAGGGCCCTGCACCAGGCAGGTGGCAGTGGGAAGGACATGCCAGCCCCTCTGGCACAGTGGAGAGGGTCTGGCAGCCAGTAGGAGCCCTATAGACCCCTCCAGACAGACCAAGCAGGAGCTGTGCAGGGGGGCCATAGAGGATTGTCCCAGTCTTCTGTCGCCTGCCACAGATGCAGGGGATGGCACAGATGGGTTGGTTTGAACCTCACACTTCCAAATCCCTCATAATCCATCTGAGTGGTGGTGATGGGAATGTCCAGTGCTCCAAATTGCCTCATTACAAGACAGGGATAGATATTAGATCATAAACATTCCCTGCATTGTCAGTGTGGCAATGAAAGTGGTCTCAAATGCTTTAAAGATTTTGTAAGTAGTGACATGTAAAGCTGACCAAGCTTCATTTAATGAAGGTAAGATGTGGGGGAGCAGAGTTGTCCTCCCTGGCAGGACATTTGCACATCATTTTGTTCAGACTCGTCCAGGTCTTGGTGAGAGGAAACGAAAAACAAGGACTGTCACAGGAGCTGCTGTTCTGGACAGGCTGCTTTGGGAACTGAAACTGTGTGGAGAGGTCTGAACAAAACCACAAATGAGACCTAAAAGGACTGAACTCCCTAAAAAAATTGCAACATGATAATTAACTGCACTTTGTGGAACATTAATACTTGAAATGGTTGATGTTGCCAGCTAGGAAGCCACAGTCTAGGGGAAGGTGTCCCTGCCCGTGGCAAGAGCATTGAAACTAGATAATCTTCAAACCCAAACCATTCTATGATTCTATGATATGGTGATGTAATCCTGTGATATTTTAATAGGGTTTATTTCTTTCCACATGCAATGAGTTAAAGCTGAGCAGATAGATGTCAGTGTGTTGGACTGAGGTCTGAAATAGCATTTTTCTCTGGAGCAGAATAGTTGTCAGTTGTGTTTCTGAAGGTACTAAAGCACAGCTGGGAATGGGACATGGCCTGGCAGTGCATAAACAAGGGATCTTCCTGACTGTGCATGAAAACCACCAATTCCCCAGAGCGGCAGCTTGCTTGCCACATAAAGCACACTTGCTGATGCTCCTAGAAAATGTTTCCCCAGGGCTTGTTAATGGGACATCTACACGTGGTGACACAGCCAATTTCTGTTCATTTGCTTACCTGCTTGTGGAAACACTAACTAGAAATGTCAGGGTTTTTCCTCCAGGGTTGTCAGTCTTACAGTCCTTCTCCAGGGGTTGCCTTTCTGATTCAGTGGTCAGGTCAATTAATGTTCATATCGCCATTAATTGCATTGCTCCAAGAGTTACAAGAAAAATCAAACAGGACATAGCAACAATTACCCTAGGAGCTCTGTGTGACCAGGACAATTTGGAGCATCACAACTGATTCAGTTTCCTACTAGTCTTTCTGTTTGTGAATCCGTGGGACTGAGCAATTTTGCTCTCAAGGAGGGTCATTTCAGTGACTGCATCTTGCGTGGAGTGGCACGATATTTTCATAAACATCTGACTGGAGAAATCACATCATTAGTAGGGCAGTCAGCCATAAGTAACAATAAGGAAGAATTTACATGCCAGAATGGGAATCACAGAAAGAGTGGCACCAACTAATTTTGCTGCCATCCTGGTTCTTAGCTATATTAAGACTGCAATCATTAAAAAACTGGGCTGCTTCTAATTAGCTCAGAGTGACCCGGGCCTCATTAGTGCCCATGTCCAATAGATAATTGAGCTATTTTCTTGCATCCAGTCACACAATGTGGAAAAACCAAAGGAGTGTTATGAAGGCCGGATGAGTGCTCAGCATGTGAGATTTTTATTTTTATAGAGAGGAATAATGGCTTCAGTTTTATTTTCCAGTTCAATGCTCAGGGGGAATGTATAGAAATACAAAATGAGCATCAACAAAATAGTGCAGGGAGCAGAAAGCCCTGGCTATGGGAAATAACCTGTGTTGTTTTTTTCTTGTTTTTTTTTTTTTTTTTCCCTAATGCTGAGATACCAGAACAGTCTAGTGAAAACCAGCTTTCTGATAATGCTGAGTTATGAGATGGCAGCACCTATTGGGGAGTAGTAGCCAGGGGCCTAGGACAGCTCCTCTCCAGTGTGAGTGATTTGTCTGAAGTATCATTTTAGTCTGAGATAAACAGGCTGATTTCCCTAGGATAAAGTATGAAAGAATGGAATAGAATATTTATCTTTCAAAAAGAGGTGGTATTGGGGGGGCTGAAATAAAGAATATGCTGTAGAAAAGAAAAAAAAATCAAGGTTTTTCTTCTCCTTAAGGTCAGGCAATTTTAAGTGTTGTAAAGCAAGGAGTTGTCATCTACAAGGCAAATGTTTATGATGATATGACTGAAGGGAAACCTGTCTGGAGACAAACAGAGATGCACAAGAATATAAAGCAGAGATAAACATTTCCAGGCTTTCTTATTAAAAAAAAAAATTCTATTTTAGTATACAGAGACTTTACAAGCCTGTTTCTCTCTCTTGTACATCCCCTGCCCCCAAGATGCACAATGCACTTTTCCCTATCCATGTAAGTACCCCAGACCCATTTCCCAGCTACTTTTCCAGACAATTAAATGTACCAACAATGGAAGGTTATTTATCATGACTGTTGTAATTGGACCCAATTGGGAAAATGAGATAACTTCAGTGAATTACAGACCTGCAAATGGAAGCTGCAGCCACTGTTTTGCTGGGCATGTCTAATAACCTGCAGCCATTCACCACGAGTTCCAAAGGCCAAGCTCATTAGCACGAAGGCAGGTGTTTGTGCATTTCCATTTGTTAAATTAAAATGATCACAGTCATTTTGCTAATAATGCAGTGTGTAAATGTAGGCCATCTCAGACGAGCAGTTTGAGGAGAGAACATTTTTTTAAAGTGAGAAATGAACTTCACCAGTCTAATTGTTCGTTATTAAGATAAAGATATTTCTACAGTAAATTATCTGCATAGTTATCAGCTTAGTAAGGTGTAAAATATTGGTCTGCTTTAACGTCTCTATTCACATTACAGGACTTCAGTGAAAATGTTCTTGTGGGCTCTGATTTGCACTTTCAAGCCCTGGGTGAGGGAGTGCTGAAGTGTGCAGGGAGGTGCAGTCCAGTGTTGAAGGGATGACTGCAGCCTGGTTTGGATGTCAGTGCAAGCAGCGTCGTCCTGATAATTCTGACAGGGTAGCTGGCCAAAACACTTCTTGAAAGGTGAGTCAGGAAAGGAGAAGTTTCTGGAAGATATGGGCTGAAATGTGTTACCATCCCTCTCCCTCCTTCCTGCTGCTGGGGATGCTCCAGATTGCAAGGATCTGGCTGTCCTGGGTCCTCTGTGCAGAGGTCAGGGCACACTGCATGATTAATTATCTGCAGATGGAGCCTAAACAGGGATCACAGAATCATAGAACTGTTAAGGCTGGAAAAGACCTCTGAGGTAATTGAGTCCAACCATTAACCCAGCACCACTGTGCTCACCACTAAACCATATCCCCAAGTGTCACATCCATATGCTTTTAGAACATTTCCAGGAATCGTGATTCCACCACTTCCCTGCTGCATCCTGAGTAGGTTTAGTTTTCTTACTTACTTTTTTTCCCTTTGACTTGTATTGTTTCCCTGAAAGTGGAAAATATATTTATTTTCTATTTTTGAAATTTCCAGATGAAATTGTGCAAATGGCTCCTCAGACTTGACAAAAGACCTACAGGATAATGCAGTGAAGCTTAATCTTAACAAAATTACCACAAATTGAGCCAAGAGCATCATAACTTCAACTAACATAAAATAAATGAAGGTTTTCTGAAAAGTAGTGCATCCATTTAATGCTTATCTGGAAAACTAAGTGTGCTGAATGTATAATAAATTAAAAAAAAAAGAACTTGTGGCATTGTCTCACCTTTTTTCCTTGACATGACTTTATTATCTATTAAAACTAGGAAAAATCTTTGTATTCCAAAGAGAAGGCTGTTTTTAAAAATACATGTGAATAAAATAAATATTGGTATGATGCAAACACTCATTGAATTGTCGTTTTATCTTATTTTTTTAAGGCTTTGGTATAAGTTTCTGTTTAATAGAACTCTGAAGCTCAGGTAGTAATTTCATGTTAGGTTCAGTGTTAGCCCCTTTACTGGTGAAAATGGAAAATGAATCTGCTATGGAAATGTAAATCTAGAGACACAGAACTGAATTAATTGATATTTCTCAAGATTTAAATTAACATAAATAGAATCAGAATTTTCCTCCTCACTTTCATATATAAGTGCAGTTGAGGTTCAGACAGGAGTTCTTACCTATGCATCCCTTATGTCTTGAAAGTTCATTATTCCTGTGCAGTCATAAAGAGTGGATAGCTCACAATTTAATTATTTAATCCATAAAAAAAAAAAAAGAAGGAAGAAAAAAGTTAATGCTTTGTTACAATGACTTTATGGTAACTCTCATGTATGTGTGCATTCATTAACAGAGAAAACAGGTTTGTGTAAGGGCCCAACTGTGTTTTGTTTCAATCAATTCTGAAAAGATAACCAAAAAATAGAAAAAAAATTATCCAAATAATCAAAATTAAGTAAAAAGGGGATCTGAAGCCACACTTGGGTTTAAAGAAGCCTATTCTTACTTTTTATTGTTCCTGAGTTAAAAATTAACTAATGCTCTTTAAATTTAAGAACTGTTCAGTTCATTACACACATGACTTGACAGTGTAAACTTTTAATTTGAGTTAGAAGAGGTACTTAAAGCATAATAGGAACTCATTAGTAGCATTAAAGGAAAACAGATAGAAAAAAAAGTTTGGATTAGAAGTCATGCCTCTAAGAAAAGAGTTGTTCCACAAAATATCCTGGTAGTAAGTTGAAAGAGGAGTCAGGAATGCACAGGTCTGAAGTCAGTTGAAATTCAGTACCTGTGCTCCACCTTTGCATGGCAGGAAGTCTCTGCTGCCCAGAAGGGGTTTCATGCAGCAGGGTAAAGGTCAATTCTCCCTGAGTAAAGGAGGATGGGCCTTCATCCTGGGAGGGCCATGCTGGCCATGTAGTGCAGGTAAAATCAGTCTTTTTATTGGCCTGGGCTGTGTGCTGGGCACACAGAGGCATGCAGAATGCCAAAAGTGAAGAAAAAATATCAACATCTGTTTTGCCTGGTGATAACACTCTTTTTTTATACCATGCAATACCTGTGCATTTTTTATTAGCAATTCAAGTGGGAGTTGGCTGTTATATTAGTGGCAAGTGCCAGCATATAAGAGCAAATGATTTGTATTTTCTTGGAGATGTGTATGCAGCATTTTCTGAAGGAGGTGGCTTTGGTACTGTTATGCATGTGAACAGCCTGGAAATTCTAGGATTTTAGCTTTTAAAGAAATGTATTACTGTTATGGGCAAAATTGATCTAAATATCTCACATTTTAATGTGTCTGTCTGAATCCAAACAGAGGCTAGTTGTGGGATATCTCTACAAAAAAATATTTAATATTCACTTTTTGTGTCCAAAGCAAGCATTTACTTCAGTGCTATTAAGTTTTGTGTTTTTAAACCATGACACACCCTTCAGTAGGAGGATCAGGCCCTTGACTATCTCCTTGTCAGCTGTGAATGCAGCTCATTGTTAAAGCATTTGTGATAAATTAATTTCAGCTTTGTTTCCTAAAGGGGTCTCATCTTGCATCTTTTCTACACTCAACATTTTCACTGAGGACCGTGTCACAAGGAAGGCATAAAACACAGGTATAAAATCAGGTATTTGGATTACAAGATAAATCTTTTTGGCTGGTATTTATTATTATTAGTTAGCTGTAGTGACGAGGCAAAGGGACACTGATAATAGCAAATTTGAAGATTCTCTGTTTTGAAAAGGAATTTCTACCAGATAGACTGCTAGAAAAGTATTCATCATTCATTTAGGACTGTCTCAGGAATTTATTAACTTTTCCATAAGCTGTATATTTCTGCCTAATTATATCATGAATAAACAGCTGCAATAAACAGCGAGATTCAATCTTCTGAATAAGCACATAACTACATTCTTCACTATTTTCTGGTTTTTGACAGCTTAGCAGTTAAACTGGATGAACATGGAATATACTACATGAAAATGGATGAGAAAGAAAGTGATAATGTAGCATATTTTCTCCACTTCCTTCTGAAACAGTGTAAAGCAATCAGTTCTAAAAACCTCTATCCATGTATTAGTTAATCAATACGAATGTTCAGCCGGCTCCAAGATAGTTTAACACCTGTCAAAGCCAGCTCAGCAGTCACTGTTCAAAGCTTACATGGAAGCGAAAACCACAACAGAAAACCTTTCCCATCTCCAGGGGATTATCTCTGGGGAGAAAAAAAGAGAGAGTGATTCTGGTTACTAGAAATGAGAGCGGGAAAAGAGCTCCAATTCTCAGATGATACAATTATGATTAGAAAAACCATGTTAAAAAAAAAAAAAAAAAAAAAAAAAGTAGAGCTGGGAGAGTGAGGAATTTAATCATGATTATCTGCCCCTTGTGAGGCAGTGTGAAAATCTGCCAAACCCACCTTTGCTTGGTTACCCCAAAGTGTGGGAGGGAAGGAGAAGTAAATGTAAAATGCTACATCGGGGAGGCACCGTGATAGAGCTCAGCAAGAGAAATAATTTCCTCTCATACTGGGAAAAAGATTCCTCTTCAAGACCTGTGTTATTATTAATGAAGTATGAAACTCTAGCAAAGATCTTTGGCTCATGTGTTGCTACCCCTGCTCCTTGGAACAGCAGAATACAGCTACATTTGCCATGGGGTTAATAAGAGGTCCCTGACTCGTGTACACCATTCCCCCCTCCTGCTATACATACAACAGGTTTTATGTCTCATATAAATACTTGTATTTAATATTTCCTGTCTATTACAATAAATATATTAGTTGTCAGGCTTAATTTCTCCTCTCATTCAAATCACATCAGGCTCAATCATGACAAACAAGTGTGATACATGTTTTCTGGAGATTTTAAAACATATGTGAAATCTGTACAGCTCTGTCGTTAAAAGTGTAAGTTAAATGTATCATGTGATATTTTTGCCTCAGAAATGGAAGTGGGGAGCGTTGCCTTGACACTGTGGACCTGAATTAACATACTGTACTGTTTTATACATGAATGAATTAATTGTATATGAATAAACTGGTTTGTACATGTGTATTTTTGCCTTTATTTATTACTTCTGAGGAAACTGGGGATTGTGCTCTGACTGCACACCCAGGTAGGTACAAACACCCACAGGCACCACCCAGGACCCTTCCCTGGGCTCTCCAGGGATGCAGGTTGCCCTCATCCTTGTGGTGGCTCCTCCTAGGAGACCACTACTCATATCTTGGTGTCTTCTGTGAAGAGGACACTTGTCTGCTGCAAAAGAAAGGGGATTTATCCTGCATTTCCTTCACCAAGTGGAACAAGACATTGTTCAGGCTCCTTGTCACTGTTGCTGTTGGTTCAGCCACTTCCCCGTGGCAGTCCCTGTGCCAGCAGGCAGAGCTGGGCTGGGACATGCAGGGACACACAGTGCGTGCCCCAGCTACATCCATTTATTTTCACTGGGTGACCCAGAGTTCCTTCTTCAATTCCACTCTCATGCAGCTGAAATAATGAAGTGCCCCTATTCCCAAACCTGCCTCCTGAGACCAGTTTTTCTGTGGAAACTGCCAGGGCTGTAGCAGCTCTGCCCTTGGCCTAACCTGCTCAAGGTGACACCTCTGCATCTTGTGGGGGGATATTGTTGGATGTTATGAAAGGAAAGGCTAAAGGAGAAATACCTGTGTCTGCCAGCTCCTGGGGAAGTTATGAATCCAGGAGACTGTGGACTATGAAATCCATTAATATTCTGCAGAACCTTACCCAGACAGCAGCATCCTTATTTCTGGCTGTGTGCCAGGCAGGCGATGGAGTGCTCTGAGGGCTGTGATCCTGATAATGAGTTCTTCATCACCTGTGAGGTGCTAATCCTGATCCTTTAGAAGGTTTTTAAAAAATTCTTATTAATATATCTCTACCTATATATTCATGCCTAAAGGTGTATATCTATGTCTGTGTACTCCCACCAGCAGGCAGCTCCAGCAAGCCCAGTCACGCCAGTTCAGTGCTGAGCCCAGGTGGCTGCTGGCAGTGACCCCATGGCCGTGCTACTTGTGCAGCATCTCTGCTTGTTAATAGGTCTGCTCCCATGCTTCTTGTTCAAGCCATGGATAAATTTATGGATCATTAGATTTATGAATAGATTATGTGGCAATGAAAAATGCCCTACTGACAGTACTGAAAACTGATGTACGTTATCTTCCTGCGAGCAACACAAGCAGCAACTCTGCAGGAATTTTTTGGCAAAGCCAGAGATTTCCTTATGGTCTCTGAAGAGATTTTTTGGTGAGGATTATTTTCCACACCAGTCCAGGAGTAGATTACGTTAGTTCAGAGCTATGGAAAACTCAAGAGTTTTCTTCCACTGTGTAGCAGTGACATAAATTATTTTCTGTCATTACCATAAGGGTCTCTTCCTTAGATGGTGAATTTGACAATCAATCTTATAGCCACCAAAGGAAAAAACCCAAAAAACCAGGTGAACTCTATGATATCACAGTCATTGTTTCCTAATGCAGAACAATTCAGTTGCTGTTTTGGAGACAAAGAGAACAAACCAGCATGTATCATTATTCTGCTGTATCTATCAGTAGTAAATATGTATACTGTACAGAATTTCTCTTATTCTATTTTCATAAGGCTGCAGGAGACCTAGGCAAGATAGCAGGAAGGCCATAAGAATGACCATAAAAATGAAATTGCATCTGTTTGTAGCAAATACTAAGTGGACTGGAGCTCGCTGTGCTGGAAAACTGATGACTGCGGTAAGGATCTAACAGAAGCCTAAAAATTATCAGCAGGTTGAGGAAGAGAATTGTGAATCATCAACTTTTTCTATAAAGCAGAGATTTTAGAAAATCTTTTCTTGGAGACATAAATTTCCCCATGAAAATTTTAGCCAATTGTTTTTACCAGGAGGGGCTGTTCTTCCCAACACGTAATTAAATTACAGAACTGATTGCCAAAGGGTCAATGAGCTGACAGAAAGTAAAAAATTAATTTAAAAAGGAATTCATTCATGTCAGTAAATAGGGTGATGTAGATACAAGCATATATATGTCTGGTAGAGTATCTATATATAAAATCTTTTTATATATACATATATATGATGTAACATATTCAAATATATACATCGAAAAGTCTTTTTCAGAGTGAGGATAGATTTTTAGCTGTGGTGTATTAAAATTGATTCCTTCTCTGGGCACAATTAAAGCAAAAGAATCATTTATAAGGTGTGGGAAATGGAGTTTCTCTGGCACATACAAAGAAGTTGCACTTTTGCTGTTAGGGTGATATTTGCCTGGCTGCTCCACACTGCTCTGTAGTGTAAGGCTCTTGCTGCTTTGATGAAAATCTGAGAACACCAAATTAGAGTCTGCATTAGTTATGTAGGTAAAAAAAGTGCTGAAAATGTACAGGGCTGCCAACACAGTGTGTACCTGCTCATCCTTTCCCTAGAAAAAATATACTCATATAGATCTTCATCCTCCACAAAATGACAGCACAGCCCCACTTGCCAGAACTATTTTCCTGCAACTCTGCTGTGGCATTCGCACAGGCTCCTCCTGTGACAGTAATAGGGAAGTTGTCTCCATATGCAACTGTCCACAAAATGACATTTTTCCCATCTAGGGAATCAGATTTAGCAGTTTCCTGAAACATACTCTCAAAACTATACAACTGTTTTAGTGGTTTTGCCCCAGAAGGAAAGGGGCTGTGAACAGCAGCTGGACTGAGCCTGCTGAACCCTGGCACACCTGGCTGATGCTGCTGCCCCTTCAGACCCTGCAGGATCCAGGCTGGGACACAGCTCTGTTCTGGGGACCCTGGCATGGCTGGTTCCTGTCAGCCACCTCTGGGTAAGGAGACATAGCTCATCCCCTAGGTCATCACAGCACACAAAGCCTGTTTGTTTTGGGAGCACGTGTCCAATATTTTCCCCATGACTTCACTGTGCCTATGGAAAATGAACAAGGTCTCTCAGTATCATAAAGCATAAAGTGTTTAATGGGAGTTTGAGAGCAATGGAGAAATCTAAATTATAACCTTGTTTCAAACATCAACTTTGCTGATGCTGGGCAGGTCTTGTCTCTGTCTCACCCGACAGAGTCCATCAGGATTTACCTTTTAGTGGAGAGGAGCAGCTCTAAGAAAGGCAGGCACTGAAGGTGTGCAAAGCTTTCCCTGGTAAAGATGGTTACAAAATTCTGAGGAATACAAACCCTTGTTTGTAGGGTAATAGCAGAAATAGTGCACAATTCAAGAAGCTTTGCTAAAATTGAAAAATATCTTGGAGCTGCTGGCCAATAACTAATCAAAATTGATGCTTTAGCACAAACTGATGCTGCTGCACGTTTTCTGCTGCTGGCCTGTGTCTCTGTTTATTGTGGAAAAGTCTTCTCTTTCCACTGACTCTTAGAGAGAGATCTGGGAGCAGACTGCAGCTAAAGCTGTGCCTGCCAGTGGAGCTCCTGTGAGGAGCTGACCGAGGTGTGGAAGCTGCTTCCATAGCAAATACGTTTCTAAAAATGTGCTGAACTTGCTGTATGAAGAACTTCTGGTTTTGAGCAGATTTTGCATATTTGAGTATTATCAAGCATAAATTCAGTGTTCAACAGTTAATCTAATTATCCCAGTTTCTTACATTTATAATGCTCTTAGGACATTCTGCAATTAAGTAACCATTAATAAACATTCCCATCAGTGTTGCATTAGAACAGGTCATTATGGAGTCAGCTTAAGCAGGTGTAGAAGGCTCAGAATAAATAACAAAAATGTTAGCAAATAAATAAAAAGTAAGCTATTCCGTGTACTTCTGTTCTCACTTCTACAGGAAGGCCTTGATAATTGAGCTACATATCACTATTAGAGATGCAATTACTTGTAATTGCCACCTTTAAAAGCAGGCCTTTGTTCCAAAAACAATATATAGATGAATTGTGTCTTGTTGTACAAGTTGTGAATTGCCTTTAGTTTTGTAATCTCAGCCATCACATGAAAAATGCTTTTTCACCTTAAGGTGGAGAGGCCAATCCATGAACTCTGTTACACCAGGGTGAGTTGGCAGCAGTCCACCAGGATCCTTTAAGTAAGTTTGGATTTCCAGAGAAGCAGTTTATAACATAATTTGTAATATAACACAAAATAGATGGTAAAATAATTTTGTATAGAAAGCAAATAGAAAATGTGGCTCTTAATCAATTTAGATACTAAAATCTTCAGAGCTCGGCCAAGGATTATTCTGGATTTACATTGTGTTTTTATGGAGAGGAATAAAATCCTGCTTATTTTTTGGCACAAGAAAACTTTTCTTCATGATGCTTAAAGTTGTCATGGTACATACCACACCCATAAAGCCCAGGGGAAGGTCTTTGCTCATAATCATCAGCTCAGTATCACCTGTATCACTGACTGCTGCACTCTGTGAATATTCAGCTTTATGGAGCCCATGTATAACGTTAGTACTACTGGGTCACTATGAAAGTTTTGCAATAAATTGAAAATTTATTAGAATCCATTTGAGAATAACAGTAAATCACAGAAAAAAATAAGGAAACACAAGTCAGCAGATTTTTTTTATGTAGATGAAGGAACTACTTGTACTGTCATGCACACATAGAATGTATATCATTACATTTCCCACTGAGAAAAAACACTGTTCAGAATAAGCCTGCACTCTAAATGTATTATTTTTTTTAAAGTTACAAACGGCTAAAAATAGGACTCAATAATGAAATTGCTGACAGGCCTTAACTAGAGCACAAGAACGCAGTACTGTAATACAGTTGTGCCAAGCTATATTATGTTGCTGCAGTGATGAATTCAGGGCTGGTTTTGCTGAAATGGTGTTCTGCAGAAACATCCGTGGGACTGGTGAATCCATATCTGAAAGTGTGAGACAGGATAGAAACTAAGTAAGCCCTGAGCAGGAGTGCAGGGCAGTGCAGAAGCCCTTTGTGACACAGGATCACTGCACTGCTCAATGATATAATCAGAAGTCATTAGGACACTTGCGTATTATTAATTATTGACTAAGGGTGAATGGCTCTTGCTAAGGCTCATTTCTACAGCTCCCAAACTGCTCTAACCCAGCATCCAGGGATTTCTTTCTTACCAGTAATCTTGAGGAAACACAGCCAGCTCTAAACATTCTCCTATTTACTTCTGTTAATGGGGCACCAACTGCTGCAAAAGCCCGCAGCTATGAAATGATTTTCTGGAGGAAACACAAATTTGATCAGACATGAGATGGCTGTCTATAATAAAACCCAAACTGATCTCCAACAGCCACAGTGAGCAGAGTCAAAAGATGGCTTAGCACTGCTCTGCCCGCTGAGCCTGCTTAAAGCAAATATTTCGGGAGCCAAGGACTTCTCTTAGATTCTGGAAGTTGGCAGTAGTGGTAGATGGTTTTTGTAGGACCCTTCCAAAGGAACTATTCTATTCCATTCCTGTACGGTATTAATCTCTGTTAAAAATAGTTGATTTGTGCATGACCAAATGAGATTAGAGAACATTTTTACTGGTGTTACTAAAAATGGAATCCACTTGAAAAAGTCTTGCATTGTAATTTTCTTCTGTTACCTGTTCTACTGCACATTCCTTATGTGTCTTGTTTCATGATTTTATTAGGTATATACCTAGCTATATCTCAGTTTTTGTACGAATTTGAGATTTTGACCTTTATTCACCTTTTGGACATGACCAAATACTAAATTCTTCCCACAAAGAAGATTATGATATCACAGCTGGCAATATGACTTTGCTCTCGAATTAAACCAGCATCACTAGCAAAAATCTAAAGGGGCTGCATCTCTTTAATACCATTGAAAGTGTGAGTAGAATAGCTATGATGCAATTATCGTAATTAAAGCTAATTAACACATATTTATGCAAGGTAAAAAGGCCATGACAAAAGGAGAATACAGCAGAGACACAAGAAGCAAAAGTTCAGATCCTCTTAGCTTATGTAAACTGCTGTATCTTCCTACTAGACTCTGGAGTTATGCAGATGAGTGCCAACTGAGGCTCAGCTTTGTGTCAGTTATGGAATGAATGATTCCCTACCCATTAACATTTGTGTAATCAGTTTCCTAGTCTTTCAGAAATTAATATGTATTTGTGTGAGAATAACACGCTTATTGTTCCATACTCTGCTATTCTAGAAAGTTTTATTCACATATTTAAAATAGAAATAATGCCCTGTGACTAAGTGACCAACTACAAAGAACAGATAATTAGTAAAAGTGGAAAGATTGAAGCTAACGTGCCGGCTTTAAAGCATTTACCTATGCCCTTATCAGGCAGTTACAAGTATGAATATAATTGTCATAACCAGGATCATCTCTGTAATTCACAGGCAGAAAAATGCATTAGATTACAGGAAACAGTGTGTAAAACCATCTGGATGAAACTTTTGTGTATATGAATATAAATGGTGATAAGTTTCTCTTGGTGTTGGCAAGTGAAAGTGTGTTTGATTTGAAGCTTCTTGAAGTGGAGGAATTTCAAGAGATTGCTTAATTTTATAAAGGGTTTGTGCACACACATGCATGCACACACACATTTTTTTTGGCAAGTTCTCCTGAGCTGTCTCCATATTCCATCTGGCAGGGTTCAAGCCATGAGCCTTTACTTTTTTTCGTGCTGCAGTATTGTGGTGTGCTAGCTCAAAACTGTAACTCAAAACTCAAAAACTGTAGTAGTGAAGCCAACACAGACGGTGTCCTGCCAGCTTTTTGCAATTTTCACTTCACCCTGAGATGCACACCATGTGTGAGAGGCGGATGTGCATCAAGACACTCCCACGAAACTCCAGGGAGTCTCTTAATGATTTTGCTCCTTAATAAAGCAATTTGCTGAGTTTGGTTTTAATAAAGCAGTTAAGTATAGCAAGCAAATGTCTAAGATGCATCTGCAGCAAATACTTTGAAAATACATCGAGCTTGTGAAGGAACATCAATATGACTGAGGAGAAATGTTGGCTGAGCAGGAGAGAAAAAAATCCGACATTTTGTACCACCCTGCCATTGCAAAAGCAGTTGGTCTTTGGACCTCTTTATGAACCTTGTTTTATCCCTAACAAAAATAATTTAATAGAATTCAAAGAAAGAAACAAAATACTTACATGTAATGGAAGTTACCTGTTCTAACAGTCTTCCCTACAATGTAGTGAGAAACTTTTAGTGTGGATTGCCCCACAACCTTAGAAATCTCACAAGAGGTCGTTTGATAATTTCCCAAAACTAAAGCCAGCATTGATTATTTTTAAACTCATTTCAAAAAAACATCAGCCAAACTCAGGTTTGATCTGTTTTTTAATAGGCCAGAGACACTATATTGGCCATGATGGGGAAAGGCAGACACATGTAAAAGGTAGAGTTGGGAAGTAACAGCTGCTCTTTCATGTGAGCATTAAAATGCATTTTATTTGACTCTCTATAGCCAAAACCCCGATTGATCCCAAACATAGCTACATGAAGATAAACTGTAGTAAAAATACCACAAATTCCCCATTTTCTCTACTAAACCAGACATGTTAACAATGGGGAACTGGTTTCATGTTATATACACAGGTATTAAAATTACCAGAATGGAAAGGACTCAGGCAATTGAACTAGAATAACATGTACTGAAAAATGCAGGCTTTTTCAGATATGAAAGTATCTAGAAAAGGAACAGAAGTCTGCAAAATATCTCTTGGACCATTATACAAATTAATTCACACGTATATCTCAGTCTGAAAGCTCATGCAGCTTTCTATTGCAGGAGCTCAATACGCGAACAAAAACAGTCTTTGCTGCCACTGTACACTTAATTACTGAAACAAAGGTGCTACAGTTTGATCTTTAGATCGAGGTGGGTTTGCCACAGGGAACTCAAGTTACTACTTGTGACTCTGGCTTGCTGTCTTCTAACACACTTTCTCAATTAAGCTGTTCATGCCCCCAGATTGAATGGCAATTCATAGCTACTGCGAATTGTTTTTTACCCGGGCTGTGAAGCTGCCAAATGTCAAAGGAATGTTGTCTTAACTTAGAATATTATTCTGATTTTCTAAAAAAATTATCTTAGCATTTATAGACATTTAGTAAGTAAACTTCAGACTATTATAAAATCTTTTCTTTATGAAATATGAAAGACCATCAGTAATTTATCATTCTCTGAATTTTATTGTTCTGCCTTTTTTGTGTGTTTAGGACCAGTTAATATGATTCCTACAGCAGACCAGAGGGTGATTTAAATTTTAATATATTGCAGTCAGGCAATGTCAATGCATTATTTCTGTCTGTGGAAAGGTACCAGTCCTCTGACTGACTGATTATGACAACAATGAAAAATCATATCCCCAAGATGCATCACAAAAAGACATAAAATGTACATAAATATGTCAGTTTATTATGACATTACAGGCACTAGCAGGCTTTGCCAAATGTCTGTGTACTGCAGGTGTCTGCAAGGCTTGGTGATCCTGCAGAAATAATGCGGGGAGTCTGGCTTGGCTCCTCAGTTCAGCATGGCTGGGACAGGCTGGTGAAACCCTGGCTGTCCAGAAAGGGGCTGAGTGAAGGGATGATGAGAGGAGGATTAACACCGTTCAGGACAGCAGGTCCTGTTCTTCTCAGGCTGTGTGCAGCTCTGGTCCCTCCTGTGCCAGGCACTGCTCCTGTCCCCCGTGTTTCCCCTCTGCTGTCCGACCCCTTCTAGGGCAGCTCTGTCTCTTGTGCCTGTGCAGCAGAATGAGCAACGGAGCTCTAATCTCCACTGAGCCTTCCAGGCAGCACAAGTGATGCTATTAATATTTACCAACCATCACAATCAAATCACAGTCAGCAGAGCAGGGCGGTGCAGGCCCAGTGAGGGCTGCCAGTCAGCCACTGCTCACCTTTATCCCATGAAGAGCTCCCAGCTGGCTCCCAGCACGGCACACACACTCCATTAAGATGTTTTACAGAAGTGAGTGGCGTGTTCATAAAGGAGATTAAGTGAGGTACAAGTAGCAGAAAAGCAAGGACTTTGTGTGTGCTTCATTAGCACTCGTGCAACCCAGATGAAAGTGCAAGTGGAACCTTTGAATTAAGCTGTAGCAAAGGGAATTATGACAAGGATATTCCTCAAAATTAATCTTGAGATTATATAATAGACTATTTGCTAAATATATAAACATGTTAATGACTGGCCATTAACCCACCTTATTAAAGGCATGGAAAGAAATTTATCCAGTGTGAAGCCTAGATTTTTCTTCTCTCATGAATTACTAAGCAATAATAAAATTAATTTTCTTCTGTTGTCCTTTAGGTAGTAAAGTTCAAATTTAGATGACTTGGGAATGTAGTCTCTGTACCTCTGTAAATTACATATATAATGAAGCTATGGATGTGGTCCTGATTTTTATCAGCTAGAGAGAGATATGACTCTGTGTTTTTTAAATGAAAAGGAGATGGCTTAATGAAAGCTTGGTTAATACCAGTTAAGCTGAAATCTGGACCTGATTTCAAATCTTCTTCTAGACAAATGCAACATATTCATATATTCCCATTTTACATTTTGCATATGTAAGAGTTTGGAATCACTATTACAGTTTCAGTAAACACTAATTGTATAGAATATTTTGGACGGTTTCTCCTTGCATTTCATATGTTTAGTACTGGCATTCAAGCCATTTGAACAAAATATTCAGGGTAGCAGAACTTGCTGTATTGGTAGATCATTTATTCATGAAGTCCAGTAACCCTCTGCAGCAGGAGCACTAACTGAGGAGGCGATCATCTTTCATAATTACAGCTAACCAAGCACCATCAGTGCATACTATTTGTTATAAAATTCTCTGTTTATTGTAAGAAACAAACTCAGGGATCAAACTCCATGTTAAAGACATGAATAGAGTGGATTTGAAGCTCTGATTACTGGGAGCTGAAGCTGCCAGCCCAAACATAAAATTCTGGGCTATAAAAATATCTGATTCACTTATTAAGTGACTCAGCATGATGCTGACTACACATGTACACAGCACTGAACAAAGCAACTCAGGAACAGGAGAGAACAAGGATAAGGATATGATAAGGAAAGATGATGTGTCTGACAATAATTGTAGCGAATTATGTTATTATGATTATATAATAATAATCTTTGTGCCAAAAAATTACCTCAGTAAAATATTTTAGAGAAAAAATATTCATGTAATGTGATTTTTACAATAATGGGGGGCGAAGAATGGGTATTTTATGTCATATTATCTGGTTTACCTTCTTGAGTAGTCAGATTTTACCAGACAGAGACAGAAATTAGAAATCTATTATTAGACATGATATCAAGGAATAGGAATCTCTAAGCATGTTCTGATCACCCAAGAAAGCTGGCACTCAGGCACTTGCACATAGGCAGGTGCTGTCATGTTTTCCAAATACCTTGTCAGGTCCATTTTGGAGGCATCAGTATTTTAGAGAACACATTCTAAAGGCTGAGCTCAGACCTGCAAGTGCAGCTCATTGACTTTTTGCCACAGCCCTAAAGCTGGTGCAGGCAGAGGTGAGGAAATGTCACAATGCAATAGGATCTCTCAGCCATATCTTGATCCCAGATTACCACAGAGAACAACCTCAGGCTGGTGAGTGCAAATAGTACTTCTCAGACAGTATCTCCTCATTCCCTCAGGCACAGAGACAGCCTGGCTGCACAGGTGCATCTGGAAAGGAATGGTGTGCTGGAAGGGAATTAATGTCCTAATTTCATATTATTGGGTACAAGGGATTGAATATCCAGTAGATTTTGACACTGCCTTACAGTGTTCAGTACCATTAAAAGCCTGTAACAGGTATGGTGCACAGACTTACATTAAAAACTAAAACCTCTGGATCAGAAATTTTTGAAAGGTCAGTATCAATAATCTTTGAATATTGAACCTCTGAAATGTCTAGAAAATTTTGTAGCATGTACACTACACCATTATATGACTGTGAAGTTCAAACCCCACCTAAGTACTTAAGTTTTTTTATAACTGCTAGCCAGAGAGCTGAACTGCCTGTTCCACAGAACTTCACTTCTGGGCTGTTGTACAAAATGTGACCATCTTGGGGATGGCAATTCTTACTTTTCAGAGAAGAGGTAAGCAGATACTAGGAGCGGTAGGATTTCTCCTGCCACCTTTTGCTGCTTTGTGACAGCTACAAGGTGTTATCCGAGCTGCTGCTTCTGAGGCAGGGATGGTGCAAGGATGTCTATATAAAAATGAGATAGCACATTTCTGTGACTGAGTCAAAAAACCTCCAATCCAATAATAAAACCTGCAGCACACCCAGGACACAAACCTATGTGTCCATCTGTATTCTACAGTCATTCTGCCTCACTGCCAGGATCAGGGGAGGTAAAGTGCCCTGGCTGCTAGCTGCCACCCACCCTGTGCCACACAGGTGGCAGTCAGGGTGACAGGCTCTGCAGTTATTGAGGGGGACATTTAGGGTCAGTTACTTTGGGGACTTTTAGGCAAAATCTGTTCTCTTTGCCAGACACGACAAAGCTGTTTGGGGAACATGGAGTGCCTTAGAACTGCTTTTTGCCCTGGTGGCCTTGATGGCCAAGTAGGCTCCCCTTAATTCAGTTAGTGCCTTCCTGGCCCTGGGCCTGCCTCTTAGTCCCTACATCCAAAATAAATAAATATTTTCCAGGACTAACCTGAAAACCAATCAGTCCTTTTAAACTGTTGCCTTCAAGATGGCTTCATATTCCTTATCATACCTTGCTGTCTTCAGACCCAGTTACCTCCCTTGAAAGTAAGCAACAGATCCAAGCAGATGTTTTCTTATCAAGAATTCATACCAGACCTATTTATTTTAAATTAGCATATCTCATTAACTGTCTCAAGGACACTGTCTGAATTCATCTTTTAATGAGTATCTCAGAAATCTAGCATTTCAAAAGCGAAATAGAGCTGCAAATGGTTCTGCTCTTAACCCCCTCGCTTCCAGCACAGGCTTTTATAGGCAAGCACTTGAGATGGGGCTTTTCTAGGCAGCTTTTGGGAAAAGCCACATTCTGATCCACATGGCATTTTGGGCTCAGGATACCCCAGCCTGCCTTGACCCAAGTGCAGGTGTAGGGCTGCTCAGACAGCAAAACCAGAGGGGAGGCTTGGGCGTGGGTCCAGCACAGGGGACCCCCCAGGAAAGGGGCTCAGCCAGCCCCCATCAGAATCATGGCTCTGGAACACCTTTTCCCTGCCCTGTGACCACATGAACAGGCACTCTGCCTGTCCTCCCACCTAGATTTTAGGAGTTCCTTGCAGCAAAGAGAGGAATGCACTGAAAAGCAGGGGTGCCTCCATTGCAATATGCTGCATAACCCACTGATACATATATTTTTCTCTTCTTTTTCTCATCATGTTTTCCCCCTGAATAGCAGCACTAAAGTTATTTTGCTACAATATTTAATCATTCAAAAGGAAACCACAGGCTGATGTGAGATTTCAGTTGGCTATAATCCAAAAATTCACATTTGTTTGTTCTAAAATATGAATATTAGTGAAGCCAGAATGCCTCCAAGCCCTCATGGATTGCATTTTTTTGTACTTCAGAAAAGGCCTCGGAAAGTGTGTATGATGTTGTCTATATATCTTCCATAAAAAAGACATCCTGGTATAGTGACTATTAAAGGGAATATAATTACACTAGAAATACTAGACTATTACACTAGAAATACTAGACTATTACACTGTCATGGAGTCTGCAGAAATGCGGGGTTTTTTTCCAAAGGAATAGGCACACAAAGATGTTTTATGTTGAGTTTAGGTGTGATATTGCAGCAATCACTGAATTTGCTGTACGTGTTCAGGGGAACACTTCTGTGGGAGATGTGAATATTGAGGTACTGCAGGACAGGTGTGGGCATGGCCTGAGAGCAGCTCAAAGCCTCTGGCAGTAATTAAGCAGACTTTTGGACTTCACACAAGACGACAGCAGCCAAAGACTCTGTGTAGAGCTTTATTATGACCTTCACCTTGCAGCGTTCTTGTGCAAAGACCACGACTAAAGACTACTACTAAGACTACTAAGACTAGACTACTAAAGACTACTAGCTATCACACAGTGACAATTCCTTAAATACCATTACACAGACAGGATATGTCATCATATGAACGGGAAAGATGTTCACCACAGTGTTCCCCAATCACCTGGGTTATTGCACAGATTTTACTTATTATGGTAACAGGTAAACAATACCCTATAAGGTCACAAACTAAAATCCTCACTCTCAATAGGTCCAGAAGGCCACAAACACACAATCCTCTGTCCCAGCCTGTCCCTGGTGACCTGGATGTGCTTCCATGGTCACCTCTGGGCCTAGGACAGAGGCCCATTCTAGGCCTTCCAGGCCTGCTTTTTTATAACACACATTGTGTAACCCCACAAATCCCACTGTAACTTCCACTTCCACCAGGGTATTCCTGTCCCAAGGGCTGGTTAAGCAGGATCCAAAGGACCTCCAGCTTCTCCACTTCCCATATGAGGTAAGTGGAGACAAAACTCCAAGTGTAACAGTGCATCCAGATGGGCCTGAGCACAACAGGCCTTTGAAATGCCTAGCAGGGGAGGTATGGCTGGAAAATAGAACGGAATAAAGGGATTATGGGGAATGAGTGAATATTTAGAAAAGAAGAAAGACTCAAGGGTAAGGATGTTACAAATAAAAAGAGATTTCAACTTCAAAGAAAGCCATGAAAATAAAATATGTAGGAAACCAACCTGGAAATTCTATTCACACCTGGGATGATTGATTTGTGAGACATTTCCAGCACCTCAGCTGTGGTTATCCATTCCCACAGCTTCTTTGAATTTCATAGAATTTATTTTGAATCCAAGCAGTGTAACACCACATAACTGTTGCTGAAATAGTATTTCAAGGTGTTTGGGACTCCAGTGCTGAGGTGGGGGGTGTCAGTGTGGCTCAATCCATTTAGCACAGCATCAGGGCCCATGACGATGCAGCTCAGGCTGTGCCACCACTTCCACTACCAACCCCATTTTCAAGGGTTTAAATCTGTGGAGTGGTTTAACAATACACCATGCCAAACATGGGGGAAAAAAATCAGTATTATAATTCAAAAAGAAGGTAAAAAGGACCCTTTGCTAATGAAAGCAGTGACAGATGTGCTTTCTGCAAGAAAATGAATAGTGCCTACAGAACAGGCAAAACATATACTAACTCAAACATATTCATATTTATAAATAGCACACCCAAATTTCACAGGATTGAAGCAGATGGAGGTAATACATAAAAACATTAACATTTCTGCAGCCAGGGTATTCACAACAGCCAATGAAACAGGCTCAGAGATCTCTCCTCATTTCATGTTCCTTTAAATGCTAATGGAAATTGTATGTTTGCACTTGAAGAAGAACTTGGGGCCTCCAAAGGAATTGCATTATCTGCTTAAATATCTATTTTTTTTCCTGAGAGAGAGCTCTTTAGGTCTGCTCCTAGATAAAAGCAACAAAATACATTAAGATGGGGTGTTATTATGCAGAATACATTGCTGTTTTTATGCCATAATCCCAGGAGGTGTTAAAGCACCTAACCCCTAGAGATTTCAAGAGAACACAATCACAGTGGTACGAGTATTTGCATGAGAAACACTGTTTTAGTGGGCAAGGGAAAATTGGTATTAAATGGCTTTGAATCTTATTGCTTAAAAATGGAATAAATATTTGTTACATATAAATAAATACATGCACATAAATAAATATGACCCTAAAGCTGCTAATCTTCCTGCAGGGGAAAGTAACAGTGTGAACCTCCATGGGAGTACCAATCCCAGGTCAAACCAACAGCATGCCTTGTATTTTCATTTATTAATTAGGTGATGCATGAATTCGGGTAAGGCAATTATAGACCAGTTTTCTTCTGACTGTGTTGCTTTCTTAAGCCCAGTTAAAAGGGGCAGAAGCTGAAAATGTGAGTAATTTGAGGGAGTCCCATCCAAACCTCTCTGAAAGGAAGGTGTTTAGCGGCCCCTCAGCCCCAGCTATCCCTTGAAAGTCTTGTTGCACGAGTAGTAACTACAGATTTGCTATGCAAGGCAAACTCCAGCTTTACATTAAATATATGGCTTCAGTGGATGGTGCAGCAGCACACACAGCAGCAGGTTTTGACTTATTTTCCCTGCCTCTGCTCTAGCACTGGATATAAATCTAGAAGCAAAATCTCCTCGAAGTGTGCACGTTGTCTCAAGCCGTGCACAAATAAAAGCAGGTGAATTTCCATCCAGGCTGAGAGATCTTTTCACCAAGTGACTGCTTAAACATTTCTTCCAATGGAAGTTGCCTGAGTTTGGCTCAGAGGGTCTGAGCTGCTGGCCCTGGGCAATGTGCCCCCACAGCACAGTGTTTTATGGTACTCAGCTGGGACGGGGTGGGATTTTACACATTCACGGCCAATGCAGAATATCCTTTGGGAAGTCCAAATACACCTTGCTTTGGAGACACTGCAGTGGCTCAGTATTTCTTTTCCAAAAATGGGATCTGTCATTATCACTGGAGAGTATTTTTTAATTGTGGAACTTTTACAATAATTTTTAATGTAAGATTTTGAATTCAATCCACTTTCCAACAAACATAACAACAGAAATGTCTTTTTTCATAAATTTCACTTTCACCTGCTCACAATCTCTTTGCACATTAGCTGGATGTGATGCACATAATTACAATTCTCTCCTTTTGACAAATTATTAGGGATTAAAAGGGAATTTGCAAAATATTTCTTAGAAGAGAACAGGACATTTCTCTGTTTACCATGAGTTAATTAGCCAAAGTTCACATCTAAACAGAATTTTATTTAATCCTGCGAAAGTGAAGAAAACTATGCAAATCAGTCCTGAAAAACTGCAGTCTTGAAATGGAAGAAATATCTGTCTGCCACCAATTAAGTCTGTATTTTTTCACAAGAAAGTGAAGGCTGATTATACTAATTTTACCCTTGTGGTAATTGTCACTAATGTTCCACATATTGTATGTGTCTTGCTCTTATGAATCCCATATCCCCTTCTGCCATAAATATTTCATAAAATATTCAAAGCCAGTTCACAGCCAAGTAATAACAAATGTCAAATGACACATTAAGAAGATTCATGGCTATTTTAAGTATGAATTTTATAAAAAAGCCTAACTCGCTTATTGTGGTCACTGTTAGGGATTGATTTTAGCAAAAAAAATATTCAGCAAATAGTGTCAGCACCTTCACTGTCAGCTTGTTATGAAAGGAGTATTAATAGTGATTACTCAGAGTACTTGGTGAGGGACAGAGCACACAATGGCCTGTTCAGCTGTGTGGGTGTGAGCCTCGTTTTCAGAGGCCTCATTTGGGACTTCTCTACTAAATGGAAAGATTCCTATTTATTTTGGTGGGCTTTCCATACTGCTACACCTTTAATGAACTTTCAAAGTCTCTATTCCTGAAGGCTAGAATACTTTGTTGGAGTTCCCTTTATTGCCATTGGCTTAAAGACCTTCTTTCTGATACTCTCCCTCCATAAAAGTTTTGTTGTGTTTTTGGGTTTTTTTTCTAGGTAAAGCACAATTTTAGGTTTTTTTTCCTTTATGCATAAAGAAAACAAGATACAGTAGGAATAATTAGGCTCATATTTCCCCAAAATGTGATTTTATCAAACTGGAATTGTGGTGGTCAGCCCCAAAGAGGGTGAGAGCCTGTGCAGGTGCAGGCAGGTGATGAGGATCATGTGCAAGGTACAAGTACAAAGGACCCAGCTGAGGGCTGGAGGCTGCTTGTAAAGGTGGTTTGTTTAGTGCAGCTGGGCTGACTGATAGAAAGTGGGTGAACTGCTGAAGGTGGGGACTTTGTTGTGGAGACAAGATCTTGGCTATCTGGAGAGGTTCTCACAAGTGAGCTCTTTGGGGAGCATCAACCACAAGTATGAAGAATGAGTGAGGAAAAACTAATATCCAGAGTAAAATGTAAGGATGCTGCCCTTTGTCAATGTTTTCCTGCTCAGAGTTTTAGATCAGCACCCAGGGCATCTCTTCTGAGTTAGGCAGTGGCTGATGGTGCTGACCCCAGAGAAACAGGCAACCCATTGCTGTGCTTTAAAACAGAATGACCTCAGCAGAGGAAATGGTTTCTCTTGTGTTGTTGAATAATCAATGCAAGGAGTTGCCCCAGCTGCAGGGAACTGAAGAGGTGACCGGCATCTGCTCTGGGCGCTGTGGGCACAGTCAGGAAGGGCAGGGAGCTGGATCTGGACTGGGCAGTTGTGTGGTGTGAGCTGCTTCAAACCTGGTCAGAGTTAATCTGGTGAATGGCTTGTGATGGGTTTTGCTCCCCCTATCAAATGGGGAAATTTAAAAGCTGGGGAAGGGACAAGTGCAGCTGCCACAGTGACTCTGCTGTCTCATCTAATTCTGAGAGCGTTGCAGAGGGCTGGATTGTCTCTCTGTTCCTTTAAGGCAACTGGACTTTATTTTCAGATGTGTATCTACTGTATCTTTCACTCTTTAAATATCTTTCACTCTTTAAATATCTCTCATTGGATGGGGAAGTGCCCTTTGATTTCAGAGTAATATATAGTTGGTTAAGTTGTCCTTGTGATTATAAATTATAAATAACAGTATTAATGAGGATATCATAATGGGAAGCTGCTTTTCGCCTTGAATAAAATGTCTTGTTACCAGACTCTGACACCTTTGCGTCTTCTGTTCCTAAATGTTTGTTTAATATTGCATTTGCTTATCTTGTGATTAAGTAAAACTAAATATGGGGAATATTATTAAGTTTCTGCTTTGTTTTGGCATAGGGTTTGTTGAACTTTTTTCTTCATGAACAGATATTTACCCTATGCAAGGCTGGGACCTTGTCTGCAGCCTGTCATTTTACCCTTCTTACTCCCCTAAAAACACTCAGAAAGGGTAATTAAAGGCATGCAAAGATTTGTTCTTAATTGCTCTAGATGCTTGGTACATTGTATCCTATTTTCTTCATATATATAATAATGCAAATTACTAGCTAGAATAATGGAAAACATTCTGTTCTGAGTTGTCTATTAATATTAAAAAAATAAGACGATGTTCAAGAGGTGGGGTGAGCTGAGCAGGGTATTAGGAGCCAGGAAAAGGAAAACTCCTGGCAGTGCAAACCATGGTGGCAGGTGAACTCTGCCTGTTAACCTGAGGGTGAGCAGGGAGGCCACATCCTCTGCTCCTTACCTAATCCTGCAGCTTGGCAGGAGGGAATGGCTCATACAGGGTGTATTAACTCATGCTGCCATCAATTATAGGGTGGAGTCAGTTGAACAGACAAGGGCAGCAACCTCTTAGATTTCCCCATCATGATTCAGCAGAGCTTGTCTAATGAACTCCCTTTGTCAACGTGGACAAATTAATTCAGCTCTCTGAGCCACAGGACATGCTGTGGCACTCGTCAGGGCTCCCTCACAGTGTCTTTTGTTTTCACCAGAAATCCTCAGGATAAGATTCATTATTAATATCAAGTACTCTGGAGACTGGAGAACTGAATGAGTATTAAAAATGTAAGTTAAATTATCAGAACACTGTGATAAAAGTAGTCATGGAAACGGGGTTAATCTGAAACTCAGGAATAAACTCCACACAGCACAATCAAACTTGGTAAATACTGTCTGCTTTAGGGGTCTACTTGAAGGATATTTGCACTATAATGCTTAAACCAAATGTGAAAATGGCTTGGAGACTCCTGCTAAGCCCAAACATACATATTTTTACAAATATAGTCCTATTTGTAAATGTAAAAAATATTTTGGCCTGCAGTTTTGTAATAGTTTTTCCAAAAGTTTCCTGTTCAGGGAGAATAAAACTGTTGATCGTAGCAAAACACAAACGTGGTTTGCTTCTGTAGGTTTTCCCTTCAGAAGCCAGCAAACTTTCCAAGTGCCTTTTGCTTTCTGTTTGACTGAGAAGCTCTTTAGGTGGCAACAGGAGTGGCCAAATGCACAGGGAAGTAATTCTGAAAAACTCTGGTAGTTTGAGGAGAGTGGTTTGACTGACTGACACTTTTACAAGTAAGGGCCATCTGAGAAGCTGATTTATATGCAATGTAAATGCTGTGGTGTTACTGCCTTGCCACCCTTTAATTGCAAGTGCAGCTCTCCTGTTTTATGTTGTCTCTTAACTGCATTTCTCCCAGCAATGCCGTTATCAGATACGAGTCTTGGGCTCATCTGGTAGCAGTATCCATTTCCATTTTTGGTATTTGTTCATTTAGATGCTGTTTTTGCTCACATGAAACACACAGCTTTGTGCAGCAGTTCCTACTGGTATTCCAACTACTTGCATTCAATGCACTGAGAATATCATTGCCACTATGTGATAGAAATTGCTAATTAGGCTTCTTAATATCAGTGCTTTGATTGAGTGGCATGTGGTGCATGAAAACATGCTCACTGTGGCTGTGCCTGCTGTGGGTGTGTGCTGCCCTCGGGCACAGAGGGAGCCCTGGCCCTTGCAGAGTGCTGGGAGCACAGACTGGCCTCAAGCATGGACACCCAGCTCTGTCCTGTGACACTGGGATGGCACAGCCAGGAGAAGATCCACACTCCTCAGCCTCTCTGGAGTGTAAAGGAAGTGGTTACAGATGCTAGAGGAGAGAGGGCACTACACAGGTACTGCCTCCACAGTTGAGGGGTCTAACACCTTTCAGTTAAAAGTCCTGTTTCCAGTCCCCAATAGCTTTGATAGATATAAATCATTCTGCTTGATGTTCTCTTGGCTGGATATTTGCTGTACTTGCATGTCCTCATTCTAGGAGTATTTATTTAAAATATTTTGGTCGTCGGTAGGACTGAATCCAGGAGATACTAAAACTTAATCTGTGTTAAATAAGTACATCTCTGTGAAATGGTTCCTCATGTACTTGGGAAGAAAGACTGAAATCTGGCAGCTAAATGCTACCTCTATCAAAAGTGTCCTTTTGTGTTCTCTCAGAAACCTCTCTGGATTTGGTTTCTGAAAAAAACCCTCAGTCCATATAATACTTTTTGTTTGGTGTTGTTCTGAAAATGACCAATAACAAACAAGGAAACCAATCCAGTCCACATAATACGAGTTATTTTGGTGGGTTATTTTGCTGGTCCCACATTATTTCATGGTCTGACTAGGGAAAATAGCCTTTCTGCAACAGTAAATGATAAACTAAGCACACTTAAATCATGTCTCAGGAGGGGTGGGCCAAGCTAAAACTGCCAACCTCTGATATTTCCTAGCACTCCAGTTCTTGACTTGGCCACTTCTAATGCTATTAGCCTTCCTTTTAATACAATAGAGATCACCATCACAGATTGCACCTGAGTGACAGAGCCAGCTTGTTGATAAGCTTTCTGTATAGAATTTGAGTAGGAAAAAACAGCCAGAAACTGCTCTTTCACCCCACTCTGCATTCTGATAACAGGTTGCAGCTGTACAGGATTCAAGGAGGGGAGGCAGGTCTGTGGGACCTGAGCATCTCCCTGTAAAGCAAATAAGCAAATTTGCTCTGCAGCTGGAATCATCGGAGAATGCCTTTGCTGAGGGCATCATGGGATGGTGTGAGGCTCTTTGGATGAGTGGATGTTATGTGCTGAAACAAACGAAATCAAAAAAATCGTTATTTGAAAATTTTTTGGTTAAATACATTGTGATTTCTAGTTTTTTAGTAAATCAGTAGTTTATTTTGACTATAATATCCAACATGTTTCAGTCATATAATTCAGCTTAGCTGATAGAGCACATATTTAGAGTTGAAATTCCTTAGTGATGTTTCAGAATAACCAAGTGTTCTTGTCTGGGATTTCATTCCCCATCGCCTCTCTTTCTCCCCCCAGCAACACCTTCACATTTTTCTTTTTACAGAAATAATATCAATTTTTGGGCTATTTCTGGTTCTTGCCTCTCAGCTCCTATTCTCTGCCCCCGACAGGGTGATTTTTCTGCTGCCTTTGATTCACCTATTGTTCCAGCTTCCTGCAAGGCAAGTGACATTCAATAGATAGGATTCTGGGAGGCATGAATTTCAAGCAGTTTTTCTCAAGTTTTGTGCCAGAGGAAAGTGCACAGGAAAGTGTGTGGTATAAAGACATTGCTGTAGTCGTCCTTTCCTCGTGCAGGCAGATTTTTACTCCATGACATCTCCAAACAGACAGGAAGTGAATCATGAGTTTTTTACATGAAAGGCAAATGAAAAGTTTGGTCCAAGACGCCTCACTGGACTGAACTTCATTCCTGCTGCCACAGCTTTTCTGTGCTCGCTTTCTCTCCCCTTTTTCCTGTTCTGTGGCATGATGGGAATAAACAAGAAGTTATTTGGAGCTATGTGAGCAGCAAAGTGGCTGATGTCTGAGTGAGTTCTTGAGTTGTCTCACAGAGTCCTGTCTCTGGAAACAGCTGGAAATTGCTAATTTAAATAAACTGAGATGTTATTTTGAGAGGTTGTGAATGTCACTTCCCCCACTGCTAAAGACATTGCAGGAATTAGCACACACTCAGCATCAGTCACCTGTCTCAGGACACAGTGATAAGCAGCACAAACCTTTTTATAGTCAGTAGCTGCAGCTCTTTTACTTAATCATTGGTTAATAACCATTAGTCGTTTCAATCTACTGCTTAATTTAAACTCTAGAGTAATTTCCAGTTTAAAGCACTATTCAAAATCAACTTTATAATTAATTATTTGGATACTTCTGGGTAAAAAGTAATACTGAGAGATATCACAGATTTCTTCTAGGGATTAATGTTATCGCTAGTAAGTGTCAGGCATACAGATGATATTACAACCTCTGTGCTTTCTCCAGACATGTGTGCTATTGATTGCTCCATCGATGGCTGGCTGCTTTCTAGCTGAGGCTCATTATATTGCACAGCAGAGGGTTGTTTGTGTTTAGTTAGGGATGTTTGACCTGTGACTACCCTATGACAAATAGTGGAGCAAGAGATTTAAAAAGAAAAAGCAGGAATGACTGAAATTAAGAGCAGTTGTCTACTTTTGCCCCTCTTCAGATGACTCTGGTGAATATGTATATGTGGCTTCATTGGGTTAAAGATTAGATAAACTGGAAATACTTAAATTTTACATCACTTTTAATAAATTAAGGAATTCAAAAGCAGTGGATAGCATCAGCAACCATTACTAATGGGAGACTCAGCCTGTTTTTGTTCAGCTTGCCTGGCCACTACTCTGGTACTAAATGCTGTCATGTTTCCTGTGTGCTTTCTCTGTCAGGCAGCCCCTGCCACAAGCATGTGTTCCTCAGGACCAGGTCCCTGAGCTCAGCACAGAGCAAACAGTCTTGTGGAGACACTGCTATGCTGCTGCCTCTCAGTTCATCTTCCTGATGCAGAACTGGGCTGTGGATGGAAAAGCTTGTGCTGCTAGTGTCTCTACTCCTCTCCCTTTCCATCCATATGTTTAGAATTTACCAGACAGAGGCACATTTCTAACAGTCATGCAGTTTTTAGAAGTGAAAATCAGCTTGTAAATGAAAAAAGTAGAAAAAATTACTTGAACATGGTAATTTGAACTGCTACACTTTTATTTTTTCCTAAACTGCTCTGATAATTTTTACAGCAATACAAATAAATCAGAAGTCTTTCTTTCATTTCAATAGCTTAAAAATATTATCAGTCTGGCAGTATTTGAGTGATACTGCATTATCTGACTTTGTACTTAAGTGGTGTTACAATGTCAGCAGAGTAGTTTTTAGAGAATTTCTCTTTACAGCACTCCAGCTTCTCATTTTGAAGTGACATTATAGACCACTGAGCAAGAAATTCATCAATATAAGTAGGTACCATTTGCTGAAAAGATAGTACCTACTCTTACCTTGAGAACTTTTAATCATTCATCTCCCATGTTCAAACTTGCTATCACTTAATTAATCTTCCCAGTTTCACTGAAACCTCAGTGGTTCCTGAGCAAATGCTGAAATAAGGGCGACTTTGATGTTTGAAAACCGTAATAGAAGAAGGCAGGAGATGCTCCTGACTTCAGAAAATATTTGAGAGCTCGCTGTCACACGGCGGGACTGCGGCACTGCGCGGCTCTCCCAAGGGGCTCTGGCTCTGCTCTGGCAGGAGAGCCAGGGCTGCTCTGCGGGGAAAATGGGAGCAGCAATAGTTTAATTATCCCCTCGAGTCACAGCTGAGAGGAATAGCTGCTGATACTAATGGGGACAGCAGTACACAGAGGAGGACTGTGGCATACTCCTTCCCTCCCCTCTTACCTCCTCTTGTTCTTTATGGCTTGAATTTGTATGGCGCCCTGGAATAGAAGCATGCAGTGCTTTACCTTTTATTTGTTTTCATATTTGTGGCTTTATTTGTGATTATAGTGGTGGGGTTTTTTTCAGTAGGTTCTCATGTAGGAAAGGCATAAAAAGGATGAGAGGTTGTAATGGAAGCCCATTGTGTTTCATGCATCCCCTTAAGTCAGTCGTGCTTTGCTGCCATTGGGCACCGCTGCTGGTTTTTGGGAGGTGTCCGTGGCCCTGGGGTGGCAGAGCTGGCACAGCCAGGGCTGTCCTGGCCGTGATGCCTCAGGGATTGTGCCAGAGGTCTCACACTGGGGCAACTTCAGCTCAGGACCACAGCACCCTCCTGCCCAAGAAGGGCTGTAGCTGTCAAACCCTCTCCATGAGAATAACGCTGTTCTCTCTCTGTCAGGAGAGAGCAGAGCACAGGGTGTGGCTGCACTTCTCCTGCAGGAAGTGGGGTCATCTTTTCCCCCTGGCTGCCCATGAGTCTGTTGCCTCTGGCACAATGAGAAGGTTCTGCTTTGGAATCTTGTCTCATTCATAACCTTTACTCCACTTTGACAGAAATGTTGTGATTTCCCCAGCTTACATTAAAATATACTATTTATTTTAAAAGTTTTTTTCCCTTTGAATTAATAATAATTATATTTTTGGTGCTTAAGAAACAGAGATGACTTCTGGAAATAAGTTCAAGTAGGTACTCTTCAGATGGGATCTAAAGAAGGCCTATTTAGCCTGGAATAGTGAAACAGTTGGTGATTCCCAAATTTCTCCACTTGTTAGTGAAATGCTAATACCTCTAATATAATGTATAATAATGCTTATATTACATTACAAATTACCTGCTATTGATAAAGTATTTTTCCTGCTTTTGGATTACTCATGCTGAGCTATCACTTAACCAAGATAAATATTTTTTTTTTTAATTTTCCTTTCTTTTGGTTTATATGCTGGAGCACAGCATCTATTCTGATGTGGAAAGGTCATTTTACCAAATCTCCCAGAACACTTGGTATTCTTCTGGGAAAATAAATAATTTTGCTAATTCCATCTTGCTTCAGGGGGAATTATAGACTCAGATCTTCAGAGCAGAGGTTTCTGTAGGTTGAGCCCCTTATATCCATACTGCTGCTTCTGCTCCTTGTTCCTATCTGGAATTGTACAGCCTGAAAACTGTAGGGCTTTACTGTTACAACAACCAGTTGTACACAAGTTGCCAGTCTGTTATTTTAATAACTCAACAACTGTACTGGCTTTGAAGTCTACTCTTATCAATCTGAGGTCCTTTGGTTTCAATCTATAATGTGAAGCACTCTAATTGCCTTCAGTTCTGTTGTATTATTTTTCTTTGGTTACTCTGTTTCCACAACTTGGCAATTAATATCTCCTTGGAGATTGCTGTGGTTGTTTTATGTGACCCATTGTGGGTTCCCTTTGTAATTTGTCTTACCTTCAGTAGAAAAATGCCCAATTCACTTGGACTATATGTAATATATAAATCATTAAATAGAATCGATGAGAATATCTAATAAAATCAAACACATTGGAGTATGGAAGATGAAGTGAGGCTCCAAGCAGTCTTGCAGGGAGATTAACAGGTGGTGGGATCCAAATGGAGCTTTAGGTCTCTGTCAGACCTTTGACTGGGTGGCACCTGGACGCTCTGGGGTTTGCTTCTGACAAGCATCTAATGTCAAATATTCTTCTGTTTTAAACACATCTGCATATGTTGTGTCATTACAACAGATTTAGGAGGAGCAGAACTTCAGCCCAGCAGAAATTTCCAGGATATGTGTACAGACCATCTTGAACTCCGAGAGATGCAAAAGTTAACCTTTCAAAGTAGTTTAATGAGTCCTGCTATTCAGGTCTTACAATATTGAAGTTCTGTTCACTTTATAACTTCAGGGTTTCCAGTTATGTGGATAATAAATGTGTTGAATAAGGCAATAGTCTGGCTAAAAAAACTCTATATTTAATCCAAAGTATCCTCAGACTGAATTGATTTTCAAACATAGGTACTGGTGTTTAAAACTGAGTGGTATTTTGGTTTTTTTTTTTAAATAAACTGACCACAGGCCACTAAGGCATCTTGTTTCTTTTTCAGAAGTAATCTGTAAACCTCTGAATGTAATCCTTAAACCTTCATCAATAAAAAAACCTAATTCTACTTTAGTGACCCTTGCAGGAATAAAATTCTGTGGTGGTTTTTTTTTTTCTGTTTTTGTGTTTTGTTTTTTTGGGTTTTTGGGGGTTTGGTTTTTTTTTGTTGTTTGTTTTGGTTTTGGTTTTGTTTTGTCTTTTTTTTTTTTTTTTTTGCTTGTTGTGAGGGGTTGCATTTTTGTCCCACTTTCTTTAATCTGGTTTGCCTATTCTGAAATTTGGGTCTTAATAATTTACTTGCCCATATTTATTTCTGAACTCAAAAGGATTATGTGAGGAAGTACATGATTTTTATAAGCATTCTCCATTCTGGTGCTATGATTTGGGTGCTTAAAAGAAGTCAAAGGCTTTGGCTATACTTAATCTAATTATCTTTTCTTCCCTATTAGGGGTGATTAGAAATAGCATCGCTAATACCTATGAGACAACATTGGTATAAAATCAGGATAGAAACCAGAATTAAACTCTCCTCTTAAGAGATAATACTCTGTTCCTTTCTTTACTCTACACTTTTGATTAGCATATTCACAGTCACCTCGTGTTTCTGTGCAGCTTGAGCTTGGATATCAGCCAAACTCAATCTGAACCTCTTCTGGCTTTGGGAAAATGTAAAGCGAGCGTATGCATTCATTAGGAGAGAACAGCCTTTCCTTGGGGAGAGATGGACCTGGACCACGCAGAGTTAAATGTCTGACCTGAATAACTGTGAATGTCAAGTCTACTCCACATTCACCTTGAGTCAAAAGTTTAATGCGGGGTGATGCCATTTATAGATTTTTTTATTTTATTGAATCACTGTTGTCTATAGCTGTTGTTATGCACACAGGTAGTATATACTTGACATGACACCATATATAAAAGGATATTTTTAGGAGGAATGCTTGGAGTCCTTTGAGACAGAGCAGCACAAGTGGGGCTGTCCCATTGAGGCAGCAAAGCAGGAGCCAAAGGCAAGGGTTTTGGGGGAGGGCTGGTGTAAGCCTCAGATAAAGCTGCTCAAGGTGGTCAAAGGTTACTGGTACACTCAGGGCCATGAAACTTTTGTTTGTTTCAAGCAGGTAAAACACTGAATAATTTCTTGGATTTGTTCAATACATTGGTGTAAGTTCTGACTTCTCTCAAAAAAGTGTGGCAATGTTTTGGCTTCCTTTGTGCACTTTAAGCTGATGGTAACTGCATGCAAGAGAGAAGGGAAGTGTCATCTAGCACTCTTTCTGTTATATTGCACTTTAGTGGAGGTAAAATGTAAACATCTTAGTTGAGGTAAGATCCAGTTGATGACACTAATACCAGAAAACAAGAGCAAAGTAAGGGTTTTTGTATACTAACATATGCCCTGAAAGGCTGTATTGTGTTTTAGCTGGTTGTGATCTCAGGCAAGTGTTTTCTGGTGTATGTGAGTCAAGGTATTCATGTGCAAATAACACAGTGGAAACTGAAGAGAGCAATATCATACAAAAAGTCAGGGTAGGTTGTAATCAAAATAATACTAACCTGGAAAAAAATCAAAGAATAACCTGAGCTGGAAGGAATCTACAAGGACCATTGAGTCCAATTCTGGGCATTGCACTGGACAAGCCCAAAAATCATTCCAGGTGCCGAGAGCATTGTCCAAATGCTTCTTGAACTATCCTGTAGTAGCTTTTCTTCTGGAAAACAGGAAAAAATGGCCTTTATCTTTCAACTTTCTCAGTTCCCCCACCCTATTATCTGAGCTTGGAGGTAGCTATTGATGTCCATGTGGAAGCTCCTCTGCCACATGACATTCCTGCAGTGTGGTGTTGGCCTGGTGCCAGCACATGCATGGTCTGTGTTTATGGAGGAGGGAACATTAGAAGGCACATTGCTAATGACTGACACTACATTGGTAAAAAAACAGGGGAAAAACCAGATTCAAGCTCTTCCAGGAGAAGCTGGTTTTGTTTTCTTTTTAAAAGGCTTTATCATGATTTATGTTCTGGTGAGATGGAGGCTTTTACCCCCAAAGAAGATGAGCCACACAAGTGTTTTTAACCTCCAGTGCAGTAACAGCTTTTAATGAATCAGTATGACCATTTGTTTAGTGTGACTGCAATGGTTTGCAGCATAAAAGACTTGAGCTGCACTTTGTTAGTTTGCTTTGCTCAGCATAGCACTGATGGTATGGTGGGAGATGGGATTATATGACACACAGTGCTGAGAAGGAAGAATTACCAGGCATTGCTGCCTCATGCGAATTCTACTCCAGAGTTTCTTTAACAATTCAAATTAATCTTCTTTAACAATTTCAAATTCTACAGCTGTTTTCATGGCTATGAATTAAACCAGGAAGCTTCAACATGTAAGGCCAGAGCCTGAACTGGCTACATTGCAGGGGAAAAAAAAATCTATTGCCAGAACCTTTGTTTAGAAGCAGCCATTGGGGGAGGATGTGAGGAACAGAAATTGGAGGCCCATAATCATCTTATTTCATGAGCTTGTCATCTGTACTGTCATGTTGAGCTTTGTGTATGTGGCAGGAGTGGAGGGGCTGCAAGGGCTGTCTCCAGATCCTTGTCCTGGAGCAGCAAGCTGGAATCAGTTTTGCTTTGGTTGGCATCAAAGAGCTAATGTGTGGGACAGCAATATTGGAGCTTGTGACAAATAGTTGTGGCAATTGATTGATAAGCACATTTAATAAATGAACAGAAAAATAAACAAAATGAATATGCATGATTCAGTAGCACAGTTTGAGACAGCTTAAATACTCTTCAAAGCTAGCTCTGATTTCTGACTTCTGCAGTACAGATTGACATCCCAGCAGCACGTGTCCTGATTTGCATCATCCTACACACTCAATTGTGAATTTACAGTTCATCTGCCTCCTCCAGAAAATTGCAGAATCACAGAATGATTTCAGATGGAATGGACCTTAAAGCCCATCAGTTCCAAGCCCCTGCCATGGGCAGGGACACCTTCCACTAGGGCTGATTGCTCAAGGGCCCATCCATTCTGGCCTTAAACCCTTCCAGGGATGGGGCATCCACAGCTGCTCTGGGCATGCTGTGTCTGGTCCTGATCACCCTCACAGGGAAGAATTCTTCCTACTATCTAATTTAAGCCTGTCAGCCTAAAGTTTGATGCCACTTTCTGTTGTACTTTTCAAAATGGAGCAGCAATCATGTCCTCCTTAAATACCGGCCTCTTTGTTGGTCTATTCTGTTTTGCCAGTTTGTGTGAAGGCACAATACAGATCAATCAGACCAGTAGGTTCTGATGGGGGTTATCAGGGTAGTGCATCCACTGAGCAGCCTTGGTTCTTGGCAAAGGATGTGAACCTAGAGATGGTGTTCTGCCATGGTACTGGTGCTCTGTGTGCTCTTACTCTCTTGGGAGCCATTCTGAACAGTTTAAATCTGAAATCTCCATCACACTTCCTACCATTCTGAATGAGTCCAAGACATCTTCTATCCAGTGCTGCAGTTCCCCCCATCAAACAGTGTATTAGAAATGACATCATTTAACCTTTTGTCAGCTCATCTTTGTTAGAGAGCTGTAAATCCTGGGCTCTCCTTGGGATTCTCTTGATTAGATTTCACATTCTCTTGCTTTAAGCTAAATGATACTCTGTTCTACCAGCAAAACATCAAAACCTCACTGAGGTCAATAGTGTTATGCTTGCTTTCCTTTTTTTATGCATGCCTGAAACTCCCTACAGGCAAAGAAAAAAGGAGATGCTGTGTCCTGTGGTCCACAGCTGAATAAAAGCTACTGCTTTGGAACTGCGGTGGCTCATTGCCAAAACAAACAAAAATTGATGGACAAAAAAAAAATCAGCAGTTTATACATGTTTGAAGTATTCCTTACAAAATTTCTGTCTTTGTCTTCAAGTGTTTTTCCTGTTGACCTCAAATGAACATTCTTCTGTTTCTTAACTAAACAGGTTAAAAAGTGTTTCTTGAACACAGATTGTGAACATAGCACAACTTTTACTTTCAAGAAATTACTGAATCAAGGTCATCTGAAGTAATTTTTTAAGTATGACCAATGAAACTCCTCCTCCAGACATCACAGGTGCTGTATTAGAAAGTTGCAATGCAGCACTGAGAAACTTGGTGGATATTTCTATGGTTTTTAGAAATTAATTGAAAATTTTGGGGCACAGTTCCAGGTGATCTGAAGAGGGGAATCTCTTTGCTACTCTCCACTATGAAGTAGTACTATTCTAATACTATAGAAACTCCCAGAATCTCACTAGACCAAATTAAAACAGGACATGAGGTAATAGCCCAGTCTTTAGAAAAGGTTCTAGTGCAGCATTACTTTCAGCAAAGTGCACAAGACCTTCCTGGAGATGCTGTGGTTGTTTAGCTATTCTCAGACAACAAAGATGGAGCTTTGTCTGCTGAATTGCTCTAAGTATGACAGGACAACTGCAGCTATTGAGAACTAAGAAACCTTAAATATATTCTAGTATCTCTGTGATGTTCCAATAATCTATTTCCTTTTAGTTTATAGATAGCTGCCTACTTAAAAGAAACCTCAAAATCAACCAACCAAAAAACAAATGAAGCAAGAAAAAAAAACCCTGCCGAAAAATCCTAAAATGTCACCACTGAGAGCAGTGTTTGGAAAAGTTAAATTCTTCATGATGTAGAAAAGAATGTTAAGATAATTCACACATGTACACACATGCAAAAAAAATTTTTTTTTTTAGTTCTTGACTCCCTGAGATGCAAGTATTTTCAATACTAAGCCATTATTTTATGTGATATAGGATGGGGTTTGAAGCTGTACTAGTGATGCTGCATCCAAAATTTCTGTCTCAGCTCAAGCAACAAAGAAAGATGCCTGAATACTACTTACAGCAATTCTTCTCTCATGTCAAGTGTATGTGAAAGATGAGTAAAGACCTGTGTGGCACTAACACTGGTGTCACTGGGGAAAATGAGCCTGTCATTACTAATGAGCCAGAAGGAATTGCTCTGAAAGCAAATCCAGCTCAGCCCCTGGGCAGGAAAGCTGCTAGTAGTGGGAAAGATTTTAAAAAACAAGCAAACAAACAAAAGCCCTAAGGCTGTTATGTGTAGGTTTTCCTCACTGTCCTGTCAGGTCAGGATGAATCTGCTGGACCTGTCACCTGGGAAACCCAAATGCTTTGTCATCCAGTGAAGTGCCCCTGCTCTGAAATGAATGAGAAATTTGATTTTTTTTTTAAACTTTTTTTTCTCCATTTTATTCCAGATCAATTTTTTAATCTATCTATTTTTACAGTCTGGTTGAAATGAGAAAATTTGGATAGCATGTTTTAGAAGGGTCAATTGTTTTATCATCTTCCTTTTTCCAAAGGATTCTCTTTGAGGTGTTATTTATGCTTTTTAATACATGAGGTTTTGTGTTTTCCTTACATATTTGCTATTACAAGGGCAAATTGATGTTAACTTAATAATAGATATAAAAATGCATCTTGAAGAATACAAATAACAGGTGGAATGTACATCATGTGTGATGAGCAGGTAGGCAGAGAAGCCACCAACTTCCCTTGGCTGATGTCATTGAATGCAAGTTTAATCATATCTTTGATCTCCCTGAACAATAGCAGTGAATAACTGGTGTCTTTTTCTTTCAATGGACTCTACATTTGGCAGATTTTTAGTATTATAGCCTTCATACTGAAGGAAAATCAATACCTGAAGAGCAAGCGTTGAGAATGTTCTGTGGAGGCTGTCCCTAGCTTTGATCAAAGAAAATGCCCAATTATTGGGAAAGCCTGCTATTAAAAATAAGGCTTATTCTCTTTTTATAGGTAAAAGGGTTTTTTCTTTTTGCCCTTCAGCATGGGATTCTGAACTTTCTGTAATTATTTAACAGTGGGAATTGGTCTCCAGCAATAGATCAGGAAATATCCTGGGACACCTAGTTAGTCCCTCAGCAATGGATAGTTTGTGAGGAGGAAATAACATGCTGATTTGCAGTTATAATTGAGGAAAATTGCTCGAGAGGATTCTGACAGTACAGAAAATAGGCCAATTAGTTACTCAGCTCTTATCCTCCTATGATTCATGATTGCTTCAATTTAATTTTGCTGTCACTTAGGAAGCAAGGTTAAGAATAGATTAGCTTCTTTTAGACACCTCTTAGCTTACTCCTGCCTGGACTTTGGGGAGGTAGGTGGATAGAAGTGTGTGAGATTGTTTCTTTTTTTCCTCGATGATTGTATGACTTTAGTCTAAAAATCAAAATTTCTCAATATTACACTTAACACTTATTCATCATGGAGCTATTCATGAAGATTAAAACCTTCACACACAAACACTCCTTTTTTTTTTTCAAAGATAAAATGTAGCCTACCAGTAAGTTAATAACACTTTCATGCTGTTACCTTACAGCACTCTGCAATAATCAATATTAAATAAAAAGAACTTCAAGCAAAAAAAAAAAAAAAAAAAAAAAAAAAAAAAAAAAAAAAAAAAAAAAAAAAAAAAAAAAAATCACAGCTCAGTAAATCAGCCAAGGGGAAGATTGTACTGCTCGCCCTTGAGCAGTACCCAAAGGCAATGATGCAAATTTGGAGACCTTAAAGTGCCAGTGAAGCCACCCAAAAAGTCAGTCTAAGGACAACCTTCCCTCTGGAGTCCTGGTCTGCACCTCCTTGGTGGTTTCTGTTTCCCTGTGCATGTGGTGGCCTGGCCAAGCACTGACCCTCCTTGCACTTGGTCTCTGTTGGCATCAGCAGGTGTGCTGGTCTGAGACTGGAACCCTTCTGAGCTCTACCTGGCAACCCACAGACACCTCCTTGTCTGAGTATTGTCCTCATGGAATCACAGAATTGTTTAGGCTGGAAAAGCCCTTTAAAATAAAAAACTCTGTTAACCAAGGAGTGCCAAGTCCACCGCTAAACCATGTCCCCAAGTGCCACATCTCTAAATCCCTCCAGAGGTGGTGTGACTGGGCTGTTCCAGGGCTTGACAGCTCTTTTGGGTGAAGAAATGTTTCCTGATATCCATTCTAAACATCCCTGGTGCAATGTGAGGCCAATTCCTCTTGTCCTGTTGCTTGCTAGTTGGGAAAAGCAGCTGACTCCTATCTGGGTGCAACCTCCTTTCAGGTAATTGCAGAGAACACGGTCTCTCCTCAGCCTATCTGAAATGTCACCTGTTTTGAAACTGTATGGTGTTCATTGCTTGATAGATGTGTTGTTGTTCTTAAGCACACAACAGCTGGAATTCTTGCCATCTCATTTATTTCATGAATTTTTTAAACAAAATTAGACATTTTCTTAGGAGAATAATGAATCACTCAACTACTTCCATTAGTGAAAACTGCACTGTCACAGTAGTGGTTTCTTTACAAGAATTAAATGTATCAGAAAGACCACACCATTTTTTTACCTTTCCAAGTCTGCATTGCAAAGAGTACATAAGTGTTGGGCAGTATGCTTCCCTCTGTGGACACAGACCATGCAGATAAACACATGGGATCATTATACAATATATTCAATAACTATGTTTGTGGGGCATATCTAAGAGTCAAAGAAAATAATTTGAAAACAAATGCAAAAACAAAGCAACTATCCTGAAAAGCACTATGTTTGTGTGTCTTCTCTAATAAATAGAGCACATGCCTCCTCCTTACAGAGTGCTGGGGCTCACTTAAGTTGTTTGCCACTGCACACGACAGACAGGAGACTGTTAAATTGGCAGAACCCTGTATTTTATACCCCTGGCAGATAAAATGCATTGCTTGTTCAGTGTAGCCACACAAATCACCTGCACACACAGGCTGCTGCTCTTAAATTTCAAGAGCTCTCAGGAGCTGTGTTGTGTTAGTACACAGAAAGAGGAGTCTGTGCCTATTTTTGTGGAGGGGGGAAAAAGGGTTTTTATTTTTAAGCAGGCACATTTTACCTGCTAAGATCAGGTAGCTGCAGTTGTATGAAGCCACTGTCATGCACAGAAAAGTTTTAATTTTGGATTGAGACAGGCTTTCAACAGATATGTCTCAAATGCACTTTTCCTGGGAACTCATGGAACTGATGTCCTCCCTTTGCAGGGAACAGGGACTGGGCATGGCACATGCAAATAAATGTATGTGTGCACGCAGCAAAAGCAGGAATAAAAAGGAAAAAAATACTAGTTGGAGCTTTATGTAGTTAAGAACATGTTTGGATTTGACAATATAAAGTTTTTTTGTAACAAGTACCATTGTTTCTTATAGCTCATGTGATTTCCATTGACTTATTCTATATGCTATATAATAAAAGTTAAGGAGTAGAACAAAAACAAGTTGCAGTTTGGAGCAAGTTAATGGTATTTCATTAACAAACTGTAAATAGTAACAGCATAAGCTAGATGTGAAACTGCTTTCACAGGCCATAAATGCTTAATGTTTATTACCAATAAAAGTCAAAGGAGCATTTAGCAAAGCAGTTTACCAAACAAACATTAAATACTATAATGCATTAGATTCAGTGGACAGAATCAGGTTATTTAATTAACAATGAGTAATCCGTTAGGGCTTTATTCACCACAAATAATCTGCAGCTTCACACATTAAAAGAGCTCATGAAAGCTGTGTAGTGGAGGAAGAACAACCCAGAGGTGCCAGATGTAGAAAGCCCCAGTGGGTGAAGAGTTCACATTTGTTGTTTCCTTACTGATTTCTCTTTGCTCATGCAGGTCTACATTACATGTCTTTCTGATAGTTCAAGTAATCTTGAGAAATAACAGTAGAAATCTTTTAAAAAGTAGTTATTTCAATTATACTCTCAGTCATGTTCTTCTGATGCAAGGCATTTAGTTCATCTTTTCAAAAAAAAAAAAAAAGCAACTAATGACGATAATATCACATTTAAGATGTAAAATTCAGGGACAGTTTTTCCAATTAAACAGTGACATAAAATGAGCATTTAGATTGGACTATGATGCTTTCAGAGTAAAAATGAGCAGTCTCTTTGGATTTGGTGACCTTGTATTTCAATGGCAGTACACGTAAGAAACTATAGAAGGTAATGACCTTTGTTCACTAATACTATGGGACCAAAATTATGCTGAAACTTTTGCATACCCTAAGTAGCCAGAAAAATGGGGTTTTAACCAAAGCTCCTCAAGAACAATATTTCCCAAGAACGTCCACTTGCAGATTCTTAGACACCTTCCTTTGTGAATAATTCTTCCCTGAAATGCCTTTTCTTTCCCTGTGTATATTGAAACTGTATGTCTCTTTTAGACTGGCTATTTAACCTAAAGCTGACATTAGGTGAATCCCACTAGGACCCTAGTTTCATGACTTGGAGCAGATAGATACCTGCTTAACGCTTCTCAAAGGTAGGCTCATTCAAATAAATATATTAGGATTTTTCAGGATTGGAAACTTGGCCAATTTAGCAGCATGGAAGACTTATGTGGGTTGCATCAAAATCAAACTTAAAGCTTGGAACCATGAAACTATTTCAGTAGATAAGGCTGGTTGTGTGTGCTGAAATTTTACAGAAAGAAGAAATGGCTATCATAGTGATTAAACAAGCCCCAGTGTAAGAGTGGGATAGATACAGCTTGGTATGAACTTCAGAACTTCAGAGTTTGGAATCTTATTTCACAGTCTTCCCTTTGATAGCAGTTTACGATCATAATAATCATGTGGCTAATGTTCTGTAATTCAATTACTGCACTGTTGTGAACATTAACAATTATGTAGCAGATCTGAAACACAGTGGGACAAACTGGCAGTATTCATATTTCAGTTAGTTACAGCCTATTGCATAATTACTACAGATAAGTTACTGTTTAATCCATAGCAACACAAGGAATGAATTACAACAATAATTACGTGGCTAATACCACCTCTTGAAATGAATAAAACATACAAACCCAAAATTATGGCAAGGTTACAAAGGACTTGGTCTAAGAAGTGTATTCTTTTTTCTTCAAATGAATTTGAGTCGTTGCCAACTTAGGTTTGTGTTGCTTTTTATTTCAGATCTTCGTTTTTGCTCAAAATCATTATTAAAACATGTTTTGAAACATTTTAAATTTTTTTTTTTAGATTTACCATGATATGTGTTTTCCACTAAAAGTAGTGAGGACTTAGAACTCCCACTATGGCTTTTGTTAGCATTAAATAATGTTGGTTCACTAACATGATCCATCTCATGACCTCATACACTGCTTTGGTCACTGGCCACAATGTTTGGCTCACAATGAAAACAGCAGTGATCTGAGATAGGGAGTCCACTGCTGTGTGCATAGACTGTGGTGTACTGCTGGCCTTAATCAACAAGTTGCCACCTTCAGAAACTCCCATTTTTGACACCGTATCTCACTCAATGTCAGAGTAAATTGCATGATTGATGTTCTAGTCTGTTTATCAAGGAACTCATGCATTCCCTTTCTAAAATCAATATTTAAGAATAAAATAGCCCTATGATAATTTATTTTATCAATGTAAGTGAAATACTGTTTGCTGTTTCACCTGAAGAATTAACTCTTCAAAGATTAACAAAAAGGCAGAATTGATGTAAGTGATGCCTGGCTTGGCTAGCTCAGCATTACTCATATTGGCTGTCTTCATGCAAGAAACAGGGCAAAAATTATTGAAAACAAAGCCTGTATAAAGTCTAATGCAGGAATCTGTTCAGCTTCTGAGCTCCTTGTAGTGCAGTTTTTAGTCCTACATGTAGTGGTTCAAGTCCTATGTGACTGTCTCAAGAGGTCATCTCTGCCGAGTTTGTTAGAAGTCTGGTGACACAGGTTCTTCAGCATTTTCCAAAAAGAGACATGTCCCTTTCCCTTTCTTTTTGTTTTTTTTTTTTTTCTAAATATATTTTTAAAATAGCCCAGCTGAAGAAATCTAACCTTTGACAATTTTTAAGGTTATAATACTCTCTTTCACTAATAAAGAGAATATTATAGCCATTAATAATATGCCAATATTATCAATTGTGATCTGATATTTTTTTAAAGCTTAGTTTAGGTCTTGATGAATATTCTACTTCTTTCATCAGAGATGTCTTTATTTGGGATATGGTTTTGCTGAAAAACATGATCTTTACTTGTAAGCGCTCAAATTTTTTTGATTTGCTCACTAAAACTCAGAAATCATATAAAAGTTTGTTAGAAAACACTATGCTCAAAATAGTTATACAAAACTTTAGAATGAGGGCTTAGACTCTGAAATCTCATCCTTGTTGTTATAACTTGCGAAGTGTAGTTAAATACTTATTCAATAACCAAACCAAAACCATCAAAGTTTGACATGCAATCAGGATTATATTGTTAACAGCTTATCCTGCGTGCTGGAAAGAATCATTTCACTATTCTCTTTGTCAGGACCTGTGTGATTAAAAGTTGGATGCGCACACATTGTTCCATCAGCAATGTGCGTGGTGCCTTCTGAGCAACAGATTAAAGAATGTCTGTATTTTAAATACTTTTTTTTCTTCACAATGGGAATCACATAATCCTCTCTCATCCATTTTAATAAGCTGTGCTTTATGCTGATCTAATGAGTGAACGTTTGATAAGGATTATAAAAATGTGTTGCATTTATGTTAAACCACCAACATTGCACTTTGAATCACACTTCAATAAAGTGTAAAGACAGATGTACCTCCTCTCCTTGCCCGTTTTTGAAAGCACTGATCCCTCATCTAAGGCTACTGTACAGTAACTTCCAATTATAACTTATGATTGTACCTTCTATGACTGCTTCCCTGACTAAGGGCTCCAAATGTTTGGTTTCTTGGTGGTGGTGGTGGGAGGACAAAGAGTATTTGCATTCAGACCAGCTGCTGTTGGCATTAGATCATCTTCTGCAGGTAACACTAACAATGAGCCTCCAAATAATTTGCAGAGTAGCACGAGCACATTCTCCTCCCTTTTTATCTTTTCAGTTCAAGTGCCTTCAGCTCACAAAATCTTACTGCAAGTTTGCTAATCTTGATTCTTTGTAAAAAATGGTAGCCTTGCTTTTCATTATTTCAGTGGTGGGTGCAGGCAAGTGCTCAGAGGGCCATGGAGACAGCGTTGTCAAACATTGTGAGGCTTGATCCAAAAATCTGATATGCAGAGAAGTTTGCAGCTGTGCAAACTCCACGTTTTCTTGACAACTTGCCATGCTTTATTTGTGGCAATAATCTATTATTGAAACTATGGATTGATGTGGATTTGGCTGTTCCACACAGCCTTACTCCACCTTTCTGCCTGTGCTTGAAGGAACGGTTTGGGCATTGGCTGCTACAGGGATTCTGAAGGTGAGGGAAACATTAAATACTGACTTATTGCTCAACAGATCTGACAAGAACTTAAACAAGAGCAATATCAGCATTGTATTCTGCTGTCCTGGAGGAGTTCTATTCTCAAATTTCCCTGCCCCTGCACCCTCTGAGGCAGTGGTGTGCCTGCAGACCCTGATGCTCTGTCCCTGCTGCTGCCATTATCCTCCCCACATTCTATGCCCAACAACAGGAAGTGTGGCTCTGGGATGAATTTTGCCAAGCTTCTGAGCTTCTCTGCAAATGTGTTCTCTTCCATCATAAGGAATCCACGTGCCATGAAGAGGTACAAAATTGGTGTTCCAGTACCTTCCTCTCAGACCACAAGTAAGGCAGGATGCTGTCACGTGTATGCCAAGTGAACTGCTCCACAATAGGTTTGGATTTCTAGGATTCAAACCAGTTGTTTGACCATTTTCCCCCTAGAAGATTTTACAAATAAGAAGGAGATTCCCAGCCTTGGATAACCCCAAGAGGCCAGAGGTGTTAGTGCAGCAAGAGATCTGAGCATGTCAAGTTCACAGTGATGTGCAAGAGCCTGGCAGAAACCTGCCCAGAGCTCCAGTACTCCCAGCCTTGGCACAGGGCACAGCATGGGTGGATGGCAGACTTGCTCTGCTGCGAGTGCTGCAAGCCAGGCACTGCTGGCTCTGCTTTGCACACTGGCAAGGTGTTTTGGGACTGGAGAATTCTCCATCAGCTCCTTCCCAAGCTGCAGCAAGCCCTGTTCTCATGAACAACTGCATTGCACTGATATCCCGATATTTAGGGCTTCTGATGGACTCTCAGCTTTTTTATAGGGTTATGTCAATGTGCATTACCCCACAGGCTTGCTAAAGAATTGGGGTGAGATCAGATTACAGAATAAAGGAACTTTTCTGCCATAGCGAGCTGGTTTACTTGTTTCTGTTCCTCAGTCCAGTGGGTCTGGAGGCTTAGATTACTCTGAGGTTCAGTTTTTTCAGTCTCTTCCTTATTTTTTTGGGGTTTTTGGGATTTTTTTTTTTTTTTTTTTTGGTTGGTTGGTTGGTTGATTTGTTTCTGTGGTTTTTTTCTGTGGATGCTTGAATTAAAAGTGAACCTTGAAGAATGCACAAATGTCTTCTAAGTGAATCTGCTCACTGACAAGGAGGGAATTCACTCATGGATAACCCAAGTAATCCCAAGAGTTCATCGACAGCAATCCCAGAACTCCAGAAGCTCTTCTATAAGAGGATACTATAACATCCTTTATACAAATAAATTATAAATGGACTAGCCATAAAGAAATGTACTAACAATACATTTAACATCAAATAATCACAACTCAGTGTAAATAAAACATGAAAAAGGAAGTCTGGATCTGTATTCTCTCATTCATGTATGTAGCCTTTGGTCAAGTGCATAGGTCACTTCCAGTCAGCAAAGACATGCAGGTGATTTGATTGGCATGTGTGAGTAAAAGAGTTGGTATAAGATCCTGAATTCATTTAGAAATGTATTTATATCACAACAGACTGTGTGGAACCAGTATTTCTGGTGAAGACCTATGTAAGCTCTAACTAATAATGAATAGATCAGCCATATCACCCTTGCCAGTCAGTCAAAAATAATGATTATTAGGTCTTCTTAATTTGTATGTGATTACTTGGTAAGACTAAGCACTTAATTCTGCTAAAGAGATAAAGCTGTTACAGGAATACAGGACTCATAGGATATGTATTAAAAGATATTTCCATTGTAATGTAGTAAGCAAAAATTACTGCATCCAAAGCCTGTCTCAGGCTCTAGTGCCTCTGGGGAAATTGCTGCCTTGTTTTCAACTTGGTGTTTGGTGTTTATAAACTGTGATGCCACAGTCTCAGGGCCCAAACTGGTAAGAAAAACACTGTCCATTCCCCACCCTACTCCCCCGCCCCCCCCCCCCCCCCAATGTTGTGCAGGAAGCAAAGGGACAAACTGGAGCTGAGCTGTCATTCCACGCCCCAAAGTGCTGGAACCTGGATTGCACCCAGGCACGTGTTGCTCTGTTGGTGTGCGAGGAAGGCTTTGGGCTTTGCCTAACACTCAGCCAAAGGTGTCAGGATTACCCTTTCATGGCAAACCTAAGCCTGCCCCTTGACTCCTGATAGTAATTAGCAAACACTTGACGATCCTGCCAATGGAAAAGGGACCAGGAACCTGTGAGCTCATGGAGAACTGCTCCTTCCAAACCAACTCTCCACACCCAGGAGTGTGTGCTGTGAGCTTCGCTTGTGGCCACTGCAGGTCAGATTGAAATCATCTGCTCTGAGCTTCTGTTCTTGTAGAGCAATAACCCCTCCTGAGCTTTGAATGTGGTATTTTGTTATGACTTATTTGCAGCTTTATACTTGGAGTGTCCTAAAATGCTGGATCACAGTGCTGCAGGCTTGCTTCCTAAGGGAAAACTATTATACCTAATTTTGTGGGTTTCTTGACTAGTGCTAACAATATTTTCCTTGTCTTAGAGCAGGGGTGGTTGGATTTAAGCATACTTGTCTAGTACAAAAGATGGCATCATTAACATTTTAAGGTGCTCCTGAGTACCTCCAAGATTTTATTGTAAAATATACAGTGCATGTAGCACTTCTGACGGCGTGCTACAACAAACCAGCACTGTCAGCACTTGAGTGCAATGCCTTCACCCACTGTCACATTCAAGCCAGTGAAAATATGCTTTAAAAGTCTTACAAGCTCTGAGTTTGGCTTATAAATAATAAGATTTTGTTTTAATATTGTATTTCTTCTGTTTCTTTGTAAATAATGAGTAGCTGCACGTGTGATGTTGGGGTGAAGGCATATGATGTGATAAATGTTTTAATGTGAATATAGAGAAATAGTTTGGATAGGTATGTCTTGACTACACAGTAAAGGATGTAAGAACATCAGGGAACATGAGAACAAATAATGAAGCAATAATTTTGTGAAGGACATCCTGATTTCACTGATTCTCTCCATGCACAGTGCTTTGCTTTCTTTTCTGCAGCAGAAATTATCTGTAATATCTTTCTGAATTTAACTAGCAATGTTGCTGAGTAGTTTTTTTTTTTTTTTCCTGGAATGCCTAATAAAATACATCTTTGAAGTTCATGGGAGAACAGACAAAAAAACCAACCAAACAAAATTGGGCTGTTAGTGCCTTGGAAGTAATTTTGCGATGGATAAAAGGTCAGAGCAGTTTTTTTTTCAGTGGATTTTCCTGTTGGGAATATTTATCATCTATAAAGTGCTGCATCTGCGACCTTTGTGAGTATTTTATCAATAACAAAGAACTGAATAATTCTATCATTTTTGAAAAACCACTCATCTATATTTAAACAGTATGGAAGAGAAAATCTCTGTGCTCAGAGCTTTGGAGGCAAGTTGCATACAATAAATGCTGTGTCTTATGGCCATTATTAACTTGCCACTTCTAGTTGAAGAGGCAAGAGGGTGTATAAAGCCTCCATGTTTTACACAGAAGTAGTTAATACAGTTGTATTCAGATTTAATTTCATTTTCTTTTAAGTATCTGTCAGTCATGAGCACAGGTGACCAAAAAATAAGAGCACAATAAGAAAAATCAGACACAACCTGATTTTAAAGATTTTTCTTCCAAAGTTTCTACAAAAACATTTTAATCACACTGGTGGAAGTTTTAATCTTTAAGTTAAAGATATCTAATGATTGCATTAGTAGTAGAATGAATGTAGTCCATAACTTTTCAGATAACAGATATCTTGAAATAATGAAAAAAAAAATACAAGTTTCTCTGGTCATGTAATAAGACTTATTTTCCTCACGTTTTGTACATGTCATGTTATACTTGATATTTAGTTATTTTCTTCTCTTGCATGTTTCTAGGAAGAACATTCTGAGTCTAAGAGCATCAGACAGAACATTAAGGAACACAGATGTGTCATTGTGAAATTAGTATCACTGTTGTGTTGAAAGTGCTTGCACAGGCTCTAAGTTGAGAACATAAAGGCTGTTGTGTGATTTATAGATAATGACTGTTAATGTGTTATAAATTATTAATAATTTGGGACTTGATTTTGTTTCCTAATTTTGTATTTAATTTAGCAAATTTCAGGCAAGTTCAGTGGTGAACTAGAAGTCAAGATTCACCAAATACAGATATGGAATTCTGGTCAGTAAAAGTCAGTGAATCTGAGTCATCCCTTCTCACTTTGTCATTTAATTGACTGTTACATAAAATTATAATCTTGTGATGTCTGGAATTTAGCTGGATGCTATGTAGAAATTGTGGTCCCAGCAGATTGTGTGAAATAGCTGCAGAATACAAAATAATGAAATAAAATAGCTGTAGTTACAAAGACATTTTTCATAGCATTCTAATGACAGCAGAGTGCTAACAAGGAAAACTGAGCAATTTGAGACAATGTCAAAAACCTAAAGTCAAGGAGTGACCCTCCCAAACCTGCTTAATACTGTTTGACACAACCTCTTATTCGGTCTCATTTGTCAGTGTTGCAAAACACATTTCCCAGGCGTCTTGAGACTCTTGTCATCTCGAAGCAGCATCTCTGCTACAGCATTTTTGGCAAACAAATCACAGAGGTAACTAAGAAAATGTATTAGTGCTATTGCTAGTCAAAGAGAAAATTGTCAAGGAAGTAATTTAAAAAATAATTTCAGAATTCCAAGGCTTTGTCTGCTTTTGATGGCAGAGTTATACAGGTAGTGATCACTCACCTTGCTCTCGCCTTGAGAATCTTTGTATTCGATGTCTGACAGATTCTGTCTCTAAAATCAATCCAGAAACCTCAGGATGAGTATGTGCTGTGCTGACACAATTAATCTGCGCAGGCCAGAAATGTCTTTTTTTTTCTCTTCTGACCAGGAACATGGTTCATGCAACATTTGCCTTCCTGTAATGTGGTACAACATGCTCCTCTTTTCCTAATCTCATGTTCTTTTATTATAAAAAAATTTGTAAAAGCAACTACATTTCTATTCTCAGTTGCATATTTCAAGCTACTAAAAGGACACTTTGCTCAGTGTGTGTATGCATGTACAGATTTATTTATGTGTATGCAGTTTGTATGCAGCAGCAGCTGGGCAGAGGCTCATGCCATGAGAGATTTCTTGGTGCAAACACAGTCAATCAAGGAGTCTGCTGGTTATTCCCCCATATTTTTGGAGTCAAACTCAAAAGACCTCAGCTCGCCTTGCTGATGAAGTCCTGTTTGGCTTCTCCATTCTGAGTCTCAAAATATTAATGACATGATGCAAAAGCCATTAAAATCATCTATGGCTGCTCTCTGTTGTGTGAGATCTGTTCCACACCATGAGCGTCTTCAGACATTTCCTCTTTCTTTACCACTGCTTCTGTGACCTGGGACTAAGGGTTTTCAGCTATCCTTTGTTTTCTCCTCCCCCCATATCCATGCGGCACAGGACATCAGGTAAAGCATTGCCTGAAGCTGCAGTGGATGAGTCCAAGATGAAACACTTAGATGGAACTGTTGCCACTGTATATGTGCAGATTCTTTGTATTTGCAGATACAAGAGGTCTTGGTAGATGAGTACGTTTTCAGATAAAATTTCATTGCACTCAACCATAGTGTCAGCTGTTTTAAATGCAGATTGGATTGTAGTGTTGTTTGCTTGAAAACTCTGGGAACAGTCAATAACAAGGAAATACTTACATTCCCTCCTCTCTTCTCTTCAGGGATTATTTAGTACTTAGTGTCTCAGAAGCTTAATAGAATCTTCCTTACCATAAATTTTAATAGGGCGGTGCTGTAAAATATAAAAATGCCAATATACATTTTCTAAATATTTAACAAGATTCTATTGCTTAATTATTTAGATCACATCCAGAGTTCCCTAGGAACAAATTTAAAGTTTTACACGGATTTAACAAAGTACACAAACACAGATTGTGTACTGACACTGCTGAATACAGAAAAAAATTCAAACTTCCAAATTAAAAATCAAGGATCTTAGGATTTTCAATGATGTGCTAAATCAGATAAAAGTACTAGAAATTACAGAGAGATACTTGGAAATGTTTTATTAATGTTTTGGCTTTTCTTTACCAATAATTTTTTATTTGTTTTCTTCTTTCTTGTATCAAACATATTGTTTTGTATTGTAGTTTTGCTGACAGCTCTTGATGTTAAAAAGGAAAATTTAATCTGGGCCTGTGTACATTGGGAATTATAGATCACAGACTTAATCTCAAAATATTCTACTCTTTCCAAGAGTATATTTTACTGCTTGCAAATCACTTTATTTGGGAGCAAACCTGTGATTTCTCTATAATCAAAGGAGCAGTCTGGAGGAGCCCCTGATTTGTTCTTGCTTCCAAAGAAAGCCATAAACAGGGATCTTTCCTTGTGAGACTTGGTCCCAGTGACAAGGGCCACTCAAAAATGCAGGTCCCCCTGGTCACAGTGAAAACCCTGATCTTGAGATGGAAAAGGCCTGAAAGTTCCTGTCACTGATTCCTTCTTCTGTTCTGTAAAGTGGAGGCAAATATGGCCCAGATCCTCACTGTTTTTACTTTCTTCCCTGTGTTCCATTGCAGCTCTCGAGCAGAGTTTAATGGCAATCTTTACAACCCTTGTCAAAACTCATAATTTTAAAACAATAGGAGAAGAATTATCAGGGGAATAAGTGTCTGGCATGGGGCAATTTTGCTTCCTTGCTAGAGAAGGAGAATCCAGGACATTTAAAAATATAAACCAATTCCTACCAGTTATTTTTCACTTTAAGACAGTAAGGCAGCTTGTAAGGCCCATCAAATGCCTGATGTGAGCTCTAATGAGTTTTAACCTTGCTTTTTGCACAAAAAGCTTTGCAGACTTCCTGTGCTCATTGAAAAATGTGGTATTTTCTGATGCACAGATTGTTTCAAAACCACTCTATAAAATCCCTGTGGACACAAGCACTGCTGATATTCATGCACTAGCATTTGAATCTTCCTAGAAATGCAGTTTTTTAGCTCAGTTTTTTACTTCCTACTATATTCAGGAGGTGAGTTAATCTGTGGCTGCATCAACATGAGGCTACCATCATGAAGATGTCATTTTTTCTTAGTGGCCCAGAGTCTTCCAATGTCCTCGTAGAATTCAGATGAGGTAGAATTGCTTTATTCCCCTTGATCAGGTATTCAGGAAAGACTGATGGGCCTGAGCACAATGTCACACATTTAAAACACCAACAGACTGATTTAGTACTTACTGACAACTTGGGTGCCCACTATAATCTTGTTTCAAGATGCTGTCTAGAACAGCACTATCAAAACAGTGTTTGGACAGTCACTCTTCCAGCAGCTGCAGTGACAAATTTCAGGATTAAAATAACATACAGTGTGAGAAGTTTTTTTTTTTTTCCCAAGGAGATGGGTGCCGGAGGAATCACCACAGCTTTACACTTTTTCATCTTCAAGGTGCTGGTTATGTGGTTTCACACAGCATCAGGAAATGACATGCGAAATGGATTTAAATATAAGGTATAAACATATGTAGAAAAGGCTGCTGCCTGCTCCCAGGAGCTCGGTTTAAAGGAGGAAAGCCAACTTTCCTTGTGCTAATGGCAAACCCTCTCCACACGTTAACCCCACGTCGTGTACCATGGTGGGGAACTGCGAGGAGTTCTTTTAAAAATAGGTGGTCAGGAAAGAAATTGAGTCAAACGAGACAAATATTGTATCTGAGAACCGTTTATTGCTAGCTAAAAAAAAAAAAAAAACCAAAATAAAAAGGAGTTATCCTGCTAAAGAGGGCTGGAAAAGATAGAGCAAGTGGAAAAAAAATGGGAGGGAGAGAGGAAACAGAGGGAAAAGGACGGCATTACCAGCGGAGGTCGGGAAGCGCTGTCGATGTCCCCGAGGAGCGCTGAGCTCGCTGCCTGCCTGGGGACAGCTCCGGCGGTGACAGGCGAGGGGAGGGGATCGGGCAGGAGAGCCAGAGCCCGGACAGGATCGCCGTGGGCAGGCTCGGAGCCGGGCAGGGCCGGACGCTGGTGCCTCTGCCAGGGCGCACAGACGAAGCAGGCAGGGCAGCACTCAGGGACACAGAGAGGCGAGGGCGAGCAAGAGCCAGCGAGGGCAGGAGAGCCCAAAGGTAGGCTGGGGCCAGGGCAAAAGCATAAGATTCAGAAAGCCCCGACTCTAAAGCGAGTTTCGAACGGCAAGCCTCAAAAAGCCCCTGGAATCAGCAAGCCTCCAGAGCAGTCTTTTCCGGAGGAGGTGTCTCCAAGTCGGCCAGAGGCAGAGTCTGGGGTAGATGTTCCTACATGGCTGTTCCATTGATGTTCCACTGATGTTCTGATCATGGCCTTTTATGCCTCTGGCTGTCTGTGGGCTAATCCACGCCTGTTGGTTTGTTAAGCCCATCAGGCCTCACCCAGAGAAATAATTCCCTGGAAAGAATCTTCAGTTCCCTTCCCCCGGGGCAAAGGTGAACAAGCCTGGCTAAAGTCATATAAAAATATTTTTAAACTGGTATGTTTTCCAACAGTAGGGGAACCAAATTCAGACCCAATTCACTGTAGTATTAGCTAATTCATCTTCGATGCTATAATTTTGTGCTTTGGCAGGGTGATTTAGTCCTGTGCTCACTGGGACTGCTCTCCATGGCTCTCACTGTCACAAATTGAATCTTGAGATCATCTGTTTAATCCTCAGTGTTATGACAGAAAAGGAGAAATTTCAGTGTAAGGTGGGAAGTGGAGCTTTGTTCTGCATGAAGACATATAGGCCTTGGTTCACTGTAGTTATGTTACATTAATAATTGAAAATACCTTGAAATATCACATATGTTAAGTCCCTAGAGAACTGTGTGGTGCAACTTGTTACTGGGCTGGCCCTGTACAGGTTGAAGAGGCATAAAGGAGCCTGCTTGTTTAGGGCTGAAATGTAAACCCTTCTCTAGTGAACAAGGCAAGCTGTAAGACACCCCTTGCTGTGCTACTCATGGGCTGGGAGTGTGTGTGGGAAATCATAGGATTATTTCTGTTGGAAAAGATCATAGAGTCCAACTGTTAACCCAGCACTGCCAAACCCACGACTAAAACATGTCCCAAAATGCTTCATCTACACATCTTCTAAATCTCTCTGGGGAGGGCGACTCCACTGCTGCCCTGGGCAGCCTGTTCAATGCTTGATAACCCTTTTGATGAAGACATTTTCCCTAATATCCAATCTAAACCTCCCCTGGTGCAACCTGAGGAAATTTCTTTTTGTCCTAGAATCATATTGCAGAATTATTTGGGTTGGAAGGGGCTTTAAATCTCATCCTGTTCTACCCCCTGCCATGGGCAGGGATACTTAACACTATCCCAGGTAGCTCCAAGCCCTGTCCAACCTGGCCTTGAACCCTTCCAGGGATGGTGCAGCCACAGCTTCTCTGGGAAACCTGTGCCAGTGCTTCAGCACCCTCACAGGGAAGAATTTTTTTGTAATACCTAATCTAAGCCTGCTCTCTGTCATTTTGAAGAAGAGAAGCATCCCTACACATCCCAGTATTCCCTCTTTTGGCTTCCACAGAGGAGATGGCAATTACCTGCTGTTCAGGGAACTTGAGGAGGTTTAATTTTGTAATTATTATAATTTTAGGCCTTGAGTTGTGCAATCCTTTATTAATATTAAGCATCATAAAAATCAGCTGTATAAATGCTAAGGTACGAAGCTTCAATTAAAGAAGCAAATATAGCACTGTGAAAATTTCCCTCAGTGCAAAAAAAGCAGCTCTCATCTACTCCAGGTTTTGACACATGTGGCGGTGATCACTTTTCTTTTTTGCTTGCTCATTATTTATGTTAAATATTTTACTTATTACTAAACCACTGTGAATTTGTTATTTTTTCCTTTTGAGAAGCAGATTGTTTTTCCAGTCAGGAAGAAATGAGAACCACATAGTGTTTATTCAAAGAATTGTAGAAAAGAAAGAGACAGGCAGAAAAATCCAGAGCAGTAAGGAAGCCATGAGGCTTACCATCACCAATAAAATTTTGCCTCCTATATAAAAGTGCATGTGTGTCTCTTGGGTCAAATCCAATGCACTCTTTGTGCTTTATTAGTTCCTTTGATGTCAAAGGGACCAACTCTAGCTGTTGAAAATAAGGTAAGAATTATAATTTACTGCTTCCAGAAGCTCCATCAATTCTGTATATCCCTGGGCAAGTTGTATATTTTGAGACACACTTCGAAGACCAATAACCAACCTTTACTTTCACTGCTGGCCAATCTGAGTGTATAACCTGTACAAACTATATCCAAGGACTCCTGTTGAATATCTGTTCTGCTCTGTTGCTATTCACTTTTGACTACTTGTAATATTATAGATTTATTCTGGATGTGAGTGCAAGTTGCAGGACAATATATTGATTCAGAATACCTGGTAATAGAACAGTAATTGCTTTGTTTTAAAATTAAGTGACCATACTCATTTTAGAATCTATAGTATTTCATCATTTCTAGTGGTATCATGATGTGAAATAGAAGAGACTCCACAGCCAATTACCCTCACGGAAACAATAATCCATGTTGTATTTCACAAACAAATGACAATCAAGAAAGCTGCTCTTACTTATCAGAAATGCATCTGATTTGAACAAATGTTTCCTTTCCAGGGAAAGATGAGAAAAATAATACATACCTTTTGAATTACTTGTAGATACTTTTATATGTTAACAGAAACTATTTTTAGTTTTGTTCATATAAGTATGCTTCAGTTTTATGCTAAACTACTAAAGCAGCTTGGAATTTGATATATTCTATGTTTTTTTTATGAATACAAATGCAATATAAGGCAGTAGTATCCAGTAAATAATAGGTTTTTCACTCCATTACCATATTTAACAAGTAGAGGAAAAAAAAGTACTGCTTCTAGTCCTGAGTTACAGTGTTCTGCTGGAAATGGGGTCTGATGCATTTTTCTGCTTTCAAAGATTAAATTCCCTGTGGCACACAAACTGCATATTTTCTGAATTGTGAACTAATTTGCATTTTTTAAAACATCTGTTTATGAATATCTTTGTGATAATAATTACTATTTACAAAGTTTTAATCAGGAGAGGGAAGTTTTTAAATGAAGAATACTGGAGGGAACAGATTTTTACCTTCCGGTCATTATTGCTGCAATTTATTCTTCTATAGTCTGCCAGTTCATTTCCCCCCATCCCTCCTTATTTTGTCTCCATTTCAAGCACATTTCCTTTCTCATTTTATGCTTTTTCTCCTGTTACCAGTGGTGGCTTGAAAACCCAGGGCTGAGGCTTCTGTTTTACTTGGTAATCACGACCTTGTTTCAGAGGGGATGAGAGGAAGGATTTACTGGGGTGTGGTGGGGGAGTTGCTTTTAAGAAGATTAATTTCTTTAATAAAATAGGAGGAGCACAGGAACCTGATGTGTCTGCTGGACACAAGGTAGGCATGTACTGAGTAAGGAATTGCCAGTGGTAGTGTTGCTGTTTACAATAACCTGGTCAGAATCCTATCATCTACTTCAGAACCTCTAAATGAGAAAAAACCCACATCCTATAGCCATACAGAGCATCAAAAAAATCTAATAATGGGGCTTGTCCTTCAAAGCAAGAAACAATAACTAAGCAGCTTTAAGTGGTTTTCTTCTCCAGCTCCTCAGCTGGGGGAGGACTTTACAAAAGATGCCCTGAGCCTGTTGCGCGCAAACAAGTTGAAAATCTCATTAGATTTTAACACCTTGAAGGAGCTGCTGCGCTTTTTTTATAGTATAACCATTTTCCTTTCAGACCCTCCAGCATCTTAATCAATTAAGTACCACAATCCTGACACTGATTCATAGAAAGGTTAGCATAAAGTGTTTTTGCCGTACAAAAACCATATCTTCGAAGGTGATGGAAAGGGACTTTTGTCTACATGAGAATCAGTGTCAGTGTTATATGACACTCCCTTGATTTGCTGCACATTTTTGGTTTTGCAGACACAGGACCTAGGTTTCTGGAAGTGACAGTGAGAAAAACAAGAGGAAAAGTCTGGCTTTTTATCCATGATGGGAAGAAAGATGACCTTGTCTTCATTCTCCTCTCCCCCTCTTCACTCCCAACAATTTTGTTAACACTGGCTGATTAGTGTAAGATAAAATATTGTCATGGTCAAGAAGCTGGAAATTTAGTATGTTACTTAGCTGAGAAAAATAGGCTACTGCTCTGTCCTCTTTGGGAAAACAAAAAAAAGTTGAGTCTTTAAGTTGGCCAAGTTAAGATGGGTGACTTGGACAGAAAGCTTAATGAAAATTCCATAAATTTCAGATGAGGTCAAATCTATGTTCTCTTTCTCTTTTTACACAAAGGCAAATGTACTAATCCTCATCTCTGCCTGTCTTGTACGTTGTTACAGCTCATTCAAATGAGTAGCACTGCTGCACCAAGCTCTCCATCCGTCCTAATTAAGTCAGGCTGCACAAAACATCATTAGGTGGAACAAAGCATAGCATCTACTTGCAGTGCTGTGTGTAACTCCATTACATAGCTTGAGTCCTTTAGCCATCAATTACCTTGGAGTAGAACACTTGAGGCCAACAAGCCCTTTGTGGTGGTGATGAAGCAAGGTGCTGTAATCCTGAGCTATTATATTATCACCAAATTTTTGCTTAATAGAAATAATCAAAGTAGAGTAAAATTTCAGTGCTAAGTTTTTTTTTTTTATCTTTTAACTCATGCTATGTGGTTTCTCTTCTACACTTAGGAGATTTGTTGGATAACGTGTGGTAGCTCACTGAACAACATTACCATCAAAATTGTGCAGTTTTCTCTTTCTTTTTCTAATGATTGGAGTGGTGGGTGAAATGCTTTGCTTTATTTTTTAGAAGTTCTTGCTTTTAGAAAAAGTGTGCTTAAAAGACTGTAGATTTTATTCAGAGCAGAAAGAAAGGAAGAGTTTTCATTCACCTTTCCATGTGTGAAAACTCATTTCAAGGTTGTGAACTTCTGCCCAGTAGTGTTGCAATTTGAAAAGTAACTCAGAATTAGAGGTGGCCAAGAATTTCCTTCCATTAGGTTTATGTAATTGAAAAGTACATTCCCATTTTTACTTGTTTCTTTTTTTTTTTTTTTGTTATTGTTTCCTCTTTTTTCCAATGAGGAAATTTGAGTAGAATTGAAATATTTCCTGCTTCATACAGCTAAAGCATTTTGGTTTTTTTCGATTGCGCATTTATTTGCATCCACATGGGAGTTCAGATTGAATGGAATACTTTTTTACTTTTTCTTCTTCAATGGAAAAAAATGTTAGCACAAACTTTTAAAACTATATGCACTGGCTTCCAGCAGCATAGGCTCATTTCTGACTTGGTGATTGAAGGACATAAACAGTTTCAGAATTTCCAAACTTAATATTGTCCGGAAACCCAGAAGAAAATGTAGATAGATGGCTTAAATTTTTATTCCTTATCTAAGAAAGAAATATTAAAATGTTGGCATTTTTGTTGGAAATTGGGAAATTGCACAGCTCACAAGGAGAGGAACAGCAGTCACACCACAACCCCCTTGTGGGAGAGGTCACTACTGGTAGCTGTCACCTCCCATCCACTTCACAGGCTGTCACATTTGTCTGCAGGAAAGAATCAGCTGAAAGGCTCAGCAGCACCACCACTCCCATATTTCCTCTTGCATTCTGTGTTTCTTAGGATGAGCATCATGAAGTTGCCTGCCTGTTTTTGTTGGGTTTTTTTTCTGGTTACTACAGCTGTGACAGCACAAAGCCCCAGGCAAGGCAAGTAAGAACACTTTTAAGGCCAGACAAGTACCCAACGTGGCATACCTGTGTGCTATCCATTCCTCAGACTTTTTGTTGTTCTGCTGCTTCTGGAGCAGAGTTCCACTCGTGGCAGCCTTCCTCTGCAATCTAACACACTGTCCTTCAGCCCCTCTTGTCCTGAGACAATGGGGAGCCTTGTCTGCACTTGGTGTTTCTAGAGAAAGAAAACTCCCCTGATGACAGAAGGAAGATCTAGCAGGAGAAATAATTTGAGATAGTAGTGGAAAGAGGAGGAGCACAAAGAGGAAAGATAAAGGCAGAGGAAGAGACAGGATCAAAAGAGAGGGGAGATGACAAGTGAGAGCAGAACTGTGAGGGAGAGAACAAGGGAAATACTGCAGCAGCATCGGGAGACTCTAAAAAATGTTGAGCCTTGGTAGGTTTAGAATTCAGCTTTCCTTTAGCAAGGCGTGGAACAGAATGTCCAGAGGGAGTTTCAGCATCTACACGTAACAAAGCAACCACTTTATCCATTATTTAAACACAAGGTGTCAAGGTTGACAGTGCAACTTTGCCTGGCACAAGGGCAGGTGTTTTGTTTCCTTTGGGGGAGAAAGACTTCATTCCCTTTGCTATGCCTGCATGTGTCTCCTGCAGCTTCACCTTGCAGAAATAATGCAGGACCAGAAGCTTCGTCACACAAAACCTGCACTCAAGCCCTGCCTGCTTAAAGGACAGATATTCCTTTGAAAAGCAACAGGCAGATTGGGTATCTGCCTTTTCATATTACCTTTAAGATTAAGAACATAAGCGGTGCTTTATTCTTTGTCTTTTAAGATGCCATTTAACTTTCCCAAGCAGCTGATTACACATTAGGAACGGGAGGACAGGAATGTGCTTTTTGTCTTATCTCTGTGATTTATGGTTGAGCTCTCAACCCATTGGATTCAGACACCTGAAACCCTCACTCATCTTACCAGCTCTAAAGAGAAAAGTGCTTCTGGTTTTGATTTATTCTAGAAATACACATTTTTTATTATGAAGCACAAATTTACTATAATGGCTTTCAGATCCCTAAGGAGAAGCTTTTCCAGCCTGCTACACATATTGATAATGTAATACAATATATTTTCCCTTATGGCTTTGAAGTGCAGGTCTCAAAAACTCAACTTGAAAAAATCTGTTTGAAACTTGCAAGTCACTCTATGGAGGTGATTTGTGTTGTAATGCCTGCAGACAGCCCTGTCCGTATTGGATGGAAAACAGCACCTCAATATTAACAATGCTGAGACAAGGAGCATCCAACGCTTAGTTTTGTTCCTTTTTGGAGATCATTTGTTTTATATGTGCTTCCTTATGGTGACTGGCATGGCAGTGTGTGATTCATCATAATATGACATGACAAGAAACACACCTCAAAGATACAATATTATTATCAGAAAAAGAGCAACCCTTTTGGCATTAAGAAAATTTTAGGACAAAGTCTATAGGTATAAATGCGTGTAGCTCTCATTGGAATGAAATGTCACTTCTGTTCAGATAAGAAGTGAAGAATGTAAGAGCTTTAAGTTGTCAGTAAAAGACATGACAAGGTTTACAGGATCTGTTGAGTGAAGTCACCTCCCTGGGACCTGTGGGTGCCACCAGCCTCACGGAGGGGATTGGTAGTGGGACTGTCCTTCAGCTCTCCTCAGAGGGACCCCTGCACAGTGCCAGCATGGACACACTTCTTCCCCCTCAAAAATTCAGGTAGAATTCAGAAGAGATCTTTTTTTCCAGAGCATGTGCTCAACAGGGCATCACAGGGGGGCTGGAGCACTGCTCCTGTGAACCCAGGCTGAGAGAGCTGGGGTTGTTTGGCCTGGAGAAGAGAAGGCTCCAGGGAGACCTTAGGGCACCTTGCAGTGCCTAAAGGTGCTACAAGGGAGCTGCAGAGGGACTTTTGATTAGGGCATGGAGTGATAGGACAAGGAGGAATGGCTTTAAACTGAAAGAGGCTGGGTTTAGATTAGAAAAGGGGAAGAAATTCTTCCCTGTGAGGGAGGTGAGGCACTGGAACAGGTTGCCCAGGGAAACTGTGGATACTCCACCTCTGGAAGTGCTCAAGGCTAGGTTCAATGGTGCTTGGAGCAACCTGATCTGGTGGGTGGCATCCCTGTGCATGGCAGGGTGTTGGAACTAGGTGATCTTTAATTCACTCTGTGATGATCTAAATACTTCCTGTCTCCCCACCATCCCTGCCTGCTCCCTGGCTCTGGGAATGGCCACCTTTGGCAGCCTGTCATGGGGGTCCAAGGTGCAGCTGAGAAGCTGAGTTTACAAAACAAGGTCAGGACCAGCAAGGTACCTCATGGGACTCAGGTGTGGGCTGGAGAAAGAAGGAGTCTGCCTAGGATCTGTGGAGCACCCCTGGAGCCATCACTGCAGGGCATCCCTGCAGCCCAGGGCATGGCTGCACTGTCTGGAAAACCATCCACTTTCTAGGAAAGCAGAGGTTTTCAGCAGCATTAATTTGCTTTGCTCTTAGTGGAGTTTCCACAAAAGGAGAGCGAAGAAGTTGGCAAACCTTCAAGACATTCCAGGAAATACAGCATGTTTCTAATTCATATCATTTAAGCATCTGAGAAGCTTGAAAGAACTCCCATCCCAGGGCAGCCATTTCAGAGGCCTTTGGGGGACAGAGGGTGGCTTTAACCCCAGCTCCTGCTGTAAGTTTGTGGTCACCTTTTCGCTGGGCATTCTCAATATGTGCTTCCCATTTGCTGGTGTAGGGCACGTTTGAAGCTCACAAAGTTACTGGCAATATTTATCTTTCTTGTCTCAGGCACTTTTATTAGATCCTCTGTAAACATTTCCTCTAGTAAGAACATCTTCCAGAGCATACTTGGGAAGCAGACAAAGAAAGATTGGGATATTTCTGTAAAGACATGCTTTTGGCAGCACTGAGCCAGGCCAGTGGCCAGGAGCTGGCCAGGGACAGGTGAGCACATCAATCCCACTGCTGCTGGGGAAGGAACCTTGGCATCAAACACCACAGGATATTTTTAATCAATTAAATGCCTACATCTGAAAGAGGAACATTTCTGAAAGTTAGCTCAAACTGGGATTCACTCCATCAGTGTTCAAATTCAAAATATTTGGATAATTGTGGGTTTTTTTTTTCTGTGTTTCAATGCTTTCATGCTGTTCTCCTTGCTGTACCAGTCTAAGCAGGTGAGTATTTGTTTTTGGGCTGTTTTCTGGGTGTGATGAGGAGCTGAGCCGAGCTGCCCTCCTCACACTGTGTCTCCATTGGCAGCTGCAGAGAACAGGAGCTGCCTGAATGCTCAGTACACCTCTCTCCCTTCCTTACATTCATTTATGCTCTTTACTGGAGCTATAAGAGGTATCAGGGCTTTAGCAGTCCCCGAAGTGCATCTCCTGAAACAGAGGTGCTCTGGATGGGAATGCTGTGAAGCAGCACAGGGAGCAGGTGGGGAATACACTGAGGGCAGGAGCTGGGGCAAGTGGTTAATGGGAACCATTTCAGAGTAAGCTGATGCTGAAGCTGCACTTCAGGAATTACAAGAGGTGTGAGATGTTTCAGCAGTACCAATTAGAAAAGTCACCATTTCTCAACAGCTCAGTAGTGGTACCAGAGGTACCTCCAGCATTTCCTGTTTCACAGACAGGAAATCCTGGCATGTCCCATGTAACCCCATCCCTGGAGTCAGAACAGAGAGTAACTGCAGGGTGACGAAGCTCTCAGTGAGGGCTCACTTGGAAATCAGACACATGGAAACCAGCTCCTGTTCTTTGACATTACAAGGAAAGGAAAGAAAGAAGAGAAGGAAGGTTAATAAGCTTAATTTGTCTTTTGAGAACAGCAGTCTTCAAAATTAACTTTCCAAATAGGGCCATGACCCACACAATGGTTTCTGAATGCTGCTCCCTTACTATAAAAGCAGAAATAACACAATAACCACACTGTGAACTACCCATTTTACACTCAGCCTGTCTGGGTTCAGCATTTCGATACAAAACACTATTAATCATAGTGTCAGAGCTGCAGAATCTTGTGCCTCTAAACATTTTACAGAATGGAAGTTTCCCATGGGTGTCAAGGCTGTCATGTAAATCTTTTGGGACCAGGCATCTCCATCCTCTGCAGTGGTCCCTGGCTATGTCAGAATCTTTTCCAAACTGCAAGTTGCCCTGTGATCAAGAGAACCACACAACACAGGGCTGCTTCTCCTCGCATTTTTGCTTGGCATGAGCTAGGAGTCGGTCCCACCCCCAGAAAGGAAGTCAAATCAACCAAGCTTTCCAATAATTTCAAGATGCTCTGGGATTCCAGTGCTAAGCACTACGGAGATTAGTACAGGTAACAGTCACAGCACCATGTAGGGAGAACTCTGAAAAGCTGTCTCTATTATCCTAGGCCTTTTTTCTATATTTTGTGTCTCATTTTATTAGTAAAAACACTATTTCTTTCCAGCATTGACTTAGGTAGGAAAAGAGAAGCTGAGGAAGAAGATTAGTACCTGGAATGTGCACTGCTTAACTTAACCCTGGTTTCAACAAACAGAACATAAAAGGGGAAAACCAGGCTCCTGTTTAACTCTTTTGGCTGAAAACCTGGGGTCAGTGTTCCCATGTGTGCATCACTTCTGGCCACCTGTGCAGTGAAACTCAACTCTACTCCATGTGTGCAGTGAATCCAGATGGCTCTGAACACATGTGTAAATCAGTGTTCTTTCCAGCAGGGATAACAGATCTGGTGCCATGTCTGTCACCCTCACAGCCCTGCCAGAGCCCTTTCCTGGTCACTGACAGCATCCTCCATCTCTGCAGCCCATTCATTCAAACTTACTGACAAAATGTTAAGGAGGCTCAGCTCTAGCAGTCTAATGTTTTGCTTACAGAAATGGTGATACTCTAAATAAAAATAGCTTGAGATCCTGGCAATGTGAAAACTCTTACAAAACAAAAACCTATTTTGCATCAAGACAGTCACTTATGCTCCTATAGAAATACACAAGAAGTCTCTCTTGAGCTTTCTTTTATGAAAATCAGGGAAACCCCCAAAGTTGTGTTTCATGTAGCTCCAATCCCACCTTCTGGGCCAGCTGGCAGCCTTGGAATTTGCAGATTGTAGTTGCTTCTTTAATTGTTTTCCAATTATTAATTTTAAGATTTTTAAACAAAATCCCAGGACATTCAGTTAACATCACAGTGCACACACTCTTCCATCCATCTGCTCAAGTCATCTTTAACTGACACTGTCTTGTATCTGGTATTCATAACTATCAAACGAATCTCCAGCAGAATCCACCTTCTGTTCCTACCTAGGAAACAGATTTTGCCATTTTTTCACTCTCACACCTGTGCAGCTATCAACATTTTTCCACTTGAGAGTTGTCATTGGTGAATGTACATGTTGGGAACTGAGGTTAATTTAATGCTTTCAAAGAAAATGGAAGTGACTGTATATTTTAATACATTTTAAAACCAGAAAGGATTATTGTCTGCTCTGGCCTCTTCTGTAACACTATCCATAAAATTTCACTACTCTAAATCCTGATATTGTTTTAATACTAATATTTAACCAAGGTCTGTCTGTTAGAAAAAGTTAGTTTCTACTTAATATTTAACTTGTAATAATTACACAGTTATCCTAGGTATTAGCTACTCCCACTGATTAAAATTTGCACCTTATTTCTCACTCTAAAAATACTGAATTTTGACAACAAATACTTTGTTTTATTTAGAATGAAAAGCTTTCCCATGCTACTGCTAGCTTTTCCATAAGTTCTTAAAACATGTGCTTGTCTAAACCTTCTCTTTGGATAAATAAATATATGCATCCCCATTATTTTTTAACCATAAAGCATAAGCCTAGCCTTTGATTATTCTTAGAGCTAAAAAATCTAAGTAGTCAATCACGCATTTGTGGCTATATGAAGACAATATACTTGCCAATAGTTGTGAATGTAAAGTAACATTGCCTCCGTAGTCTGACCCTAGTCTCAAGAGATTAGAGTGATCCTTATTGCCTTCTTCACATTGCACTATGTTTTTATAATCTTGTATTCTGCGCCTGTCAGTAGCTCCTTTCCCAGGAGGAAGCTTCTTTGCCCCAGGAAGCGCCATGGTGCTCCCTATGCAGCAGCTTTCCTGCTACTGGCCTTTTCTTTCTTTCCTTTCTCTGGCCTTGCTGTAGCTCTATGAGTTTGGTTCTTGTTTTCATGAAAAGGTGAACTTTCATGCTTCTTGTGAACTTTTCAGGTAGGCAGCTCAAAAATAAAATCCAACAAAAAAATAAACCCAGGAGGAAGTAACTGTTTTCACAAAGCTTGATTAAAATGTGGAATTCATTGCAAACAGATACTGTGGATGCTGAAAGCTTGATGAGTTCAAGAAGTGAATATACAAAACTATGGGGGAGTGAATTCCACCAAGAAGGAGCAAACAGCTAGAACCTCTGATTGAGGGGGTCACTCACCACAGATCCCCTGATACTCAGGTCCTCAGGAAAGGATCAACACCTGTGTTTCTCCTGATGTTCATGGTTAGGTGCTGGGTCATCAGAAGCAGGGAGGTGTCTGTGTAGGTGCTGCAGTGAATCCTTGGTTGTGTTGGAGCATCCCACTACCAAAGGATGGGTGTGATGCCAGCTACAGAAGTGGAAAGGCTTTGAGTGCTCTTGGCTTAACTTTCATGAGGATTTATTGATTGCCCTTCTGTGTTTGAAGCATTCCTCAGAGCAGGCTGCAAAAAATATGATAAGATTTCCTATGCTGTGGCCTGCAGCACCTTTCCTGAAGCACAGATTGATCCTTTTATTTCTCTTTTTGTTGTTGTTATACTTAAATATGATGTGGTTTGAAAAAAACCAATGTTACAATATTTTTTTAGTTGTTTTTTTTTAATGATGCTTGTACTGGATGCAGTCTCTGCCCCTGATATTCCCGTGTTGTCCTGTCTTGTATCTACTAAATGAGTACCTTATGCTTAGGAGTCTTCTGTACATACTCTTATTTTAATAACACTGCCAGTGATTTCCTGTCCCTGTAACTTTATGGAATTTCTAAAAGAAAAAGCATCACAGTGTTTTCCCTGTTGAGGCATAGTTTATTAGTTTATTAGGCTGATAGTTTGTAAAGGGCTTACTTTACATAAGGCCTTGGCCTTCTCAAAAATAGTCTTCATTTAATGAATTTAATGAATGAGGCTCTTACTCCTCCAAAACTCTGTTTTTCTCATGTTGCAAGAAGTGCCAGTGTTTAAGGTACAGCATTCTGCTTTGGTTAATCCTTTAATTTTGCCAAGAAGTGTCATCCCACATTTCACACGTACACGAAGTATTTTCTTATATTCCTGTCCTTCCCACTAATGATGTATGGAATAACTTTATGGGGTATGCAAACGGTTTTGGTACATTTTCCAGCTGGCATCTGTAAAGGAACAGAGAGGCAGAACAAGACAAGCAAAGAAGCAGGCTGGGGAAAAGAGTGGGCTATAAACAGCATATCAGATATGGATAAGACCAGGTGTATTTTTAGAGGGCTCCTGCTGTGTTTGCTGCTGACCCTGGTGCTATGGAAATTCATGCTAAGTTTAGGGAGAGCTGTTACTTTCAATCCTCTGCAGTGTGGATTGTGCAGCAGTGCCCACTGGAGCCCCATGTTGTGCTTTCATTCCTGAGCTTGGCACAGACACACAAGCAGTGCTCTGGACAAAGGAGTGCTACTTTGCCATGTTGATATATGCTATGGGTACTAAACCAAGTCTAAACTATTAAATGATTTTTCTCTACCATGTATCTATACATGCAGGTTTTTAACATGACTGTCATCCATTTGTTCTGTCCTCTGTAATGAAAGTTAGCCCATGGCACAGCTCCATATTGCTCCTGTGCTTGAGCTGAGCTGTGCTGCTCTGCCTGGACTGTGTGTATTGTTATCCAAAAGTATTCCCATTTTTTAATGCTTCAGAACCACTGGGTCTAGTTCTGCAAGCCTTAAGCCCCATGAGCAATCCCTTGTCCACTGAAATCAATGGAATCCCTTGTGTGAATAAGAATTATGGTAGTGAATAAAGGGTTTTCGGATCACAGCCCTAACCCTTTTTTAATTAACCTTCTAAGAAAGAATTTATACAGGCAAACTCTGTCTCAGTGCTGAGCAGTCAATAAACCATGTCTTTGTAACTCCTTCCTTCCTTTATGGGTCCTTTGTGTGAGGCTTAAATGAAATGGATCTCACTCTATATCCCTTCCTTAGTTCCCTTCTGCCCAAGCCAATCACTTTATAAATGTCATAATTTCTCTCTATTGTTCCCTTTTTGGGTATATTTGCTCTTGTCTCATTCAGTGACTGCTAGCTCAACTATTTTTTTGCATTAGGAAAAAGGAGAAAAAATGGACTGAAATATCAGGAAGAGAGATTCCATCTTATTTTAACCTCTAGGAATCAAAATACTGGTTTTTATACCGAGAATCCCATAAGTCAGTTTTTGCTTTATGGAAGCTTCTACTTCCAATATTTCACTATCACGGATGATGTGTCCTAAATATAAAATTCTAGGATTTGGAGGCTTAACTTTCAAGTAATCTCCTGAAATTTTCCATCTTAAGGTTCACCTCAATGCCTTAAAATGTCACAGTTATTGTTTGCCATTACAGATAACCACAGTGGCCCAAAAGCAAAACCAGCAGATGACAGAAAATAGAATAATACTAAGATGTGCTTGTTTAGCTAAAGTGTTTTCTGATAGCATTGCAGCCTAGTGAATAAAAAGTGCTAGGAAATGGTGAAGATAGAGAAAATTAAGATCTCCACTGTTCCTCACAGAAAAGTGCAGGTTTTACTGCAATCTGCAGGACATAAGGGATTCCTAAACACTGCAAAGAGTCTAATGTTGTTTTCTCAGTGCTGAAAGATAAATGAAATGTTCTGCTTTTACGTGAGTCAACAGAAGTATTCTGTGCTTTCTGTTTTCCAATTACCCACAAACAGTTTTTTAATTTCTGGGAGTATTTGTAGCTCGCTGTAAATTGTAAACACTCTGTCATTTGCTTCCTGCTTTGTTTGTGTGTAGCTGCCTGGCTGGAACTGTATCCCTTGGTGTGATGGTCTTTCCTGGTTTTTAACTGAATAATTGTGACTTAATCACAATATTTCCAAGTTAACATGCAAATGTTTACCCAGAATTAAGTAGAATTAAGGTTGCAGAAGGACTTATGAGAAGAAAATTTCAATTCATACAAATATTTGCAGGTATACAGATTGAACAGAAGGTTTCAACATCTCGATTCAAGACAGTACCAGGATAAAACATTCATTAATTTTCCTGCTTTTCATACCTTAGCAATTTTATTTCTAGGAAGATGTTGAATTAGCTGGTAAGTGGCTTAGCTGATCCATTGAAAAGCAATGTCAGTAGTGTCATGGACACTTATTTAATCTTGGAGAATAACGGGGATGTCATAATGCTCATACTGGCCTCAGCCCAATTCTTTCTGAAGGATACCTTGCACTTTATTTGTTTGCCTTTCCTCTGATCTTTCTTTGAACCCATTCCCTCTTTTCTTCTCTCTACTTAGACATTCATAGTGTGTTCAAAATAATTGATTTGGTTCTGTGAAGATTTATGTCTGTAATGACCAAGTCTTGTCTTTCTTTTTTTCTCTCTCTCTCTTTTTTTTTTTTTCCCTCATCATGGTTGTTAGCAATAGAGATTTCCTCCTAAATAAATGCAGGAACAAGTATGGAAATATAGTGGATAACTTCTGGTGCTTCAGCTTGGAAGGAAGCTGTCTTTGGAGAGGTGTTCAATGGAGTATTCCTCCTTTTAAAAGGAGGAATTTAAAATTTAAAAATTCTCAGGAAATTCAATATTTTTCCTTTTCCTTGGGCACATTAGACAAAGACAGTAGATTTATGCTTGCAAGTTTTTCAATTTGGGAGTACTCTTTAGAGAATCTTTTTGTTTTGTTATCTTTCTGGGTGCACCTATTATTTACTGGAAAAAAAATTTCACAATTTCCAACTTTGCAAATGGTCTAAGGATGTTCTCAGCTCTTTCCTTCTGGTAACAACCTGCAAGCAGGGATTTATTAGGGTAGAGAGGTCAATTTTTCTGGTTTGACTCCCCTGAAGTCAGGCAAGTTAGTGTTTTGCAGCAACTGGCCCCAAATGCTGGTATTGCCCTCCCAGCTCTATGCAGCCTTGAGTCCTGCTCTGGGCCATGTTAAACATCATGGATTTTAAAGTTTATTCTTATTATTCTGTAATTATGGAACTTAGTGTAAAGAAATATTTTCTCCATATTTCTAACTGATCTTGTCAGTTACTACACTCCCCTGTCCTCTAATGCTCCTCTACCAGACCTTCAATGAGACACTTAATGTCTGCTATCAAAGACAAACTGCTGTCTAATCTCAAAATTTCCCTCTTCCTTTTAACTTGTGTTTCCTTCCATGAGTTTGTTGCATTATACTCGCAATTCCCTTGCTAATGCTCTCTGTGTCTTCCAGGCTTTATCTCTTGGTCTCAGAAAGGAATTCATAATCCTTCTGACAACTTTGTACATTTAGCCTTTCACCCTAATTTTTTCTCAGATAAATTTTTACAGCCTAAAAATCCCCTAGTATGAAGGTACATATAGCCCTTAATCTCAATTTTGCCTTCAGTGACCTATCATTCTAAGTAGACTCAAATATACAGTCTATTATTTACAGGACTATTTGTTTACTCAGTTAATACCACAGTTTAAACCCAGATTTACCACTATTTTAACACCCTCCCCTCCCCAATTTATTTAGCAGGAATGACTCCCTTTTGTAATCAAAAAGCCTTTAAACCTCACATAAAAAGTTTCTTAAAGCTACAGCTTATCTGTTTCTCTCAGAAGAGATGCTTTCAAAGGGTTGCATCAGCTTTTTAGATTTCTAAGTACTCCTATGTCTTGATTCTCAAGATTCTCTGAGGGTAGCAGTCTTGTGGGTGGGTTTGTTTGTTTAATTAAAATGTCTTAATTTTTGGAAAAATCTAAATTTGAAGCTCTTATTATGACTTGATAAAACAACATGCTTTGGCTATTTAAGGGGATGGAGTAATAGTATCATTTCTAGGCAATCTGAATTGGCAGTAAACGTTACAGCAAATTTTCTATAAATATTGTTAGACAATCAAAAATCATTATGGGGGACTTGCATGGATGGAAGGAAGACTTCTGTAATTATAAATTTCTTGGTAATTTTTTTATCAATAAAGTTCACCTGTTGTATTCCCAGTGCAGTTCAGAAAAGTCTGACTCTTTGTGGTAGGCACATTGCTGATAGTTTGCACTGATTTGAGATTTTAATACCCACTTTTCAAGTCATATTTGTCAAATACAAGTTTTCTGGTGCTTGGTGTCTCAAATACAGTACTGTTCAACATAATCCTAAATTTTCCAGAGTAATTACAGACACTGTATGAAACTGAATTTGATTTCAAACTCAGGTAAGCTATTCTTTTTAATACCCCTTTAAATAACTTACACATTTCTAACAGTTTAAATTTCTTGGTAGAAGGCACTAGGTGATTACAGAACATCTCTGTGTGTCTAGTAATTCTGCTTTGTTTTGTTTTTTTTGGAAATGACTAAAAAAAAGTTTGGGAATTAGATTGTGTAGTTTCCATTGAACATGGAGAGATAAGGCATTTTGGATGCTTGTGGTGGCCTGATTCCAGCATGCAGCAGGACAAGGGGTGACAGAGAGCCTGGGGTTTGCACCTGGAGAATGGCAAACACTGCAAGGATACAGAGGAGCTCACAGGGATAAAGCAGGGATGCTTGATACTGCACTAGAGAACTGGTCTGTGTCAGGCAATAGGAGCAAGGTATTATAACAAATGATATCAGTAATGAGAAAAAGGTGACACTTTTACAGAGTGTAATGAGGGCTAAAGCCTATAACGTGCTGTATGGCTTAACAGCTGGTATTAAATCAGCAGACAAAACATTTGCTGAGATTGTGGAAAGTCTGCAAAATTACCTTTCTGGTATCTGCTGAGTGTATCTGCTTTTACAAAGAGAATCAAAAAGAGAAAATGAGACAATTCTTGAATTTGTCAGTTCAGAAAGGGTTTAAATTATGTTAAGAGACTGGATGGTGTATTATATGCAGAAATGAAACAGTCTAAAAATGGTTATTGACTGGAGTAATTGATCCAGAGCAGGACACTGAGAGTGGCGGGGCCATGGGAGGCACTAAAATGCTGTGGGCAACCTGAGTGACCACAAAGCAGTGTCCGAAGCTGAAAGCTCAAACCAGACAAACAAAGCAGCATCTCCTGTCTCTGTCTTATGCAAATGAGTGCTGATCTGAAATAGCTAAGAGAAAATGGGATATGCAGAACAAAACGTGCATGTTCCAAACCTATTACCCCTTACAGAGGCAACATAAAGAGCATTTGGAGCTGTGGTGCTGCAGAGGACAGCGCCTACTGTGTTCTGTTGTAGGGTATTGTAAAAGCACCAGTATCTTTACAGCTGTTTAAGTTAGGATACCATAACCAAAATGTTATTGGATATTATTAGAATTGGAGGGAATGGAATGTGAAATATATTTTTGGCAGTATGCTCAGACACCAGGCACAAAGCAGCGGTGAACTTGATGTTTTAAATGGGCAGAGAAAAAATCTGCATCTTCCAAGTGCTCTTGCAATGAAGGTGTAATGTGTATTCTTCTGTAGCATGTTGTGAAGTTTCCTACAGGTTTTAGGGAGACATTAATATCTTAAAACTGTGTTTCTAGGAGAGACTAAATATTCAGTTTTCTAAGCTTCTGCAGGAATTATGAAAAAAAGGGAAGAAGGTGGAATATAAACCCCTCTCAAAAATCCAATGACAACCTGTGTGGAACACTGCAACCCGTTTCCACCAGCTGGAAACCAGTTGAGGCTCTGTACATCCAAACTGAATTCAATATTAACCCATACTTGCAATTTAGTAACTTTTACTGGAACAGTGGGTAAACTTGTTCCATTAGTTGGTGCTAAGCTCCCAAATCTACCTAGAGAAATATGTCTATAAAATTGGAGATTGAAGTTGATAGTAAGAAATACCTCTTCAAAGAGAGTTGCAATATCACCAGCTAATCCTATCAATGCCATCAGTACTTGTTTTTTAGCACTGAACAATAAAACTGATGCTTTATGACATTGTTAGCACTCAGTGGTACTGGGAGTTAGTGGTATAGAGCACCTTAAATAGCACTGCTGAGAAATTGTCAAGAATTTGAAGGTAATACGAAAAATCACTTTTTTTTTTTCCTTTTTTGGAAACTCAACTATATTATGGCTGGCAGAGTTTCACCTAAGCCTTGTGATTTATCTTGAGGAACCTTAACCTTCAAATGCTCCCCATGTGAGCCCCTGCTTGCAATCAGTCAGTTATTCCTGTAGGGTTTTGCCTACGGCAGTAACAGCGTTCGATCTGCAGGATGAACAGTTACAGAATGAATAGAAACACATTGATTCTCGTGGCATATTGGGACTTCTCATGAGTGATGGCGCTCATATTGTGCGAGAAAGTCCTTACACACCTTTGTCTATAAAGCTACCTTATGATGCTTCCCTAACTGGAACAGGAGCAGTAATTTCACATCTGATGGAAGATCAGAGTGAAAGGTTCATTGCCTTTGCCTCTAAATTCCTTACTTTGGCAAAACGGAGCTGCATGGAAATTGAGAAAGGATCTCTGAGCTATTCTTGGCAGTTCAAGACTTTTCACCAGTGTTATATAGGTAATGATTTATGCTGGTTGAAGATCATCAACTGTACTTTCAGCTTTAATCCCACAAAAAAGAGTTCCAACCACAACTATTGCAAAGCTTTCAGGATGGGAAGATGGCTCAACTGAGGTAGAATTGATTTCAAAACTATCAACAGCTTCATGAATTTTTGTCTGGCAAACTTTCCACTGAAAAATCGCTGTTAAGGGGGGCCTATAGACTCTGCATGGCACAAATTCAAGGTCTTGAAAAATGCATTAAAATACAAAAGTAATCTGAAGATTAAAATTTAGATAACACAAAGTGAATATGTGTGTATGCACAAACTATTTCATCAGCAACATAACATTCTTTTTCCTAAAAATGTGTGTCTTATAACTCTTCCTCTCATCTTTGGAAGAATTTCATGTTCCTCTGTGACTTCTACAACTTTGTCCTCTCCATTGTGTATCCAGTCATGGACTGACCCCCTAATAATTTCCATCACCCCCATTTCTGTTGCCTCCTGTTTCATGGCAAAGGGAAAAAGTGGCTGGGGTTGGTTGTGATTGGGTGGTTTTGTTTTGGTTTGACTTTTTTTGTGATGGAGTAATTAATTGTTTGGTTTTGGTTTTTGTTTTTTTTCCTTTTTTGTGGTGGGATAGTTAGTTTTTTGCGGGTTTTGGTGGTTTTGTTCCTTAAGGACTTAAAATCTTTGTGTTTTTTACTGATATGTCAGGTTTGGTTGCATTTGGTGAGTGGATGTAGAAGTGGCTGGAGAATGGAAACAGTTAAACCAGGCAGGTTTAACCTCAGAGATGTCATTCTGCAAAGTAACTCAGAAGTTATAGGATAAGCCTTGTAAAATTTGATTGCTCTTGTTATTCTTTCATTACAGAGTCATCACCTAGAAACCAGGCTTCATTTTTAATTTTATTTTATTAAGAAGACTTGCTGGGTCTCAGTTACAATCATTAAGGTGTGATTTTAAAAAGGCCTGTTTTTTTCCAAGTTCCAGGTAAGGGAATACTTGAAGCCCAGGTTGTCTCACTCCTGTATCTCAGGAGGGACTTCTACAGAAATAGAAGATACAGAATAATGGTCTCAAAGGTTTTAAAAATGCATCTTATGCATAAATATTTTCATTTTCACCAGAGTTTAACTAGCAGTGTTTTGTTTAGACTATGTTGGATCATTTATTAGGTATGTACATATCTCTATTTGTGGAATCTCATGTTTTTACTTCATCAGATATTCACTAATGCCCAGGATATAGCAATGCAGGGACTGGGAAGTGCAAAATTCTCATTTCTGAACTTGGATAAATTGCATAAATTTAAAGAGCAGAATGTAATTCTCACCTTGAGGGCCCTAATTGTTTTTTGAAATAAGCAGAATGTCAGAGCAGCTCCTCTCCACTCTGACACAGTGCATTGCTGCAAAGATTTATTCGTACTTTCAGGAAAGGAGTGGCTCATACTGTAGCATGGCAAAGATAACATACATCAGGTTACTGTGAGGCAGCTGGAATACAGAATAGGCCATTACAAATCAGATCTTGGCTACGGCACCGAGGAGCTGCATTTTGAACTCTCAAGGCTGGGGGTTTGTTTGTTTGTTGTTTGTTTGTTTGGGTTTTGGTTGGGCTGGTTTTGTTTGTTTGTTTGTTTTTAATCCCAATAGATATAGGGGTATTGGAAAGAACCAGGGTAGCTGAGGGGGTTCTTGAGTATTTCTTCTTATTGTTGGAGGAAAATGAAGTAGTGAGATGCAGCAGAGATAATTTATGGAAGGTTGGGGTGATAATGTCACAGCTTTATCCTTCATATTTTTAAGCAGAAGAAGTATTGAATGTGACACAGACAAGTAGCATGTTTACCTGGATATTCTGCAGAAGGATGCTTATTGAAAATACAGGGTATCAATACAGCCAGACAGTGATGTGTGCTGGTACCAGTGAGCTTTGCGTTTGCTTTCACTTGAAGGCATTCTCTGAGATATTTTATGTGAAGTAAGAAATGGTATCAGTAACATATACCCTTGAAAGTTTCAGAGTATTTGTTTAACATCTGCTGGCCATACTGAAAGACACATTACACATCATCACCCAGCAGACAGACTGCTTGTGCATTGCATTACATGATTTTGGGAGTCAAGGCTGGAGCAGTCCTTGTGCTGAGCTTCTCGGGGTGCTCACCTTGCGTGGCAGGAGATGCCGTTAATGAGCACGGAGCAGCTGCTTGGACTCCTGCAGGGTGCCCGGGGTAGCTCCTGCAGCCTCTGCAAGGGCACTGCAGCAACGTGGGGGCAGCTTTCCAGCCCTCTGCAGTCACATGTGCTTGTTCCCATCCAGAGGGAGGGTTATTTCCTCAGCCTTCACACTTCTGGAGGAATGTTGATGTAGGATAATTGCGCCATGATCCTGGTATGGCGAATGATTGTGGATTATTATAGATCCTCTCTGTATGTATGTAAAATGCATAATTAGGCTTTTTGTATTATAAATCAGCAAGTATGGGTATGTGGAAGTGCTAATGTTATGTGGAGGGTGCTGGCAATACACAGAGTAATACAAGTGGCACCATATCCATTGAGTGGATGTAATCTGAGAGGTGGTCACCTGATAATTCAAATGCTCAGAAATTCTGTACTGTTTATGGAGAATAAAAAAGGACTTTTTAGATTAGTTTGTCTAGCAATTTCTGCTATTACCTTTGTGGTAAAATCTGCTCATCACTTAGCCGATTGTTGTACAAATACTACACAAAAAGCTCAACTTTGATCTATGGAAAAAGTCATAACAATTCATCAACTGGAATCAGAGGGCAATCTTGAATTGTGATGAAGCCATGAAGACCCTTTGTTTCCTCAATGACAGTCAATACAAGTGTTCATATTTCAGCACATTTGAGGTAACTTTTTTTTTGCCTTTTGTTAAATCTTAATTTCACAAGTGGCTGTTGACATTTGGGAGTGAATAATAAGAGAACATCAAGCAAACAGCCTGAAAATACACTGAAGTGGAACTGTAACAACACTTTCTCATCCTGCATCTTCATCAGGTTAACCCTGTTCTAACACTGCAAAAGTCTGCCAAAACACTGCACTTCGTTAAAACATGTAATACCTTTATTATAGATTTACCATTATTTTTCTAGTGTCTGACAAATTTATTCCTCTTTACTTCCTGAGTGATAACAATATTGTGCTTAACTTCTACTTATTTAACTTTCTAATATGAAGTAGGTCCACAAGATGGCCCTTTTGCCTTGCCAAGTCTTGGGTCATGAGAGAAGAGCCCAGCACTGTGGTTATTGATCTCTTCTGTCCCAAAATTGGATTTTCAGAAACACACACTGATTTGTGTGCTTCATTAACATTTGTTTCTTCTTCACCATAATAATGAGCTGTTTGTATCTTGCTCAGAAATAGACATAGATTAATGCAATGTTGACTGCAAAATCACCAAGGAAGAAAACTGCAGCTCTAGATAAACTTTATAGGTCACGTTTCTCCAGTTTCACAGTCTGGGATGACGCTTTGTGTAATAAGGCATGGAGAGGATTGTGATTATCATAGAATAAACCCTGGAGTATTTTAAAAGTGCAAAGCATAACTTCCCACAAATAGAACTATTTGGTAACATTTGGCATCATCCAGTTGAGATGCCTAATTAATAAGCACACACAAGTGTACAGGTATTTATGCATATCCAGCCACACAGAAGCTTGCAGGCACAAAAAAAAAAATGTACATTTTTACTGGAAGAAATGAATTAAGAAATTAGAACTGGAAAAATGCAAAGCACTTCTATGTGGAAGAGGTAAGAATGTCATCTTGCTTGTGGTATCAGTAATAAGAATAGTACTGTTCCATTTCTGATGCAGGTATACAGTTGTACCTTGGACTTAAATATATCAGCACTGATTCTAAAGGTTTCTGAACATGCAGAGGCAAGGGATTAGAGTAACAACCTAACCCAGGTTAGGGAATTTCTCAGCAATGTACAACTATCAGTTAAAACTAGACACCTCAACATTATTGGGACTTTCCACATAGCTGCTGATGGAATGATCTAATCCTTTTTTTTTTTTTTTTCTTGATATACTCTCTGCACTTATTTCAGGGTCTCAGCAGGGTAGATGTAACTGCATATTGCACAGGTTGATTTTTTCATGTACAGCAGGCACTGAACTGAACCAGCAGCTTTGCTTTCCAATTCCTGTGGTTTCATCAGGCTGAGACACACACGTGCCTTTTGTGTTCTTCCCCATTGTTTCTTCAGTTTGATGGGAATTCCAGGAAGAGTAGGATGGTTGGGGCATATTTCCTCTCCCTATTTTTCACATCTGTTCCCTTAATAGTGTGAGTTCAGTGTGAATCTGCAAGACTGCTTTCATCAGATGGAGTGGGAACCAGGTGTGTCTTCAGCCCTGTGGATCCTTAAAATACAGCACTGAGGCACTGGGGCTCTTTTTAGTGCTGTGTAGGAAATACTTGTCCTGCAGGAAAAAACTACAAGAATGTGGAATGCAATTAGCAACTCTTAATAATGAATGAGTTAAATGGTTATCCTATACAACCTTTTTTTATAATGTATTTCTTCCCAGACATGATTTTTCAGTGCCTAGAGGTTTTCCCCCTCCCTTTTGAATTAATTATTGAAAAAATGTTCCTTAATATCACTGGCAAAAGTCTTTGTGACATGTCCCTCCGTGAACACAAAATATAAGCCACAAAACTCGACCATTTACTGTCTTCAGGAAGGCTTAGAATTGTGCCTGCAATTTAGGTGTAAGTTTTGATGTAACCTCTCCTAGGAAAAGCACAGATTGCTGCAGATCTTTACACTGGGATTCGTTGGCAAGAATCTGAATTCAGGAGAGACATAATGAGGGGAAATGGCACGAGACATAAATCTTTAAATAGAAGTAAGGTGTATCTATTGCCCTGAGCAACATTTTGTGCTCCCATTTCTCATGGGCTGACCAAGTGCCACATGTTAGAACCTCCCCAGTTCTTACAGCTAATGTGCCTGTGCAAATTGAGTAGGCACTGTTATTTAGGGTGTAATATTGACTTCTTTGCATAAGCTTCCTCGTTATTGTGATTAGTCACAGCAGCGTGCACTGTGTTTTGGAGCATGCTAGTCATGCTGCAGATGTGTCATAACTTGTTATTATGACAAATGGCTGTTCATGGAAGAAAGGTCGCACCTGTGGAGAAGAGATTCCATGAGACAATTTGTGCATCACCTCACTCGATGATTCCCAGGTTTACACGTGTACTGAGGCTAGGAGGGCAGGAGATGTTGGATTTCTGTTGTTTTGTGTTGAGAGATGGGCAAAGTGTATGAAGAGAAAAGCACACAACATATTTCTTCCTGAAATGATGCTGCTGACTCTCTAAGCCAGGAATCCTCAGGAGTTTTATACAAAAATAAACTGTCATCTTGCAGTATTTCACTCAGTCATCATGTTTCTGCATGAATCATCAGATATTTATTTTTCTCAACGTTGCAAAACCCCTACTGGACTATCTACCAGTTGCAGAACATTTAAAATGGCCTTAAAAATATTAAGTGCTGCTTCAGGCCGTCTAGTAAGAATATTGAAGGCCTGAAAGTATAATTTCTCAATATCTTTTTTCTTTAGCTGTTGATCAATCATACTTATTGCTCACTTAACTTAGCAGTATAGGACTAATCATCTGCAATACAATTATTTAGGTACTACTAGTGGTTTTCTGAACAGTTTAATACAAATGTGAACACAAAAGAAGATGCAGATAAATTAGTAAGGCAGCTTAAATTTAGTGCCAGCAAAAGCAACTTGATTCACATTGCTAGGTTACAAATATATTGAATCTGTTTTCTACCAAACACAGAATTAATCTATAGAACTCATTGCCACAAAATAGTGAGCTCTTAATGGAATTCATCGACCAGATATTTATATGGCTGTTGAATGTCACAGGCATGATGGGCACTGTGCAAGCATAGTTCTGACTATTGCAAATCCTCTCAGAGCCTGCAAATTAGAAAGAAACCCTCCCCAGAAAGTGAGTTATTTCATAATCATCCATTATAGGAGCTACTGAATCTTCAGCTGCCTCTGGTTGCTCTGGGAGATGCACTGTTCTGTCTGACACAGCACAGGTGATGAGAAGTTAAGATCAGTCTTATTAGTGATTTAATGACAACCAAGCTGTTCATCAGTGCTCAGTCAGTTGCTTGTCCTAGAAGGCACTGAAGTCTGACCAGGTCCTGAAGACACCTGTCCTGCTGGCTGAGCTGGGGTCTGGAAGCTGAGAGGTGGTGGGCAGAAGTTTATGGAACACCTTGGTGCCACATAAAGAAATGCTTTTACTTTATTACAATGTGTAGGACTCTTTCTCCATCCCGCTCTCTCCATGAGATGCTGCCATTTCTCCCCAGAGCTGCTGAATATTGTGGCTAATATTGGACACATCTGATGGTGGTGCAGAAGCTTCCAGCCCATTGTGTTCTGGTAACAGAGAGACAGAGAGAATCGCTGATAGACACACCCTGGATGGAGTGAAGCTGGAGTTTCCCTGGACACAGAGCTGGGCTCCTTGAATGCTACTGCACCTGCAGGGAAGCTCCTGAACCTTCACCTTCTCCATCAAAACCAGAAATTTTGGCACCTTATCAATTCAGCCTGGCTTACATGATGCCCTTTTGCCTGTTTTGCTGAGCCACTTTCAAAAAGGCAAAGTTGTTTCAGATTTTAAAGTGCACTTTTTTTAAGCTAATGGAGCTGTATTGGAAGAACTCTGAAATGGAAATGGACTTAAAAGCAATATGAAATACCAGTCCTTGCAAGGTGAACTGATAGAAGGTGAACCAATGTTTGCATAAGGATAAATGCATGTATAAAAATAAATGCATATATATAAATAAACAGAAGATCTTCAGCTTGTGTCATGTAGCTTCTGAAGATTTGGAATTAAAGGGAAATTTAGCAAATAGATAGATAGTTAAATATTCATCTTTAATAAGTAATGCTCTTCAATAATGTGCATTGTTGTACTAATGCATAATAAGGAGTATTAAATGGTAAGGATGGCTTTACTGTAATTTAAAATTCATTCTGCTGTGGTCAGGGCAACACTCTCAGGAAGAAATAAGAGACAAAATTCCATCTTAAACTGACAGTGTTGAATTCTCAGTGAGACTGCCATGATGTTCCTGTGGCAGTGATTGTGCTAAGCCACTGATGTGAAGAATACTTTAAAGGACCTTGTCCTTTTGCTGTTTTCAGTCCAAGTTAAATGGTTAAAACCAGGAAAACAGAACTTCTAACCTTCAAATACCAATTGCTGTGCTGGCCTTTAAAAGCTGAGGGGTTTATGGTGGAAAATTGCAACTTGGGATATTTAGAGCATTCTCACCCAGATTTTTCTGTCACAGAAGCTTTATTCTCTTGTAATCACAGTAGTTTCTCCACAGTTACTGTTACATTATGAAGCTGCTGGAAATGAGATGGGTAACTTGAAATAAATGTCCTTAAAGACCTGCATGAGTACACAGTAAGAACCCTTGGGGAGGGGGGGAAAGCTCTTTGTATGTTCTCAATTTGTAGTTTTCCCCCCAAGATCTGGTCTCAGTTGTTGAAGTAAGTTATCTGCATTTCTGGTTTCTTTATACTTGCCTTGTTCTGTAGTGGAACCTCTCATTCCGACAAGCAGAATTGTTGTTTCTGTACGATTAACGCTCAGATGGAGGTGGTGATATTGCCACTGCAGTGTAATACCCTCTTTTGCTTTGCCATCAGATGGATTGTTGATGTAGAAAGTAAGCAGTGAAGTGAAATACCCATGGTGATGTGTAAATGGGTCAACACGTTTTTCAGACACCTTTGCCAGGAATCATAAAGTGTGTGGCGCATCCATTTAAATTTTTATATTTGGCTGCATCTCATTCAATTAGTCTATCAAATTCCTCATTAAAGTTCTTGAGCATTTAGAACTACATAATTAAAATACCATTACACTTGGTGGAGGGGAAAAAAATCTTTAAAGTGCTCTGTATCATTAGTAAAAAAAATCCCATCAAGGAGTGATATTGCATTAGTATTCATTACTATTAAAACATGTTGGAAAGTGAAAAGAATAAAAATTTTTAAATGCTAGCTCCAGGAACGATCTAAGGCTTCAAGTTTATATGGATTCCTTTAGTTTCTGCTATGTGATTGCTGTGTACATACAGGAAGAACTGACCGAGGAGAGACATTTCAGCAAAGCTCCAACTATTCAATATCTACCCATACTTCCCTAAATCACCAATTTCAGAACTGATTCTTTTTAAGAAGACACATTTAATGAAGTGATTACAAGAATGATAATGAATGACAGTTTAATGAATAGTACCTTTTATTACCTCTCAGTGATTGCAGACTATGGTCTGTAATAAATCATTGATCAATCAAAAAGCAGATCCCCAAACAAAACAAACAGAAATGCAGCAACCTCTCCATGCATTTGGGAAACTGTCCCAGATTGAGATATGGTGCCTAACTGGGGATTTAAATAATGCCACTTGAGATGTTTTTCTTAGTAATGTCATAGACTTTTCACCAGAAATTTGCTTTTATTGGCACAGTAGGCAACAAATGGCCTGTTTTGTTTTTGCATTTTAATACAAAGGGCAAGAACACCAAGCCCGTGGCACTCATGGGAATGACAGATGATCACAGCCTTTGAGCAGGGTGCAGAGGTGTGTATCCCACCTGGCACACCTCAAGCAGTTTGACACATACTCAGCAAAGGCAATATGCCACCTTCATATATAAAACACAGGGCACAGCACACTTGAAAAATACTGATTTTCATATTTTCATGGAGAGTAACCTCTGGCAAAATTTAATTTGTTTTTCCCTTCACTTTTTACTGCCTTTTAAAAATAATTGTATCTCCAGGATTTTCACTAATTGGTTCTATTGCACTTACAGTTAATTATATATTTTTGATTAATGTATTCTATTATGAAATAATTTGCTTAGAATATCTGATAGTGATTTAATTTCCAGGTTATTGTCCTTCTCAGCAACCTGAGGAATTGGCTTCCAGATAGTGATGTGAATGGGTTTTGGTGACAAGCATTATGATCCAAGATAAATCACTGTATACTAGCTAGTAAGCTTTATGTTGTCAAACATGTCAAATATTGCCTCTTAATTGATTTAATTTTTCATTTTAATTAAATTTGATATTCATAAAAACCACTGGAAAGAGCAGAGTTTAAAAGTAAAGCTTTTCAAAAGCATGGAAATTGGGTTCAGTTATACCAAAGACACTTGGGTCTTGTCTGTAACAGAGTTGCAAAGACATGGAGTTCCATATTTGAACAGACACTTTTCTATGGTTTAATTTTAGATGGGGCCTTCATAATATAAAAGTTGCTGATTTTTAAGTTTATTTTAATTTTGCATCATTTGAAGCAATTAAGCAGCTTTAACTTTTAGGCAAATGGAGAAAAGTGTACTGTCAAAAAGAAAACATGAAAAAATAGAAGTTTCCACATTTGTAAATCGCAGTAGATGTTTCTTTTCAGTAGCTCTGTAATTCCGTACCTTCATTTTCTAGGGTGATTGAATTAGATGAGATATTTATACCTAGAGATCAAATGAGAGATCTTACAATTTTTGTGAGAAACCTGTGTTTGAATTTAAATCTCTCAATATCCAAGCCAAGTGGAAAAGTTCTTATATTTACCTAAAACAAATCAGAAAGGGAAGGGGATTAAGCAACTGACTCTAATTTACCACTTAGAATGTATGGGTACCTAAGTGCTCGTGCGTTGTGAGGATTAGACTGGCCTTGACTTCCAAAACATGAAGTTTCAAAACATGCCAGGAAGGCTTAGGTAATTGAGAAGGTAATTCAAAGAGCACTACTGTTGGGAGAAACCCAGTTTAATTTTAATGACCTTTCCAGAAGTCTGAACTGTTCCTTTGTTCACATGTTTTTGCCTCTTTACTTCAAGAGTTCAGTCAACGGTAGTTAAAACCCTGTTGGAAATGCTGTCTTTGTGTGTTCCTTGCTGAGGTTATTTTTCTGAGAAAACCTTTTTTCTGGGAGTTTTCCTGTCTGTTTTTTTTCTGGCATTGGCAACTTGGATGCTATTAAAGTACATTGCCTGTGCCAGCTGATCTCGTGACTAAAATTCTCAAAGTTCTGTGAGATGCTGATTGCTGCTCCTCAGTTTCGAGTTCCGGCAGTTGCAGCCATGGCAGGTGACAAATCTGTCACCTCTCTTCAGATTGCTGTGGTGTTATCTGTGAGGTGTTTTGCTGATGATTACTGGGTTTTTGGGGGGTGTTTCTGTTCAGTTAATTTTCCCCTCTGTAAAGGATTTGCATTTTAGCAAAACACCTTCTTTGGAGATTTGGCTGATTTCTATGAGTGACATAAGAATTAGCTCACCCTGAGTTAAAATGTGAGTTTCTAGGTAGGTAATCCCAGTAACTGAGTTTCTAGATAGATATTTTAAAAAACCAAAACAACAACCCCACTCTTCTGAAGAGTATGAAATCTCATCTGTCTTTTGTAAATACGAAAACTTAGTTCTGAATGACCTAAGGTGTAATGTATGCTTCAGATAGTTTGGTATTTTTAATATAATTTTAGTACTCCCAGGCATGATCATTTGATATTTTAAGTTAATTAATGTGGTGCTGTGGTGTGGTTAAAGAATAGATGAGGTACAAATAATGAAGACCAGTCAAAGAAGATAATTGAAACTGCTGGGGGTTATATTTGCCTTTGCATCAACTTTCTTATTAAACTCTTCTTCATGTAAATCTAATGAACTGGAACAATACAAGTCTTCATCAATAACTAATCAAACACACACTATTTTTTTTTAATGGTGAGAAATCGCAGCTCCAGTTGTGGTTAATGGAAGCTGTGGTAGCTCACCACTCATTAAAAACATGTTTTATGTGGGTTTTTTTAAGGAAGAGGCAGGATCTGGCAATCATAGGCCAAAAGCCTCTGAGAATAGAGCTGGCCAACACTATTTTTTCATCAGAAAAGAACTTCCCAAAGCTCTAAATTTTAATTAACAATTTATTAAAAACTCTGGTGAAACCTCCTCTGGGACTGCATCAAATAAACACTAATAATGACCTTAATAAGAACAGTTTGACAGTATATGGCTTCTCCTAATCACAAATTAATTTCTTGTACAGATTTGATCTACCATAAAAAATACAAAACCTGCTTTTTTTCTAGACACTCATAGATGTTTGTGTAAACATATAAATATATGAACAGATATGTAAGCATGTGCATATATAAATGTTTGTGCTTATGCAGACATTTAATGTGTATATAAATGTGTGTATGTATGTCCATATACTTAGAATTTGTGGATAATTAGTAAAAACTTCCTATGCTACCAAGGCTCTCACTACTCTCTTTATATGAAGATTGTTTTTCTTGGTATCCTGAATACATATCCCAACTGCCTTCAAGAGGAAAATATTAATTTAATGCATACAACCAGCAACATTAAATGGACCAGTAAATACAAGGCAACAGTTTTATTTTGTCTGTTTTTTCTTTGTGTTTTATAATTGAAAAGACTCTGTAGATAATTAGACTCCTTTATGAATTTTATTAGGTTTTTAAATTGATTGATGGTTTTAGTGCGAGGCATCCTGAAATCTGAAGTTCTTGGACTTTCTTTATTTTTCCTATCTGCAAATACATCTAATTCTAAATTGGTGCCTGCATGTACTGCAAAGGAAACACTTCAATTCTTATCACTTCTTCTCCACCAGCTCCTCACAGGCAGCTGTTGAACGGTGTGGGAGGGAGGCAGAGCTGTGTGTGCTGTGTCTCACCAGCCCAGAAAGGGTCCCCAGCCTGTGCCCCTGTGCTGGGGCTGCCCTGCTGCTCACCAGAGGGTGACACCAGCTGCCACAGATGGCACCCACCTTTGGCTTCTTTTACTTGCTTCAAAGAAACATGGTAAAGAGGAATATTTTGGTATTTTCATGCTCTCAAAACCAAATATGCAATTCATATTTTCATGTATTTTTGGTGTTGGCCAGCTGTTTTGTTGGAAGTGTTTTTGCCTATGAATAGGGAAAAGTTAGGGAAAGGACTTGCTCTAGGAGGAATGCAGGGGAGAGTTTGGGCCTCGGAGGGGAGATGTAGGTTAAAACAAGGTGCAGGTATTTAGAAAAACACAACTGGGCTTTTCTGCTTGCTTGGACACATTGCTAGGAGAGACTACCCAAGGTCTCTCAATAGAATCCTTAAAATAAAGCTCAGTATAAATACAACTGAAGTAGAGCCAGTGAATTTTCTGACCTTTTCTTGAAAGTTAAGAATATTGGGTACTGTAAGGTGAAAAAAGCAGGATAATAGATCCCTCTGGGGCTCAGGATGTGCAGGTTTGCCATCCAGACCTTGTGTTTGGGCTGGCAAGGTGATGCCCTTGAGGGTCAGGGCTGCTGAAGAGCCATCCCACACACAGGGTAGGATGTGTGGTGACACCCTGGTGTTGTCCCCCCTCATGGCACACCTGTGCCAGCACCTGCAGCATGGGCCATGTGCACCCCTGTCACACTGGATCCATGGGAAGCAGAATTTTTCTAATGTTCTCTTCTACTTCTGGGTTTGTCATGGGTGAGAAGGGCAACTGAAGGGAGATTCTCACAGTCAGCTGGGACCTGCCTTTCTTCAGCACAGCAGCACAGGCACCACTGACTTCTCCTCTCTCCTTCTTTGACCTTGGGAGGTCGAGAGTGCCAAGTTTCTGCTGCTAGCCCTCTGACCAGAGCTGGAGCTGACTTGGTCAGTTTGTTGATCACATTGGTATGTGAACCTGGAAAATGCAGTGATTTTTGCAGCATTTCTAATGATTACTGGCTGTGGCCTGCTCTAGAAGAGTGCATAATTTTCAAACTAGCTCTCAAAATATGTTCTTCCAAAAAACAATCTGATCTAAAGCAAACCTATGGGTAGATACCCAGTTGTGGTGAAAGGTATGTAAAAGTTATCTTGGCTTTATGGGTCAGTTTTGTGTATCTCCAGCTACTGGTATTGATGGTCAATATTTTTCATAGCTACTTTTACTTTTCCTGCTGCCTTTATGTTCATCCTCAAAAACTTTATCTTTTCCCCCTGAACTGCTTCTCCTGCATCCAATCCCTGACACTTGCTGGCTAGCAGGGCAGCACCAGGCTGTACAAACATTCAAGCTTATCACTCAACTCAAGCTCTGTTAAACTTTTAGCACAGGGCGCACGAAGCTGTCCTGAACTGACTGAGTGTGCTGGGTCAGCTGCCCCATGCTCAAACAAGTGTAAGGGGGGTGAAACTGGTTCCTCCATCTCCTTCAGCTTCACCCTGAACCTTCCTCAGATTCACCATGGATGGGTGGCAGAGCCAGGTGCTGGCAACAAGGTCCAGCAACAGCCTCAGACATGGTAGGGACCCTGGGCTGAGCCAGAACAGGCTCCTGAGCAGGACTGGGTAGGGGGCTCAGGGGATGTTGGTCATGGTCACTGAGACCTCAGAGCTGTGATGGCTCATTTGATGGAATTTTGGGGTTTTGAGATGCTTGCACTAGATATTAAGATCATCTTAAAATCTGCATTTTAAAGGCCAGGAGTTAGCTTTTTTTATGACTAAAACCCACCAAAAATACAAAAAAAACAATTAACCCCACAAACACACACACAAAAAAACCCACTCTGTTCAGCAAATGTGCACGATGAATTTCAGTCCCCCAGTGCTAAAAACACATTATTGCAAAATGTCCTGTTCTTTATCTATAACCTGGGAGAAGTCACAGCCTTTGGGATTTGTGGGAATCTTCATTAGCTTCTGCAGGATTGAGAGCCACATTTGCTCTCAAAGAGGAAAAGATGTTTCAGCCCACAAAATTTAAACCCCATATATTAAGCCATTACTTACAAATTGCTGGAAGGGTCATATCCAAACAAGGAGCTACTAATGGTGTCTTTGAATCATAAAAATGTACAAATGCAAAATATGAATGAAATGAGGGGACAGGTGTATGTGTGCACAGATTTCATTATCCAATACACCCTCAGGGGCAGATTCCTCATCCAAGATGAGAAGCCTTCCCTGCAGCTGCCACAGTCATGGAAGTGAATAGCTGAAATTAGCAGTTTAGCCTTGGGCACATTATTTTGTTCTGGATATGGCAATTTTCTAAGAATTTTTACGCCACTGAGCAGTCCTGTTGGTTTGTGGATCAGTGCCTCAGCTTGGATATCAATTTTCTCACAATTTAAAATGGGACTGTCAGAGGTGGTTTGATCCAGGATCTTATATAGTGTAAAATATAAATGTATCATTGATATCGTGTAGAAAATAAGTTGGATTTTATGGAATATCAGTATTTTTTACAATGATAGCACTTTTTACCACACATTTTTGTTTGGAAACAGATTTTTGTTCAGTTTTTGGATGATGTAGGCATTCAGGCTCTGTAGAGCTGGCGTAAAGCTTTGCAAGCTTTTCCATAATTAGCTCAGTGATAACTGAGGATCTAAAAATTGAAAATACAAAATGTTTAATGTATATTCACATGGGATACTGTTCATATTGGTGTGGTCATTAAGAAGCTCTTTTTATCAGTATCTAAAATTGGAGAACATTTGTTATCATTTATGAAGCCTCAGCAGCACTAAGTGCTTCCTGTGGAGTCCCAGCTCTTCCTGCAGAGTCTCTGTTCTGCTCCCTCACAGCTGCTCCGCCCTTGTAGTTTGTCTGTAATAAAACTAAAGAAAAACCTCGATGTTAATCTCTAAATTTTACAACCAAAGTGTGTAATTGGCTGCCTGGCTGTGGCTTGAGAAGGGTGCCTTAGGGATTTCCAGCAGCCGTGTCGCTGGCAATTCCATCTTCTCATGGTTACTGCAGTGTTCTCAGCCTGGCTGCTTGTTTGTGGTGTCTGCTCTGTCCTGTGCTTCAGAGCTGCCTTTCATTGCCTCCCTGCACTCCCAATGGGAGTGTTAGAAGGCTTGTTGTGATGTCTTTGAAACTACTGTGCTTTGGACAGGTGAGTTTGCAGAAACCCATGAATTTCTGTGCCTTCAGCATTAGCAGTGCAAACCAACCTTCACCAAGTGTTCAGTGTCCCCCTGCCAAACTCCCTTTGTATAATGCTTTTCATTGGGACCATAATATTCCATTGGAGTATTTTGTACTTACATTCCTTTCACCTTGTGTTTTATTTTATAATAAACTGCACTAGTATCACCTTCAGACTTTTTCTACTTATACATTCATAGGACAGAAAATGATTTGTAGAACTATAAAGCACCTATAATATGGCTGGTGAGAAGCCCAAAAGAAGGCAAGTACTCCAGAAATTAGTCCAGAGAATAGATGCAGAAAAACAATGACACTCACTATAAGATGCACTTAAAATTCCACTTTTAATATCTTTTCATTACCTGGATCTTTTTTTTTGTTTACCCCCTCCCTAGAAAATATGCAGCTCTATAGGTACTTTTCCTCACTGTGATACTGTTCCTTAAAAATACTCTTTCTGCATGTCCCCTAAGAAACTGCAACAGAGATCTTGGTAACATTTATTGAAGCTTTCAGGGTAATTGAGCTTTGATGGAGCATAGACATAGAAATAAGCTGGACAACTGCCAGGAGCCATATCTTAAGTGCAAAGAGGTATTTTCAGTTGGAGGACGTAATACACACAGAACACACATAGTATAGGAAAAGCTGACAGGATAAATCCTGGCTATAGGTGAACAGCATTATTTTCACATGGGGTCAAAATTGGGATTTTTTATAAAACAGTTCTGAATGACTTTTAAAGAAATCAAAGAATGAAACATTGACTAGTTTTTTTTATTATTCCAGAATTTGTGCTTATTGTAGAGTTCTCCAGCTACAAATGTAGTGCTACTCTTGTTTTCTTACTTTACTGAGGCCTCTGTTATCTGATATTTATTTTTTTACTACTTCCCTGTGACCTTCCACTAAAAGCAGACTGATTTGTCATGGTACAAGTCTGAAGTTGAAGGGAAAAAAGTGCTCTCTCCATTTACCCACCTCTCAAGCATGTAGCAATGAAGTTGGAAGCCCAAGTAATTTCACCAGAACCTGCTAGCCACGTTTTTCAGAAATGACCGTAAATTGTTGCTGCATTATTGTAGCACAAATTGCATTATTGTGGAAGGAAGGCACAAGCAGATTTCTGGACACAATCCTGTGCCATATGCTCCAGGATGACCCTGCTAGAGCAGGGAGGTTGGACCAGGTGACCCATTTGTGGATCCTTCCAACCTCATCCATTCTGTCATTCTGTGATCATGTAAATGTGGTTGCAGACAGTTTGAAACTACTGAAAATTAGTTTCAGGTTCTACTTATGCTGGCCCAGCTGTGCCTTGGCCTTGCCCTTGTTGGGCTGCTGCTACCTGACTCTCCTGGGTGTACAAAGACTTGAGGGCGTTGCAGTCATCTTGCTGTGACCCCTGGGAAAGTTCAAAGGCACTTCAAAATGGCTCAAGTAGATGGGAGATAAGACTGGAGAGAATTCTCCTGCTTGTGTGTTTCAGGAGATGTTTAGGTTTGATGTTAGGAAAAGGTTCCTCACCCAGAGGGTGGCTGGGCACTGGAACTTCTCAGAGAAGTGGTTGCAACACCAAGCCTGGCAGAGTGCAAGAAGCATTTGGACAATGCTCTCAGGCACATGATGTGATTCCTTGGGCTGTCTTGTGCAGGGCCATGAGCTGGACCTTGATCATCCTTGTGGGTCTCTTTCAACTCAGGAGATTCTATGACTTTGTCTTGTGGTGTTTGTAGGACCAGGGCCCACCACAAATGCTCCAGCAGTTTCCATTTGTGTGTTGTTCTTGATGAGCAGTTTGTGGCTGCTTAGGACCCCTTTGGGCCATTTAGGTGTTATAAAAGGAATGAATCTCAGAAAGAGCACAAGTTTTAGTAATACTGATTATTCTCACTAGGCACATTCTCCCCTTTTTCTGGCACACCCCCCCAAATCTAGCTCTTATGATACTTGGTTTGTAGTAACTGATGGATAATCTTCAGTTTTGCTAATGCATTTTGCCATCCCAGTCTGGGTCAGGAGGAATGTACAGGAACATACGACTTACACTACCCAGAATTAGTAGAGCTGCTCATCACAAGGCCACTTGATAAATCCTTTTCCTTTTTCCTGCACATCTCTTTGCCCCTCTAGAGAAACAGGATAACAGGATAAAAACCACTGCAATTCTGGTAATTGTCAGTGTAATTAAAGATTTTTTAAGTTTCGTTCTGACATGTGAGAATTCCAAGAACAGTTATTCCTCTTGATTAAGAATGAAACCCAACCCAGGAATACAAAAAAAGAATGTTTATTCTGTGTTTTTGCCTGTGTGTGTTTCTAAACAAGCCTGTCACACATTTTCCCCTGTTGCTTTGCTCACATAAGATGAGTTCTTTGTAAACATCTGCAAGCATCCTACTTCACAGCTCCCTTCGAGATCTCCCGTGCAAGAGGCTGCAAAAACTTGACAAGGAGGCAGTGGGTGATTTAGTATCAGGATTGCCTCCCTGCTGAGAAGACTGTTCTCAGAGGTTTTGGTGCTCCCTTTGTTTTTTGTCTCCATGTGTTGTTTGTTGTATGACCTCTCTTGAGGAAAGAAGCCGTTGTTGTTGTTGTTGTTGCTGTTACTGGTTTATTTGACACCAGGGACAGCCAAATTCTGATCCCATGTCTGTAGCTCCACACATTATTCAAGTACAAATAAATAAGTTCATACAGGGTGCATTCAAGAAGGAAGGATGCAGCTCTCATAAAGCATTCCCAGTGTCTCTTAGATAAACTCAGAGATGTTTTCTGTGCTGCTGTTGTCAGATGTGCAAGGAAATAAGCACTTGAATGAACAAATCTAATGAAATTAAATTACTTAAATAGCTTATTTTTTCTTCACATTTTTTTGTCTTGATGTAATTTTGAAAGTCTGATGGGAATGTTTTAGTTATTCAGGTCTGAGGTACACAGAGTTCATCAACGTGAACCCAAATGGAATATGCTTCATAATGTGTTTGCTATGTAATAACACAGAGGTTTTGTGTCTGCTGTGTGTGTGTTGATATAAAAAAAGAGGGAGATTTGTTGGTATCTCAGTAACTGCCACATATCTAGCAAGAAAGGAGATAAAGTTCCAGGTCTGTCTGCTAAGCACACCTGGCTTCCACACTAATTTCCTTTAATGGTAGATACTTGCTTGTATGAGATGCTGTTGCTTAGTACATTATGCAGGCAATTTCAGGCTGCAGACAAAAGGTTTACTTTGGGACTGCCTCTCAGCTTAGAGATATGCAGCATTTTTCTATGCAACTTGCATAAAAATTAGGCAGATTTCAAAATCAATGTATGCCTTCTGTAAATTCCCTCCCTATGCATGAATTTCACATACTCCAAAGTCAGCTGAGAAAAGCCCCCACTATGTCACGAAAGAAAAATATCAGAGATGGTGTAATTGTGAGCGAGGCCTGTGGTGTGGCACGCTAGGTTGAGGGTGCAGATCAGTTTATTCTGCAATAGTTCATAAACCTTCATTTCGCATTAATGTACAATATCTTACGGTATAATGATGGCAGGGCTATGGAGGAAATGGGGACAGCATTTGCATGCTAACAATAAAGAAGGGATAAACACCATTTCACTGAAAGGCAAAATTAGGAAGAGAAACAGCAAGTGTAAATGAAATGTTTAGAATCGTTATTTCCAAGCCATTTAGGATTTCTCCTCACTGGCAGGCATGATCAGCCCTGTTTCATGCAGCAGGGAGGCACTGGCTTCTCCTGTGCAGCTTGTTATGTTTCCTCCCGAGGGGTGCCTTCCGGGCATTTCACAGAACTTGGTTGGGATTCTGAGCTATGAGCTACTGCTCGCTATGGGAGAAAATCACAAAGTATCCTGTGGTAGCCAGAGGCAGAGGCGAGGATGAAAAGGTGAAGGAACGCCCAGCACTGTCATTTGTGATACAGAGCATAAGAGCTGCAGTGTTGTGGTCCCATGTCTTCTGTTGGGCTGGCTGAGCTCTCTAGTCTTTTTTCTTTTTATCTGTTTTTAAATTTTGATAGACAGGATATAGGACATCTCTTAATTTGGGGTGGGGTTAACCAGGTCATACAGCTTTATGTAATGAATGACAACAGATTTCCTTTATCTTACTTCTATGCTGTTGTGGGTTTCATTTCATTTAGTTTTTTTGTTCGTTTGTCTGTTTGTTTGTTTTTGGTTTTTTTAATCAAAGTATCTATGTTTACTGCTTCACTGCTTACTGAAAATGTCTTCATTTGCTACAGGGTTTTAGAAACTGTACATAAAAGCCCACCGAAACAGACTAAGTGAAACAGACTTTTTTAAAACATGCATTTACTATCTGAAATTCTCTGGGGATGGCAGTGACTGTTAAACGATATATAGGCATACAAAATTAATCAAGTATTCTGGAACAGATCACAAAAGTAGTGTCTGCAATAAAAGAAATTTCTCCACAGAAAGAGTTGTCAAACATTGGAACATGCTTTTCAGCAGTGTTTTAAATTAGGGAATTTAAAAGAGTTGCATATGTGGCTTAGTGGTTGACTTTGCAGTGCTGGCTTAATGGTTGGACTCAATGATATTAAAGGTGTTTCCCACCTGAAACAGATCTCTGATTATCAGAAAAAGGGTTGCATATCTCCTCTGGAAAGAGGTGAGGGTCTAGGTAGTTACTTCAGTGCTGTTCTGCCACCTCGACCTCAGGATAACAAACAGGCTCATTAAAGGTGCCATTGGTTAAAAAGGCCCAGGAACTGGGTGGACTGGGGTACAATGGGTCAGGTGGTGCTTAGACTCAGAACAGTGTGAGAAGAAGTCTTGTACCTAGAGATGGCATGTTCCTATTTATTGCTCAGGGGCTCAGACGAGCCCATTACTGCAGGAGACCTTTTCTCACAGGTCTGGGCTTTAGGTTTGTGCATGAGATGCTGTGCTTTAAACAGCTGCCCTCATATCTGCACAGGGGGCAGAAAGAACATTTAAAAGGATTCTTGATTCCCCATGCTGTGATGTGAGCTTTTTCAGTTATGATGCAGAAGGGTGTAATAAACGATTTATTTTTCTGCACAAAAGAGCTCAGTTTTGTGTCTTTGCCTTTCTCCCTAAGAGGGTGGCCACTGTGTAACAGAACAGAAAAGCAGGGTTCAGCTGTAACTAAACTTGACCTACTTCTGCCACTGTATTTAAGGCATGGGATATCTCTTATTTGTGAACTATTGTAAGCTGCCAGTCCAACTTGTGCAGTGCTCACATTGGCAGTGCTGACTTGAACAGCATTAATGGATGCCACACATGACAGATTCCAGACCCCACTGAGGTCTTATTCTCGACTTACCTGAAAATAATACTGATATCTGTGGTGAACAAAAGGAGCTGAGTCATCTTGCTAATCAAAGAGATTGACTATTTTGCTGGCTTCCCCCCAATATTAACAGCTCATGTGATTTCATGGACTTATTCTCCATCTATTGAGTCATGAGTAATCTTAATTCTGTTTAAAGAAAGAAACAAACTTGTGATTATCTTTAAAAAAAATTAAACTACTTTTAGTTATCCTGAGTTTCTGACAGAGTGCTTGGTGTCTGCTACTATCAGCCTGTGACTGTTGAATCATCTTGTTTGATTCTCCTTTACGGATAATAATTCTTTACCCATGAGAATTTGTTTTCATTTTGTTTTGAAATGAAAACAAGGAGCAGAGGAGCTGATTTGGATTATATTGATTAAAATATTTTTTTTCTTCAAGAAAGTCAAAAAGAGTTTTCTCACAAAATTAATTCTGTGATGATACTGAGGGTTTCGTGTAGGCGAGTCACAAAGGAAAACAGTACAAAAGCCCACAATGTTAAATCCTACATGCTTAAACAAACTTTTCTCTTCCACTAATTCCTATATATATGGAGATATATGTCTTTTGAGTATCAGTTACTCTGTTTCTACAGGAGAAATAACTGGCTAAATCCCTAAATATCTCTTTGGATCTATTTTCAAGTTGGGAAGCTATAAGAACCCTTCATTTAGAGTAAGGAGCAAATATTTACTTCACAAAACTTAATTTAAAAAAATGTAAAATTTGTAAAGTTTCTCTGAAAAGTTTTGTATTACTTGGATCTTATCTCTGCATTTCTATGTTCAAATTAGCTAGCAAGGTGAAGAGATGAGATATGGAGGTAAATTTTAAATTGACCAGTAGTATAAGAATAAAATACTTGGGACAGAAGAGATATTGAATTAAGTCTTAAGCATAATTTAATTTCACTTTCTTCTATTAATGGTTAATGACCTACTTAGACATTACTGCATGTAAAAGGTATATTGGTATTTTTGACTGAGTTCTACAAAATCTAAGTTATAAATTCTTATCTTTGCAAAGGTCATTGAGCCAGGGCTTTCTCACAAGAGCACCATAGTACATGGGGAGGAACCTGAAATAAGCACTCTGAATAAAAATAAGCTATGTTGTCTCCAATGCTAAATTAAAGCATGGGTCCTCCTACCACCATATGTAGTGTAATATGCAGAAAAGTGGTTGCAAATAGCTCACCATTACTTACACAGCACAAGTCCACATGAGTAAAACATCACATGGGCCTCCTGTCTGTCCTTTCACAAGTCTTAAACTCTTTAATGATTTTTGCTTTTTTTCCTGAGATGTTGAAATGGAAGACTTTTGTGGCAGCACTAATTAATGTCTGCATGCTGGGACCTGAGGAGGTTTCTGGGTTCTACCATAATCCATTCCTTGGCTTTCCCCAGATATTTCAGCACAATTCTCATGAATTTGAACATTGCTATCACACCAGTCAGCTGAGCTGTTACTATCGGCTCCTGTTGGGTGCCTGGGTTTTCTCTGCAGGCAGGGTCTGTACTTCAGTCTTGAACCAATTCCACTATGGTTTTTCAGGATGCAATTTTGGCATGGGGCACCAGAATTGAACTTACCTTTAAAATGAAAATTTAGGTTTTCCTGACTAAGTCATTGTCTTCTAACCTGGAATTTTCAGACTGTTTCCCCAGAAGAAAAAATACCCTTGACAAACTGATGGCACAGGGAGTGGTGTATGTTAAATATGCCTACTGCCTTTCCAAAAAAGAGTTAAAAAATATAAATCAAGATTTCAGAGCTAGCCCAGGAGTCTTAGGTTTAGAATGCAATCAATTTAATAAATATTACTTTTGATGCACATAGTGAAAATGTCAAAAAAGTGAAGTTACTTAACATAAAAAAAGAAGGAGCATGATGCTTGAGGAAAGCACTATAGAGCCACTGGTGGTGCCATTTCTGGAAAAGCAATAATGCCTCATGATTAGATACCAGTTTTCTCCAGCTGTGCTGTTTCCACCACACTGCTAGGAGAACATGTTTTGTTTCCTCTGGGGTGATACAATTTGATTTAAAAAGGAAGTCATAAACTAGAACACATGACACAGAGAAATAAGGTTATTAAAGTAATTAGTAGACAGTAAGCTGCTGAAGGCTGTCAGGGTCTATAAAACTAGAGTGGAAATGGTATTTGTTGACATTTGTTTTATTTTCAGTGGCTGATGACAAGAAATTAAAAAAGAAAGTAGAATTGTAGGATTCTGCTTCTATCGAGGTGTATTTTGGATAAAAATGCAGAAGTGATGATAAGACTGAATAGCATTTCTGGTATGGGTAAACAGTCTGCAGGTAATTAAAACTGAAATTTTAGAAACACTGCCTATTAATCACCTGACAGAAGTTTGCTTTATGACCATTTTGCAATGCTTCTGGTACTTGGCTGCTGCTGTTGCTGTCTTCAAAGAAGTCTGCTAATATCTTTTGGCTGTGCTTTGGCTGAGCAGATGCACAAGAGGGAAGCTGGCACACTGTCTGTGTGCCTCCTGGGTTACAGACATTCTAACATCTCCCTGATTTATAGGGAGGGCAATTAAACACTTGCAGGATTCACAGGTTTGGTGGATTTTTTGGTGGCTTTTTTTTTTTTTAATATGGGGGAGATACTTCATTTGGCAGGATGCAAACTGGTATGGAAATAAATAATTAGAAGAAACAACCCAGAAAACTCTTGTGCTTCTGAATTATTTGAAAACATTATTCTTCACCACACCTGCCTTGGGAATTGAGGGATTGGTTGTGTCTCATCTGTCCCAGAGCTGCAGTCAACAGATCTGCTTCAGATTTTGCCCAGCTGTTTGAGGCTCAAAGAGCCAGTCCCTAAAGCAACATTTCTGGGGTTCTGGCCACATCTGTGCCATCAGACCCAGAGCTCTGCTGAGGCAGACACAGAGTGACAAACTGCAAGGCCTCTGCAAAACCTGCACGTTGTCTTGTATGTTGTTGTACATGTGTGGAGATCTTGTTTATCTCAGTAAAAATATTGCTGTTATCCAAATTGTTAACTTTGGCTTTGGAGAACAAATATGTGTCTGAAAATAATTTTTTTTAAAGAGTTGTTAATTAAGCAGAATGTTTCCCCTCTGGGGACACATAAAGGGATTAATGTGCTCTATTCTGCATCTCTATGTAAATCTCTCTGGGAAGTCAAAATTGATGCACTACAATGGTAGTTATGCTCTGAAATTTCACTGAAAAATAGTGTAGTTCCCAATCTTGCTGTCCACATTCATGATTCTAAAAGACTGTAATAGGATCATATCATCTCATTGGGACCAATTTTCTTCTGTCATATTTAAGCACTACAGAGATTTTAACGATTTAATGGCTATATTTCATGCTTAACAAGAGAAACACTTTAATATTTCTCATCCTGTTATGACTGCCCCTCTCCTGGTGCTCTGTTATTAAATATAGATTAGCTTTCCTGGAAAGAAAAAAAAGTGCTATCATGTTCTGATCTTTTACATCTTTCTTATTGTTCTCCTAAATATTTTGCAGAACTTCTAGTATTCTCACCCACAGGATTACAATTTTTAATTTGAATATTAAAATTTGAAACAAATGTATTTAAATACCTTTTTGATCAAAGAAGGTAGTACTCTGAGCAAAGCTTTCTATCCATCTCCTAATGGCTTGTGTCCAAAGGTGATGGGAGATTGGTACCCTGCTCTTCTCTGTCCCTGAGCAAATATGTATCCAGAGGAGGAGATTGGATCATTCTCATAGAATAGATTTTGAGAAAACTCTAATTCTAACAGTTGGACTGAGTTATATTGGTTACACTGAATAGTAATTTCATTTTAATGATGTACTTTATGAAGAACAGAAAATCAGAGCTAATCATATGGAGCACTTTTTTTGGCCTTCAGCCTTTTTACACTTAAGCTCTGTCAGGTAATGAACAGGAACATTCCTTTCAAATATAGACACTTTTTAATGAAGATGCATAACAATTTGCCTATTGCAAAAGCAAACTCAGTATGTGAGCCAAAAAGCAGGATTTTTTTTCCATCTTTTTTTTTTCTCTTCATGAATACCAATCAGTTTCATCTTTAGGCCGGTCATACATCAGTTGCAAAGCAGACTTCTCCAGTATATCTCTGAAGGATTTGTTTGTTTTTTTTTTTTTTTTTTGGGATGGAAATAGAGAGATGGAATTTTTGGAATGGAATGTGTCAAGAGAAGTTATTGGCTTGAAATAGAAATAGTCTCAAACTTTCCTTAGTGGGCCAAAATGCTGTACCCTTGTTAAAAACGTCTCATGCTTCTGAGCTAGTGAGGAGTGAGAGCAGCTCTGTGCCCCTCTTCACTTCCATTTCTCAGTCTGTAATGGCATGTCAAGATTTTCTGGTTATCCTGCATTGAAATTATGTTACCATGGAATGGTGATGTTACCATTCTGCAATAAGACTTCTAAAAGTTAAACACCAAGAGGCACAGATTCTTTTTTTTTTTTTGCCTGTCATACCTGCCAACAGCAAGATGGAAGGAAGGAAGCACTAGAATATTTGAAATACACATAATACCACATTTTGGTAAGCAATGATTAAAGCCTAGCTATGTAAGATAGTAACACTTACATTGCTATGAATTATATATATTACTTTTATTTTAGAACTAACCTTTTGTTTCAAACTTTTATCAATTCGGTTTTTTTTTTTTTTTTTGGGAGGATTTTATCTTCACTTTGAATATGTGCTTTTTCTTCCTTTTGTCTAGCAAGGCAGAAAGTGCCTTTTGAAAAACCTTTGTGTTTCCCTTGACCTATACAGCTGTGTAGCTTTGATCTTTAGATAGTCTGGGTGAGCAGCTGACCTTTGTGTTTCAAAGGAATCAGGATTTTTAGAATGGCTCCTTCTCATTTCCTTCCTAACCACCCCCAAAAAATAACCAACAAGCCCACCTCTATTCTGTTTCAGTGGGAATTGATTATTTTGTGACTCAGCTTCTAAAGTTTTCTGGGAAGATGTGATTAATGCCTAGAAAATTGTATAGTGCATAGTGCTTGTGTCCACCCTTACAAGCATGAGTGACAGGTATATTTTATACTCCATTCCAATATCTGCACTTCTCAACAGGCAGTGACTGCCAGCTGTTTCCCAATAGCCTTTTCAGGAACAGGAGGACTTTTACTCTACTGTCCATAAAAATATGCCTCTGCTGTTGCCACTAAACTTTATGTAAGCCATAAAATATCTTTTGGCTCCGACTTGAAACACAAGGAGAATGTTTGCACAATGAACATCAGACATTGTCAATGTTAATGTGTAATGTCTGTTGGCAGAGTTGTCTGTAAAGATTTTTTAGCCAGCCAAATGTTACTTCTATTTCACTGAGAGCTCATGTCTGTCATAGGATCGGAAGAATAACAGGTTGTATTAAAATTGGCTACAGGCGGTTTAATTTTTTCCTGTTGCTAGCCTTTTGAGGAACTCCTGGCAGCAATTATAAATATATTTATATATAAAACACCTTCTTTTCCAGCCTTCTTTAGCTGACTGTGGGTAGTGGAGTGCTCTGTTGAAAATCTTATGGTAATTTAAAATGCGTACACACGTCTGTGCATATATGTGTATGTTTGACATAGGGATCTTAATGGATGTCTTCAAAGGGATATGCTGGGTCCTTAACAAAAATGCATCAAAAATGGATAAGACTTGCAATTAATTTCAGCAGTTTCTGACTTATTTATGTCCATAGTGACAATATTTGATTCAATTTAGACTATACTTGGAATAGAGATTTCAAGTTTCATAACTTACAGTGAGCAAAACCCACAATCTTTTAATAGATATCAAAGCTACACGCAGTAAAAGAGAAGAAATAATCCAAGTCTTTTGTCATCTTGTAAGGTTGTAAAGCTTCAGTACTTGCTGCTGTGAATAATACAGATGTATTATTGTGCACCTGTGTCTACATACATCAGCATCACTGCCAATGTTCTGATGAAGACTTTCACTAAATCCCCAGATTTTTAATACAGAGCTAAAAAACAGGCCTGTAGTCTGTCCTCAAGTAGCAGCACTAATTCAAGTGTGGGATTGTAATTTTGTTTTGCTTTAACACAATGTTTCCAGAACTTTTTTGAGAACTTTCAGGCAGGACACAGAAATGAAAGGGGAGTTCATTATGTGGATGCCCATCTATAGATTTATCACACTATATGTGAAACACTGTGGTATGGAACAGAGATATTTTGTAATAGGGTTTTCTGCATCCATATCCCAGTGCTTTTTCCAGGCTTGAAGAACATTTGCTTTACATATGGAAGGAATAGACTGGAAGAAATTTACTAGTAAAATTCATCAAGAATCAGTGTTGGGAACAATAAAATATATATTTTAAATCCTTGGATAAATGCTGTGTAATAAAGTCTGCTGCAAGGAAAGAAGGTGCTGTCAGTATAAAGGAGTATTAGAATAGAATATACAAAATAGAGACCCATAAGAACTTTGTGAATAAAAGTAAATAACTAATATGGAAATCAGATCCATGGATGTGGGAAACCCTAACATTAACTTGGTGAGAACTCATCCAGTGAGAAGGCTTTAGGTGTGCAAGATGATATAAGATGACTACGGTTCCCTGAGTGATGAAGCCATAAAAAGGCAAACATAATCTTTCAAAGCACTGCAATATTTTTATAACAGAGAGGAAAATATAGTAATATTGTAATTGCACAAAATGTTTTTCAGCTGTCTGCTGGAACATCAGCACAGTCTTAGTCACTCATGCTCAATATAAAAACAAAACCAAACAAACCTCTTTCCCCCCCCACCCCAGTACTGCTGCTAGGCAGGTCAGAAGTGTCCACATAAGGAAAAGACTAAGGTAGCTCCCTTAAATCACCTATCCAAAATTCAGATCCTTTCATAAACATGCCAGAGAGATAAACAGCATGGAGGGAGAAAAATTAGTTGTAGAAAAGTTGAATATGGAGCAATGAATATATGGCTATAAAATTACTCTGAATATACAGAGAATTCAGGCAAAGTTCCCTACCTCTAGGTTGGTCAGGCCTGGTGTAACCCAAAGGATGAAACAGGTCCCTGGTGACTCCTGATGCTCCTAAGGCTATCATCCAGAAAGGACGCCAAGACAGTTTATCAAGTTGCACAATAGTCCAACTGTATCTGGACTTTGGAAATACGCTTTGTAACTAAGAACTAAATCCCTGATTTTAAAAGCAATGAAAAACTATAAGCAGCTGACAGAGTAGCACTTACTACTGTACTCTTACACCTCGGCAAGCCAAGGGATTTTTCATATAATCGTGTATAGTCTTATTTATTTTGTATTCTTCTTTAAGTGTGTGCATGAGCAGCTAATACGGACAGAGAGGCCAGAGGCAAATCCCCAGATTGAGGCACTCCTGAGCTGTGGAGTGTTCAAAATCCAAATCAGGGCTTTACAGCTTGAGCCCTTCCCTAATATTTATTCTGATTTATGATAAATGCAGTACTTTAGAACTAATTCTTGTTCATAATGTGTCTGTTGTTCAGTCATGACTAAAGTGTATAAATATCGCGCATTTATCTTTGAGCCTGTAGACATTTAAGCCTCTCTGTTCTTCGGGGCGTTATTTATTTATTTACGCCTTTGCTTGTTTGATAGATGGCAGCAGATAAATGTTTCCTAACTGGAGATGTCTCATTAGTTTTTGCTTTTAGTATCATCTGTCATATGACAGCAAACAACAGGGGATTTTTTGCACATTTGTATGACTGTATTGCGTTTTCACTTAGAGCTGCTGCTATGCTCTCACAGGTGAGGTGATACATAAATATAACCTTTTCCTTAAAGACTATCTTCAAAGAAAATACATTTATACTCTAACCAGAGCACTATCGTCCTGTCATTACAGCCCCACTCTTTTCAGGGAAGCAGGCTTGTTGTGATCTGGAAGGTGGAGACTGGGAAGCTGGCTCTGCTAAGCCTTGCCTAATGCAAACTGCTTTAGTATGCACATCACATCATGCCGGCTATACTGCAGGGAGCAGGCAGTTATCGCACACGCGTGCATCCTCAGAGCCAGGATAAACACTCCGTTACTCTCCCTCTAAACTGCTCTTCTGGGAGGGAGAGAAAATAAATAGGGAGCCAGAGAGGCATTTGAAGTAACCTTTTTAAGAAGGAGGCAGCAGCCAATAGAACCTTTCTTTCTTTTTTCTTTTTCTTTTTGTTTTTTTTTTTTTCCCCCACTTCTCACTAGAGAAATTCGTGTTACCTCAGCAATTAAGGAGAAGAGCCAGCATCTAGGGTTCCGGGCTGTGAGGGGGAGTAGCAACTTGTACCAGGTAGGAAGCCCTTTCAACATCCTTTTAAATCCATGCAGCTCAGTTACTACTTGCTATGTTGCTATACAGTGTCTGATTTGTGGAGACCTTGTGTCTGCCAGTCACCATTCCCTGAGTGAAAGAGACCTTGGGGAGCTTTAATTGCCAATGACCTTCAGGGTATTTCTTGGAAAGACACTGGTACTTAGTGCTGTAAAGTAAAGCAATCTATACTTTCATCTGATGGCTTAAAGTGTGCATTTAGCATCAGGATGCAGCTGGGTGAAACTGCAGCTGTTACCCATCTACAAAACCATGTCACAAATGAGTAAAAATTAGCCATTTTATAATAACTGAAGCAGCTGCTCTGCATTTTTAGCAACACGGCTGTATTACTTTCCAAAACTTATTACCATAAATTCTTTTTGTGCTGGAAAGTCAGCAGATATGCTTTGCTGTATTCAAAGTTATTTTGACAGTTATCTACTATATTTTCATAGTTACTTATGCATATTTTATTAAGACTTTTCTAAACTTTCCTGAGGCAGCTGTGTCTTGTGGCAGGTTAGTATTCCTGCTAACAAATAATTTATGTAATAATTGTAGTGAGTGGTTACAATATTCACTTTACAGGGTTGCCTGCTGCGAGCCTGTGGGAACACAGGCACCTCCTGAGATGTCTGAGGGCTGGGGTGGGATGGAGCCCGAGGTCACAAATGCTCATTTTATCTGCCTTAGTACTCTAGGACAGAGGGCAGAGTGAGGAGGAGGTGAAAGCTGTAATTGGGCTTTGTGATTCCATTGTGCAGTGTTTTCCTCCTTGTACTTTTATTTGTGTTCACTCACAGGAATGATGTTAGGTGACATCTGTTCCACCTGTACTGTGTGTATGGTGACAGGGATGGGACTTAAAAATTTTATTAAAAACAGGAGTAACATTTCCATAAGTTCTGAGGTTAATCAATCCTGTGAGGGTCACCATGGTGTCTGTGAGACTCAGAGTTTCATTGTGTGATCAGTTTAAGCTGTTGTTTTCTGAGTAGCAAAGGGAGTCTGAGGCAAACTTTTGCAACCTTTAACATTTTCTTCCATACATCAGATCAGAATTCCCCAGACAGGGAATTCTTAAGGGTAAATATCTATACGTATTTTTAAAGTGTAAGCAGTGGTGCAGCAAGTATAGCATGCCTAAGGATTCTGCTGCTTGCAAGAATACCTGAAAATAGTGTTGAAAACAGTCAGAGCTTAGGTAACACTGCTGTAATAAAAAAAAATACTGATAATAGCACAGCTCTCTCAATACCCACACAACCTTTCCTTGTATGTAATTGCTCTATGCAGAAATAGCTCCATATATTTTGTTTAAAGGTATCTGGTGACTCTTATCTGTAGGAAAAACTATTGAGGATGTCTAAATCTGTAGCCTTTTTTTTCTGATGAGCATAATGAAAAAAACAATTCTTAGAAAATGAGAATTGTATCTGATAGCAATAAAAGCTAAGGAGGTACAAAAGAAATAGCTTTGAAAATTACAGCTGTGAAATAGAGGTGAGATCTAGTCAGTGGCCAGCACTGGTTAGAGGATCTGGCTGTAGGTGAGAACAGTTTTAACCTCGGTTTCATCCATTCTGAGAAATTCAATGCTTCAGAAAATTTGTAATCAAAAATTCACACTTGGAAAGTACCCGTTCAGTTAGCAACCTAGATGGGAAAGAAACCAGAATGGGAAAGTGATGCCTTGACTCCTTTAATTTCTCTTGATAGATAAAATTTGAGATGAATAAAATTATACTCACGCCCTTCAGGTTGTTTTAACAGGTTGCTGTAAAGCTGAAGTGAATCATTACCTTAGAGAGAAAAAGGAGGTAAAAAGTTGAACACATCAATGCATTTCAGTAAAGACTCATAAAATTCAGGTTTCAGAAACATTTAAGGCAACTTACAGTTGGTGGGTTTGGGATTTATGGGTTTTTTTTGTTTGTTTTTATTTGTTTGGGTTTTTTTTTAACCTGTGGTCCAAACGCTCACCCTAGGGATATGCAGAATTCTCAAACATTCTTAAAAAAATTATTAATTGACTCAGGCCTTAAATTTTGGCTCGAAAGGGTTCATTAATTATTAATATTATTGTCACACTTTGAAGGTTCCTCTGAGAGAAAGGGATCACAAGGACTGTGCATTGGGATCTATAGGTTTCTTAGCTTGGTATTGCTTGCAGGTCAGTACCTTTTTTTGCCTCAGTTTACTCATAAATACAAGTGTTGTCAGCTGCCTATTTGGAAAAATATTGCACACATGAGTTTTTCTAGATTATCCTCACTCACACCAGTGGTGCTTTATGTATATTTGCTTTTTTGTGATTCTAGCTCACCTTGCAGCTTATGAACTTGGATTTAATTATTTCTCTGGGTTTATTACCTGTTGTTTACCCTACTAAAAACCTGCTGAACAAACACTGTTTTCTTCATGACTATAAATCATGTTTTTAACTATAAAACAGATAGCAGAAATCTTTATGCTTCAACCCTACCCTGGAAGAGACTCCCCTCACTGCAGAGAGCTTAGTGGGGATGTGGGATGGCCCCATCTGTGGGGGGAACCTGTTACCTTTAACAAGACCCTCCAGAAGCTCAGGAGTCACTGATAGCAAATCTATAATGTCTGTGTATCTAAAAGTGGATTGGGTTTACTGTCCCAGAAATCTTATGATTTCTCAGCAGAAATGGTGTAATTGGTTCTGCGTAGGTTTTTTAAAATATAAAACCAGACTAATCTGACATCCAGAGGTATCAAATCAGACTATACAGAGGTATCAAACCTAGCTGACACTGCGCTGTCAAAATGCAATGTGTGGGTATCCCTTTACATTGGTGGCTTTGACCAAATCTCTCTATCAGCTCCCAGAACTACTCCTTTAAGACGGAAAACTTGGACTCCTAATGCCTTTGGAAATCACATGATGAAGTTTCAGATTTGTTGCAAGGGTCTTATCTGTCGACATATGAAAGGAAAAGTCCCTCTGTACAACTAATTGATGTTTCTTGGTGCTTTTTGGCATTTTGTTGTATCAAATAATTGGCCTGACTGGAGAATCTAATGTTAGTAAAGGGACTATCAAATGCAATGTATGACATTCTACGTGCTGATATCATTCTGTATTACCGTGGATCCCCGGAGTGGCCATTATCTTTTGATCCAGGTTTAGTTAATTTTACTAACTACCTTGTTTTTCTGGAAGCAAAACACTAAACACACAGTCCCAGTAATGTGTGATGACTGCAAATTTATACATGAGGATTTCCAACCAACCTCACAGTTGGCAATTATACTGAGCAGACATGTCAGCACTCAGGCATGTCTTCCTTCTACTGTGAGCATGAACAAGACTATGAGACTAAATTTTTCTTTTTTCACTGTCAAGATATTCGGTAACATTTTTCCAAATGAATAGTTGAAGACAATCAGGGACTTTTGTACTTTGCTTTCGACGTATGCGAGGGATTAGAATTAATGGTTGGACTCAGGGGATCAGGATTAATGGTGAGGCTGACTAACACTAACCAACCATTGCACTTCACTGCCAACTTTAACAAAATAGTAAGTTACTTAACAGCACACAACTTTTAAGATTTATTTAAGCAATAATCCCCAAGAAGCCAATCATTGCTAGCAATTAACTGTTGGTTTCTGGGTTGCTGGACCAATAATGTTCTAACAAACTGACTGTTAACTACAGTAACAGCAACAACAAATTCTGAGGTATGTGTTTGCTCTGTATTTGCGGGTTTTGTGTTATATAACTTTTTTTATCTGCCCTACAATTTTTTAACAGCTAGGGACTCATTAAATAATTTCTTCTCTATTAGTGCCTTTTGATGCTATGTGGAAAGGCTGTGATGTTGGAGCTGGTTTTATCATACCTGTAAGGCTACACTTCAGACAGAATGTGGAAATTTTGTTATTTTTTGCCTGAACCTTTATTACTGCTTTTTAAAAGACACTTAATGCAATACTAAAGTTAAAATAATAATTTAAAACAAAATATATATCTGATTTCTTAAACCTTTTTTTTCTAAATGAAATTATAACAGCCCTGATCTGATTCAATCAGTCCTAGCAGCAGTGTTTAGCAAAAGGAAGTTCTGATAAAGGTCATTTGTAGAATAAGCAGAATTGGAATAAATAGCTTGTAATGTTGTTGCCTTCTCAATATCGTCACCCTCATTCAGAGTTTAAAATGGAAAGCAGAACTGAATGGTGAGAGACACAGAAAATAAACTGGAAGCTGAAAAACTGCTATTTTAATGTTTGTTTAAAGTTCTGGGTTTATTTAATGTTATATTCCATTTCATTGTTTTACTTTTCAGGGGTCAGAAAAATAAAAAGAAAGAAGCAGGCTTCTTCTCTGTGGGCTTTGGTTGCTTGATCCAGAAATCACCAATAGCTTAGGGTGCAAGTGTGCATGTGTTGATTTTTCCTTAATGGAATTGAGGTGGGCAGCTCTACTAAGGCTGATTAGAACCATCACAAAATCTGCCATGCTACAATGAAATGTAGGGAGATGGATTTAGGTCAGTATTTAATGAGCCCCACATACAATACTGGCATGAAAAAAACCCCACAAAAGTTAAATATGTAATCTGAGTAATTTAGAATAAAAAAACCCAATCCAGACACTGGCTTACATGATTCTTCAGTCTGAATCTTACCTGGTACAGAAAATGATGCTATTTTTACAAACCAAAAGGAGCTATCATACAAGGACCTGTACGATGCAGCCTCAGCAGGTTTGGCAGTGACACTGAGCACTGTGGGGTGGGCGGCGCTGGAGGGAAGGGATGGACCCGGACAGGCTGGGGAGCTGGGTCTGTGCCAAGCTCACCAGGTCAGCAGGGCCAAGTGTGGGTTCCTACACATGGCTTGAGACAAGTCCAAGCACAAACACAGGCTGGGTGGAGAATGGATTGAGAGCAGCCCTGAGGAGAAGGACTGGGGGCTGTAGGTGGATGAGCAGCTCAGTGTGACCTGGCAATGTGTGCTCACAATCCAGAAAGCCAAACGTGCCCCAGGCTGCATCCCAACAATGTCAAGGGAGGGGACTGCCCCTCTCCACTCTGCTCTGGTGAGACCCCACCTGGAGCACTTCATCCAGCCCGAGGGCCACAACCTGAGAAGGACATGGACCTGTTGGAGTGGGTCCACAGCAGGTTACAAAGATGCTCAGAGGGCTGGAGCACCTCCCCTCTGAACACAGGGTGGGAAAGTTGGACTTGTTCAGCCTGGAGAAAAGAAGGGTCAAGGGATCTCACTGCAGCCTTCCAGCACCTAAAGGGGATACAAGAGAGCTGGAGAACGACTTTTTATACAGGCATGGAGTGATAAGAGAAGGGGGAATGGCTTTAAATTGATAGGGGAGGTTGAGATGAGCTGTCAGGAAGAAATTCTTCCCTGTGAGTGTGGTTAAGCACTGGCACAGGTTGCCCAGAGTGGCTGTGGATGCCCCATCCATGGAAGTGTTAAAGGCCAGGTTGGATGGGGCTCTGAGCCACCTGGTCTAGTGGAAGGTGTCCCTGACCAAGGCAGGGGGGTTGGAACCAGATGATCTTCAAGGTCCTCAAGCCATTCGATGATTCTATGAAAAATGAATCACTCTTTGTGCAGTTCACAAGCTCTTGTTTTTATATTTATTTTAAGCAACTTCTCAGGGTTAATGGCTGGTAAAATTTGTCAGGATTAAAGTTACTTATTGTAGAGCTGCAAGGGAGGCAGAGAGATGGGAGCGCAATTTTTATTCTATTATAGTTCTTTAGTTTGGTTCAATAAATGCATCTCTGAAGTACCTCTTTGGATAAAGCAACTTATTGTGGAAAGTATGAGAGGTGGAGAGAAGGAGGATCACAATGTTCAGCACCCTACCTAGCATGATGTGCAGCAATTTGAAGGTACCTGTAAAGAAGAAGAAGAAAGCAACACAAATTCTGAGAAAGAAATTACTTTTGTTGTGAAATGGCCATGCTGTTGGGTGCAGTTTCCTTCTGTGCTTTTTTCTTTCCACTTCAGTGTCAATCAGACTGGTAGAAATCTCTTGGAGAAGACAGACATCATTAAAGAGATGGAGTAAAGGTAAAACAGTTGTTCTTACAGACAACTTGTTTATTTTGTGACGTCCTTTCTGAAAATGACATCTATTTAATTGAAATAGGCTTTCCTGGTATAAAATATATCCATCAAGCTGTCGACATTAGTGCTTTGTTGAACGTGAGGCATACCCCAGTGTTCCAGAGTGGCTGTACCTTTATTTACATTTGCCAACAAAACACCTGACAGATTTAACATCAAATCACCACGCAATATAATGGATCCTTAAGTCTGCAGAAATGAATGACAGGCTTCTGTGTTTTCTATTGCCAGGAAAAAAGAATACTTGTGTAGGATAATAAAACAGAAAAATGGTTTGCATAGAATAAAACTAATTTTGCCTTATTAATACTTTATCTGTAGACCTAGAAATCAGAGAGAACAGACACTATACAGCATACAGAGGTAAGAAAATTAAAACCCCCTTTCAAATGAATTGTGGCCTTTAAGTACTCAAATATTTGAAATTAATTGTTCTTTGGTATATTAATATAAATATATTATCTAGGATCAACCTTTTTTTGTAATGGAGCACAATTCAGGCAGAATGACAGATGAATTACATGATGCACTGACATGACACCCAAACAATTCACTGTGATTTTACTGTAACAGAAACCAAAGGTCAACTGCTTGAAGCTGAATTATCAGCTGTGCTGGGGTTCCAGCCCAGCATTCACCACTGGGAGCCTCTGCAGCCAGACAGAAGAACAGCTGCCCTTAAGCCTTTCTCTGTTAAGCAGGAAAACTGCCCCCATTTTCAGCTGAGTTTCCTAAGAATCTCCTTACAGGGTAGCCTAAACATGAGAGATCCCTAATTCTGAGGTCCGTGCTCACACCCTACCCCCAGACACAGAATGCCAGAGCTGCATTTCTTTCCTGGTATGGGCTGCAGTGCCAAATACCCAGGGCTTCCTGGTAGCTGGAGCATTTGTCTTGATTCACAAGACACTGAGCTTTTTAGGGCATTATTTTAAAAGTATTTATTTGTACTGTTCCCTTCAAATGGCCCATGAAATAACCTTCATGTTTTGAACTTGTAGACCTAAAGAAGGGACTGCCGTTTTTTCCAGGTAATGTACAGAGACAAGTGTGAGGTGGGAGCTAAGGAATAAACCACAGCAATGGGAGAATGTCTTCCTTGCATGCTGTGTCCTTGCATACCATGGCCTTCTTAATATCCATTTGGTATGATGCTGAAATTTCCTGATTCTTGCCAAAGAGATTTGGATATCTGCACCAAGGATAACACCACAGCAGATCCTCCCATGTTGTTTTGCAAATAAGCCTGTGTTCTCTCCTATCTTTAGATGTTTATCCACAATTCTGTTCCACATAGCAATTTGCTTCCAAGCAATGTTAGTCCACATAGAATTCTGGAACTTGGCTAGTCATGGGGCTAGTGACAAAACCTGTCTTCCTCAGGACACTTGTTTATGTATGTGAAGGTAAAGAACAGTCCCTGCCACTAATGCCTGTGTTTGAGTCTTTTTCTCCTTCCATTTTTTTCTTCATTTGCTCCTGTTTAAAACCAAGGGAATGAGCTGACAGGAATTAGCTTGAGTAGCCCAAGATATTAAACATCTTTTACTGCCATGATTGTTGGCAATTTTGAAGAGAATTACAATAGGACACACACTCTGAGAATTTGTTTCTCTTTCTGTAGTAAATCTGAATAATCTTTCTCTCTGTGTGACTTTCCTCTCTGAAATTGTATTAGACAATATGACAGGGAGCTGTAATGCTTAATTATTAAAAATCTAAATATATAGTATTTTGCAGAGAAGTAAAAGTGAGCTTTTGTAGATCTCATAAAATTGTTTGAAGGCAATTCTTCCAATTATGGATAAGAAAAATGTAACAAAACCATAGGAAAAATTTAAAAATTATTAAAAAATCTGTGCTTAATTTTAAGAGCATTTAGATTTTCAGAATCTGTGTTCTCATTACAGTCTTTGGAATGAATGTGTTTAGAGTTTGATGTGACACTGGAAGGGTTTTGCTTATTAGACTCAGGTGAGTGCTCCAGGAGGCTCTTGGAAAATCTCCAATTTTCCCACTTTGCTATCAATTAATTACACTCCTACTTGAAGTTCATGAAGTTTGCCTAATTATTTTGGAATGTTTTGAAGCTGCATTTACATTTTGAGCAGTGGCACAGTATATGAGAATAGAGTCCAGTGAATACCGTGTGTTGAGACACTGACATTGTTAAATATCCTGTAACATTTAGGAAAAGAGGTGTTAAGAATTGGTGTAAAGGTCTGCATGGGCTACACCCTGTATCTTGGCAAGTGTGATCACTGCAGGTTATTGGGGAAGATCAGTGTAGATGTGTCCTCTGGCCTCCCATAATTACACGTGGACTGAAGGTGACACCTAAGTCCATGGTAAAATGTGTGTCCTCTGTGTGTTTCTAGAGGAAGAAGGATGCTGAGAGGCAGAAGGGACAAGAAGAAAGGATTCTCACAAGGTGCTGGATTTTTGCCATGCAGCACATTGGAATACCTGTTCCCACATGCAGTATCTCGTGTGACAGCAGAATGACTATTTCACTAATATTTTTCTGCAGGATAGAAATGGACTTCTGAATTTCAGAAATTGTTTTGCTGTGTAAATAAACCCAAGGGCAAAACTGACATGCAGTTTGTGTGCTTCTGATCTGCCAATTAAGGAGCAAAAGGATCCTTCTCCACTCTTCATTCTTTCTATGACTATTGCTGGTGGTGTGGCTAATGTTTCTGCAGTCCTGATGTGTATCAACTGCATTGTTTTCTAAGTATTTTCAAGCTGTCTGGTAAAATACTATGAAAACAGTTATTCTCGAGATAGGTCATCATTCAAACCTTTGAGACGGAAAACCCAAAAGCAGGAGGAAAAAACCTCTAAAAAATAGATTTCTTTGTAGCACAGGTAGATTGATCATCAGAGATAGGCCAAGAAGTTCATTTTCATGAGGTTAGCATTGGTTTGTTCATCACTCAAGTTTATATTTCAATTTTCCAGTGTCCTGGAGCTAGCGTACACATGCGTTTTTCTCCAAACTTGAAGAAGTGTCCAGTGCCATAAATTGATAATGGTTAGACTTGCCTTTAGAGATAGATGGTTTTCCTTGTGGAACCTTTTCATGATAAATGAAGTCGCTGCTCTATATCCAGTAAATACAGTCACCTGGTACATCTCTAGGTACAGGTACCTGTTTAGTGTAGAGATGTCACAACTGCAGCGCTGTGAAGTTTTAAGTACGATGACTTTGGTTTAGACAATGCTGTATGGAGATAGTCAGAGATGAGTAACACGATACCATGGATAAGTAGAATGCCTGGATGTCTCTGAAAACTCTGGTTGTTTTTCAAAAAGAAAGACCAAAGTATTCTGGAATTTTGCTTCAAGTACTTCAAAGTCATTGCTCTGGAATTTTGCTTCAAGTACTTCAAAGTCATTGCAGTGACAATATCCATTACTGTAATCTGCCAGGGACACGCTGAGGTTATGTCAGGTAATGGGGCTACAAGTCATTTCCCCAAGAAATGCTCCTGGTATATCTTACTTTAAAAATTTAGTAATTCCCTTGAAAAAATAGCAAAAACAATTTTTCCGAAGACCAAAATGTTTGTGCCACAAGGGAGTTCAGAATTCCACACAGGAAGAATAAAATGACCTTGAGGACTACAGAAATACTGTCTGAATGAAATTCAATAGGACAAAGTGCAAGATCATGCACTAAAACAATACATTTCTGTTATAAGCTAGTAGCTTGTTAATTGGAAATGACAGAAGAGGAGAAAGTCATAGGATGACTGCAAGCCATCAGTGCAAAACATCAATGAACAGGGCAAATACAGTCTTAGGCTGTGCCAGATGAGATATTTGCATTTAGCAAAGGAAATAACAAACACCTGAACTAGGTCCTGCAAAAACAATAATGTGGGATATTTGTAATAGTTTTCTTTTCCTGCTTTTAATTAAGGTGAATTCAAACCGGAACAGGTGCAAGGAAAGGTTACTGGGATGTTCAGGAGAATGAGAAGTCTTTCATAAGAAGAGTCTGAGAGACTTTGTTGTGCTTAGTCCAACCAGATAAACTTATCAGAAGTTTAACAGTAAATTAGGAAGAATTATACAAATATATTTAGGTTGGAAATAGGTGTGTCCAGTTCCCAGAGGTGTGATATTCTGGAGTCAATTTTAATGGTGGTCAAAACCACTCACAAACTACCAGCCTTTGAGCTGGGACCCTTTTGTCTTAAAGGGCAAAATCTAACCTGCCTGCTAGTGACTGAAGGGAGCCAAAGAGAAAGGGAGCCCAAGAGCAATCATTTTCAGTGCTTCTAAGCATTTATAAGGAAAAGCCAACATTGAGATCAGTTTCGTAGCTCAGGTACTGCTGAGTTCATGTGTGGTTCAATCTCTGTTTATGTGGATTGTAATGGAGATGAAAGAAATCAGCCTAAGTCATAAACTGTCTTATGTTCACTGACATATTCCCTTTCGGTTCTCTCTGTAAGGACACGTCCTGCAAATACCTTCCTGGATATTTGCTCAGCTAAAATACTGCATGCCAATCTACTTTTAATTTAATTTTTCCAAATCCCAATGGCTTAGATCCTAGTGGACCCCATGCTGATCACAAATAGAGCAAAGAAAGGCTTGAACTCCTGTCATGCAAACAGATTTTTCTTGAGAATTTGCCTTAATGGTACTAATGAACTCCCATAAAATTGCCATCTCTCCACTCCTGCTGATCTGAAATTCTAGCTTTGCAGGTGTTGAGTGGTTTGGGTTTTTTCTTTTTTTTTTTTTCCTCATAATGAGCTGACACTAATTTCTTGCTGTTCTTGGTGTTAGCCACTTCCCCCTTGCTGAGCTGAACTGGGACTTCAAAAAACAGCATCTCTTCTCTGGTCTGGGAAATAAGTGGGCATGAAACAGGAGGAATTGCTTTCTTTGCAGTCCATTCTGTATGGCCATGGAAAGCTATTCTGGAGAAAAGGGAAAGAGTGAAAAATGTGTGTGACAAATGAAACGGAAACTAGGATAAAGAGAGAAAAACCATGAAGACAGAAAGGTTGACAATGAAAAACAGGGAAGAGGAGCAGAAATATTAATAAAAGCAAGACCAACACAAGTATGGCAAATTACCCCTTTTAACTATTTATTTAGGCTGAAATGAATTGCCGCAAGTCAAGTCACATCAATTTTAATTTGTACTGCAAAGTTTGTAGTAGAGCTAAATTTTCTATAGCTGAAAGGGTCTGTCAGCCTGCTCCTGAGAAGTATCCAGGCCTATTGCTGCATTGAAGGAAGCTTGAAATCATCCACTCCTATGTTTAAGGTTATCTTTAAACCCAGCCTGAAGATCATGCAGCCGGAAGCCTTTTCTCCACTGGCTGTTTTGCCACCCCAGAGGTGTGATCTTTTTGTAGCCTTTTCCAGTTTTTCCATGATGGCTTCACATCCAAGGGTAATACAGGTTGGGAGTAGCCATCTCTCCAGGACAGTCTCCCAGGATAGGAGAACCCTTCCACATCTGATAGGCTTTCTTACAGGAGTGTTGTGCCACTGGAGAGAGAAAAGGTGCTCAGGAGTGTTGCCAGCATAGTGAGCCTTGCAGGACAAACTCCTGACTCCACTCAGCTCTTCTGTTATGCTATAACATTATCCTATTCCTTCCAAGTTTTCATATTGAGATCTACATCCCTGCAAGCTCAGTCACCTTGGGAGAACCCAATTCTTTTGCTTGTAGAATACTTGTTGTATCTGATCCCCCTGCCCTGCATACTTACAGACTGCAGCAGAAGAAATTCTACAGTGAAATCAGTTGAGAAATTCTACAATGCCCGAGGGTACTGGAGTAGCTCTGAGAGCAGATAATAACTGAAGTTCCTCAAATACTGTCAAATAGTAATTGTGGGCTTAAATTGCAGCTTTATTGTCACAAAGTAGAATTGCTGGGAGGGAATTCCTAGAACCACCATGCCCATGTACAGAACCTTTTTTTTCTTCCCCCTAACTTGAGTTTTTGCTGGATTATATCTTCTTCACCTTCAATATTAACATTTGTTTATCTTTTGATTTTGCTGCTGAACTACTGATTGTACCTAGTTAATAGGGAGCACTTAGGCAAGCAATCATGAGAAGCAAAGATGTTTTCTTTTAGATGGTGATCATGAAATAACTTTCAACAAGAAACAGTCTTATTCCAAAATAATGTCCCATTTTACTCTTTAAAAATTTGTTCTTATGTTGACTGCATATGTTCTTACAATGGAAGTCAGAGAAATACTCTTCTCTGCATACTTTCTAAGCTTGCCAATTCCTGTGATGGTAAGACAATTCCCTATTCAGTGGAAAGTAACCTTATTCATTGTCCTCAGAAGATGAAATAGCATAGCTCTACTACAGAATCAAAGGCTGATAAAGAACCAAAACCAATGCCTACACCCCTAAGTGTGCTCTCAAAATACAATTATTGCCAGGATAGGCTTGATTTTCTTGGCCGTTTTAATATGTAAGAAGACGTAGCAAGTAAGGTACGCTTTGAGTTTTGGGAGAAATATTAGAATAAGATACTAATTTAGAACTACAGATTCAAGTATTCTTCCTTGAAGCTTGAAAATTCAACTTTTTTTATAGCATAACGTAGAGAATGACTGCATGATGTAGAAAAATGAAGCACTGTGACGGATTGATTAGGAGATATGTACTTCTAGCACATTCACTATCAGAAAAATGCATGATTACATGGAGACTGAAGGAATAGAAATGACTCTTCATATCTGTCACCTCTTCTCACACCATTCAAAATCCCTGCCTATGCTTCATAAAGAGTTTCGGTTCTTGAATCACACAGCTGACAAACTTTCACATAAATTTATCTCAAGGAGTATTGCTTGAATTGATTTAGGATAAACTGTCTTACTTCAGAGAGACACGGGTCTCAACCTGTGCTTTTTGAAGTAATTATTTTAGCTGCAGGTGTGAAGAATACAATAGTTGTGTTAAAATGTGACAGTTTTATAAGCCACAGTGATTGTGAACATGGGAAAAAATTTAAGTCCAAAGACAAGGTTTGGCAGAATTGTTGAGAACACTGCAACATATAAAATTGTGCCAGTCTCACTTTGCATTAGTTTCAGTCTTTCTGGAGCTTGAATAGGCTCCTGTTGGGAGACATTGGTCACAGTCACAGATTAACTACTGGAAAACATCTGCGTTGGGTTCACACCAGACTCCAGGAGCTGCTGGTGCTGAACAGTCATGCTACAGAACTGCAGGCTTAGAGATAAAGCAAGCGATTACTCCAACTGCAGCCTAGTGCCAGTATACCTTATAATTACTTTGAATCTTTTCAGACACATTAAAAATACATTCAGTAGAGCCAGCTTCTTGCATGTTTTTGTTAAGGTACATGAACTTGCTGATGAGGACACAATGAAGAATGGAGATGAATGCAGAAAAGGAGAGAACAAGCATCCCAACAGCAACCAGGTGTTACCTGGGCTTTTCAAAGAGAATTTTCTTGACCCTCTTAAAGCATATGGCTTATTATTGAAAATGTCAAACACTTTGCTATCTGTGTTCAGCAGCACTGTACATTGGGCCACTTATTCATAACTTGGAGTGCTGCTCTTATTATAGGATCATAAAATATTCTGAGTTGGAAGAAACCCACAAAGACCATTGAGTCCAACTCCTGGCCCTGCACCAGACAGTGCCAAAAATCCCACCACGTTGATTCTTATTGCTGTACTGCAGTGGAGTGCTCGCAGGGTTGTGACAATAGTGAGCTGTAGCCCCGAAGTTTAAGGTTATCTACGGCAGTTTCTTTCGTGCTCTCATGAAAACCAAGGTCTGGCGCTGCCCAGAAGAGGGAAAGAGGGTAATTCCTGCTGCAGAAACTGCTATTGCATCCTGAATCCCACTGTTTACTCCTCTCCTCTGTCACAGCTAGTGCCCTTACTACAGTAGCATTTGTGGCATCTGCTCCTGCCACACTGACTCACCTTGGAAAGAAAATGAATCAGAAGTGCGTGTTGGCAGTGGCAGGGAGGAGAGCAGCAATTCTCAGCTTTATTTCTCTTTGTTTCTCATTGAGCCCTTTTTCTCATTTCTTAACTCTAGTAAGCATTCTCCATATGTGTTTAGCATTTTCACATATGTTTCTGTGTATATTTAATTGTCTACAGTCGACTCTTCCCATCTTTTCTTTCTCTTTCTTGTGTCAACTGTCTGTTTAGATTTTAAGCTACTTGAAAAGAGCCATTTCTTTGTGTGTTTCCATGCAGCATTTCGTAAGATGCAACCCTGCAGTTAATTGGAGGCTCTGAATAATCTTGCCATATAAAAAGTATAATTACTGATAGTACTCAGATGTTGGTATTTTTTTAAATGTCATTGTCTATGCTAGAAAAAAGGACAGATTCTTATCAATAACCACTTTTCTTAATGTGGCTGTGTAGATTCCTACAATTCACAGAGAAGAAATCTACCGGTAGATAGCAGTGTGACTGTAGTATCTCTGCTGGCATTTTAACGAGCCTGTTTTTGTGCTAGTTGTAAAACCTCATGGTTTGTGCTATTGGAAAGATTTTAAGACTATTCTGTATAGAGAACTCAAGCTTTATGAAGGTAAAAAGATAGAAAATAGGAATGCTTCCTTTCTGAAGCACACTCTGCAAAGGCTTGTGATATGTGAAGGCTTGTACAGAACACTGTGGAAATGATTTGCTGGTAAAAGCTGTGTCTTCACACCAATGTTCTATTCTTTTAGAATATTCAGTTTAGCTAGAGAAATTATTCATTACTGTTTGATGTATATCTTAGTGATTTGCAATCCTAGTTCTGGTGTAAAATGTTGGTACAATTAGTTTTAGGTTAATGATTATGATTTTGTCAGTAAGTAGGTGATATAAAGTATGCTTTAATCTTCTACTTTGAATTCTACTTTATATTACTTTGCCACCATTTACTGTTTGGTTCTTTTTTTAAAAAAAAAGGGCATTTTTTTTTTAAAGTATTTTGCTGTGGTTTTCAGGTCCTGTTTGTTAATTCTAGGTCTTTATTGCTTAGATTTCTAGCACTTGTAATTATGTTCAGAATGGCAACAACACAAAGCCCATGTGAAATGCCAAGTTTTCTTGGTAAGTTTGTACTTAATAAAAGACGTTCTTCCCACAGTTAGCACCTGCTATCTTGGAAATACATTAGTGTTAGACACCTTTCAGAGACAAGATGATGTACTTTCCCTGAGAATTGCTGCTATGAGGTGTTTAAGATAAATGTGAATCTGTCTTCCTGTCCTTTTTCATGACAGGAGCAATAGGAAAGCGCCAATCAGTTGGTTAATGAATCCATGTGATAACTTCATGACTCTTCATTTTCTTCCACTCTGCTTTTGGCAGTTCTAGAGATTTTAATCTCTCCACATTTGCATGGGAGAGGTCTGCATTTGAGAGAGGTCTTTACATGCTTTACCTACAAAAGACCAATGTGTCAAAAGGCACTACCGTTGATCTCATCTGTGTTTCATTAATTCCAGTCCCCTTGTCTTTCCTGGGCAGCTGTCACCCTTGCCTTTCAGAATCTACAACTCAAATGACATTTTGGGTGTGATAACAACTCCATCATCCCTGTCTCTGCTGAACTCTTTGTACATCCTCTGTGCCGGTCACACTTCAAAGCCACATTCTCTGATTTGCTCTCCTGCATGGTTTTCACCCTTGTCTGTGTGAGGCGTTGGAAGGTGGTGAGTCCCTGAGGACAAACCCCTGAGCTTGGGCAACATAAACACCCTTGCTTCTAATTCTCTAGTTTTGACTATATTTTGTTTCCACTTTTGCCTTTATTTTGTTTCCAGTTTCAGTTTTGTTTCAGTTCAGTTGAAGGTGGCAATGATTTGACACAAAACACTGTTCAGCTGTACTTTAGGATTAAAACGCAGTCTAATTTGGTGAAAGAGCTTTTGTCGTGTCCCTTTTTGGCATCAGGATTTTTTCACTTTTTGGCAAGACTTCCTGTGGGCAGAAATATTGCATTGCTTAGGAAATGCTGTTAATGGTTTGGTTAAATAAGGACAATTTCGCTATCTTGAAATTAAATACATGAAAATAATCCTCATTTTTGTCTTCATAAAAATAAATAGTTTGGGATATTTCTATATATAAAGTGAGTAGTGGTTAATGGTATTAGAGAGGACATGAGTACTGAAGTTGGCAAACTACTGGAGTTGGCAAACTACCCTTTTGTGGTTGGTTTTGTTTCAGGTTTTTTAAAATGTTTTTTAATGCTTTCATGATTGTTATGCTCCTTCATTTTCCTAATTAGTCTATTATTGCAACGAGTCAAATCCACCCATAGTGCATAGATGTAATCAATGCATGCTCTGTAGAGGAAATAAAAATTAAAATTTCTAAGGATCATGCTGATATTTTTATTTTTTTGCATAAGTAAATTACCATACTTTTTAATTTTTGAACTCATTTGAACAAACAGCATGGGTAATATCTTAAGCCTATTATGCTTTCTACATAAAACTGGAGCAAAACTAATTATTCTTTTCCTGCCTGACATTGCCATCAATCTTACGAGGAGAAACAGTTTCTGCACTATCAGGATTTTTTTTTTTTTTTTGCTAGGCCATTGCTTAAATGCAAAGTGTGTCACTTTATTATATCACAGTGCATATTTCAATGATCCGGGTGGCACGGTTATAGCACTGTTGATCTTACTGTAGTGCTGTGAAATGAATAAGTAAGGGCTGACAACTGGCAGGGAAATCGATCCGGGCTCTGTTAAGGTGGAGCTCATTATTGCGGGATACAACAGGCCAGCACTGGCTGTCAGCAGCAGGACAGCTTCAAATGCTGCCAAGGTCAAACCCAACACAGTAACAAGGCTTTGGGTGAGAAAACCCCGCGCAGTGCAGCCACACTGATGTGGGGCAGATCACTTCCAATTCTCACAGGAGCCAACACCTGCAGGTGTGTAACCATGGGGTGCACTTGTAGAGCTGTTCTGTTCCCAGTGCTGAGCGGGCTCCAGAGGATGCCTGGGGAGGGGTGACAGCTTTTCCCTCTCCTCCCCTCTTTTGGTTGACCTTTTCCCAGTTCAGCTCCCTGCTCTAAATAGTTGATCTCAAATTGGCACGGGTGGAGGGCCCTTTGCCTGTCCCTCTCCTCAGGAGAGACACTGGACATGTCCTGACTCCTGCGGGCACGGCGAGGCTGGCCAGGATTAACAGCTGGAGAGTGAGGTCTGGGCCAGGATTAACAGCTGAAGAGTGAGGCCTGTGCACAAAAGAGAGAGAGTTGTGTGGAACCCTTGGAGTATTAAATAAATGCAGCACGTCATTTTGGCTAGGCCTTGGTATGAGGTTCCCACAGCACTGGGACTGACACTGTCATGTTTACTGTGGTCAAGCACAGAAGATCTTGTTTGAAATGTATAAAAATACACCAAATAGCTTGATGAAATGTTGAATGATTCACTAATGGTTTAAAACGACTTTGGAAGTACCCTACAGAGGCACTACATTTAAACTAGGATAATTTTAGAGTAACATTTAAGTGGCTTGGAGAAATAAAGAGTAATTTTAGTTGAAGATGCATTGTAATTTTCATAGTTTGGACAATAAACAGAGCACTGACTACAACAGCAGTAAAAGCCTAGAATAGTTAAAATCATGTCCGTTTCATCTTCTGCCAGCAAATGCTGTAGCCCAATGTACAAAACAAAGTACTATGTCAAATAATAAATAAAATAGAACAAAACAGCTTACAATCGCAAGGCGATTATGTTCTTAATGCCCTAAGAATGGATAAATGTACTATTTTCTGCACTTGTACTCTTTGATACATGAATGAAAATACATTTAAAGCAGTCTGTGCATTAAAATTTCATGGTAATTCATAATATAAATACTAAATTCAAATGCAGTACCACCTAAATTTAGTCCATTCTTTGTAACACTGTAATGCAGTGCTTACAAAGCACACAACACAGATACTGCAATCCAGTTTCTGACAGCTGCCTTTACTACTTTCTATTATCAATGAATTATTTGCAAGATGGTTGAAGCATGATTGAATGTGGGAAGCTATTTCTATTTTGTATAGGTCAGTGTTTCTGAAATACTTAGAGCAAAATGTTAAGAATACCACAAAACATATCATGCTGCTTACAGTTAAATGTTTAAGATTCATGGATCACCTAATTGTTTTTCCTTTACAGTACTGCTCTGCTCTGTAGTAAAGGGATTACTTTCTTTAGGCACTAGGGAGCAATAGTTCTTCACTCTTCTGTTACCCATATTTTCTGCTCTTTCTGACTTCTCTAAGCATCAGTTATCAACACATGGAGCCAGTCCTGGGATACTCCACATCTGTTGCTTAGTTTAAGGCAAATGTCCCAGACATACTACCCATATTCTTGTGGTTGTTATTATTTCAGGATCATCACAGTTGTTGTTTAAAAAGAAAAAAAAAATCTTTCCTCAGAATGGCAAAAGTTGAAGCAGCCAAATGTTACAAATAATGACTGTATTTTTCAGCCAGGTGTTTAATGTTTTTTATTCCTGACAATACTGAGAAGCTCTTGTGGATGCTGTTAAAGACCACTGTATTTCCTTTCAGCCTCAAGTTGTTGAACTGACACGTGCCCAGGGTATGTAAGTATGTATAATGAATGTATAATTCTCATTATAGTGATGTGGTGGAAAAATGACAAATGTCAAGCAATAATCTCAAAATTTTTTTGCAATGGAGATGGGATGAATGCGCCTCAGCTCTTCTAAATTGACTTGGAAGTTGACTGAAGCATAGTAATGAATAAGGAATATTGCCAATTTTGATTCCTGTAGTGTTGCATGTGATGAGCTGAGTCTGTGATACTCAGAAGTTCAGCATATGAAATTTTTTTCAGACTTTTCCTGGTAGTGTCACAGAACTTTAGAAGCACCCCAGAATGCCTCCCTCAAATAGGCTGGATTTCAGCATTTACCTAAGGCGTCTGACTCAAGGCTGCTCTGAGTCCCTGCATTTTCCCAGGTGCCCTCTCTGCTTCTGCCCTTTTCTCCTCTGCCCACACTGCTGGCCCATCAGCTCCGGGATGATTTAGGTAACCTCCTCTGAGAATTTCAGCCACTGAATGAAACAGTCATGCTGTCAATGCTGCCTACTTTATCTTAGCACAAATTTCACAGCACACTTAGTGGCCCTGTGAGCATTAAATAATATGCAGTCAAGCAGCTTGTCAGGCCATGCCATTACTGTATTTGCAACATGCTCTGCAAAGCCAGCACTGTGCCATCACTGAGCTGCTCAAGGAAACAGTTAATAGGGTCACTGCCTCATTTATCTGGAAGGAAGAGTTAAATTGATGGGTAGGGCATTGACCTACTGTGGAGGTTAAAAAATAAGTTTAAGTATCTGTCCATTTAAGGTGTGCTAGATCACAAGGAAATCCAGAGCAATGGATAACTGATTTGTAATTACACTGAAGTATTTCACTAGAAGGACTATATTCCTTTAAACTGTTTTCCTGTTATCTGTGTGACACACATCTTGACAAAATATTCAGTCTAGAGGACTGTGTGGACAACTTGACATATTCCCTTCAAACTCTTGCTACTTTTGGTACATTTATGCTGGCAGTGTACAATTTGGTTTCTAGATTTCATGCCAAATAGCAGATCTCTTTGATTCATGGCTGTCAGAAACACACATTAGAAACTGCTTTGAGGAGTTGTATTTGGAAGTGTGAGATGACAGTGTGCTGGTTATTTTTAAGCATTAATCAGTTTATACATAGTGGAAGTGATTAGGAATACTTCTGCTCTTTCTTGTCTCCTTGCTTACGCATCCCTTTCTTCTTCCAAAGTTTTGTCAGTGGTTGTCACTCAATCAGATTTTCTGTGCTTTCACTTTGTCATTCTTGTTATTCAGTGCCATAACCTCCAACTTGTAGATATTATTCTCAGGCATTTTTCCTAGTTTCCATCCAGAATTGCAGATGGAAAGATAGTTGCACAGAATATTGGCTTACACTAAGTATTTGCCAACTATAATTGCACTCATGAATTAAGAGTCCTGACTATACATATAACTGCAAAGAAATTGTAGATGAAGTGGTTATACTTCACTTTGACTCCTAATACAGTTCATTTCACACTTTCTATTTTCATTTAACGTGGAATAAACTTATTTATATGCCTACACACTTGTCTACTCAAACTTCCTGGTATTGCCACACTTGAAAGCCTAAATCTCATTTGACTATGTTAGCAACACAGATTTTTGAGAATCTCTATTTCAAAATACATTCATGTTTTTAAAAAATAGTAAGAAATAAGTAGGGTCAATATTTTAAAATGAAAGAGCACTTTTACCTATTTATCTTGTGAGTCAGAAATACACTGAGTTAAACTGAACTAATCTGATAGGTACCCATGCCTGTTGAAATTAGATGGACTCTTTAGACCTCGGCCAAAGAGCTAAAACCATCCTTAGAGGTTAACTGTGTGTCATAATTTATGAATTCCTAATCAGTTAGACTCCAAGTCTCCCTGATTCAGAGTCAATTTAAGCATGCAGTCATTTGGTTTACTGGGGTTAATGGTCCACAGTGGAGGTACCAATTTAGTACATCATAATCTCCCTGTGGTCTGTGTTCCTGTTCCCCCCATGTGATGTTTTACTTTATCTTTTTTTGGCCAAGTGACTTTTCTACCTAAATGTTTGTAATTCATCTGAAAATAAAGCCTCACATATGAAATAATTACTGCTTTAATTCTAAAGTAATCCGAGGTAACCGTAGTAAATTCGTAATTACTTTTGAGTTGTATTAAAAACTCATGTTCTCCATGGCCTATGTTCTTAATTCTTGTTACCAAGACAGATGTCATGCTTGCCTAATAACTACTGATAACACATTACTTTTAGACCCTATATCTCTGTTAGATGATGGCTGCCGAAAGGGCTTTGCTCTTTATATAAAGGTGTGCTAGTGGGAGTATTTTTGCACTACATTTCCTGATCTTTAAGAACTTCAGGGTATTTTTGTCCACTTAGACATTTGAAAAGTACCTACTAAACTGTATTCAAATGCAGCCCAAACATTTTTTTCCAAAGTGTCCTTCTTGATACAACTTGTACTGCTTGATCAATCCAGTTCTGTATTGACTGGTTATCTTTTCAAACAGCTCTTTAGAGGGGGCAGTTGCCAGCACCATTATATAGCTGAAAAGTCATTAAAGTAACAGAAGCAGGGAAAGAAGCCACATATAAGCCATGTACCTTCCTGAATTGCCACTGGGCCTAGTAATTATCCTGTTTTAATGTGAGAGTTTAAATTAGAAATCCGTTAGAAAGCATTGTGCTGTATTTATATCAGAGCTTCAAAGTCTGCCTTTTTATCAAGGCTTGCTTCTGATGGTTTTTATCCTCTTTTATCTTCTCTTTTTGAAACAAAGGTATTTTGCAGTATAAGACAGGTAAAGTATCTTTTGCAATGAATTTATGAAAAAGAAGCTGAGTGAGAGGAGATCTGTAAGGCAGATGAAATGCAGCAAAGGAACATTTGAAAGAATTAAATGGAAAATGATAATGGAATTGTACCAAATAACAAAAACAGGCAAAAATAGATTTCTTTGCTTGGCTTACATATCAGAAACCAAGATAAGGTAACAGAGTTAAAACTGCATTTTTACTATTCGTAAAAATTACGTTTAAACATCAATCTTCAAGACTCCTGAACACACAGGCATAAACTCAGGCCTGAGAAAGACCTGCACAGATACAAAACTTCTTTTTCTGCTGCATACAAGTCAAGAGTTTTGGACTTGCAGGGTATCTTTCATTGAATGAAGAGTTTAAAGAGATGAAAGCATTCCAGTAATTCTCATTAAGGGATATTATAACTGTCTTACATGTCTGTATGGATATCAGGATCTCTTCTTTGCCACTGCATCGTTCTTGTGCATCACCCTTGATTAAAATCTCAGTGCACATGAGATCCCACAGTTCTGCTGTGCACCAAATGAGGGATAGTTCTGAGCTCATTTCATAGACAATGACTCTTCAAGCTGGGCATGCATGCTTCATGCTCTTATGTATTCCCAGCTCTACCTTTGCTTTAGTTTGCTGTTTTGGAAAAAGAGAGATTGTTTTATACTTTATTCTGACATTTTTAGTATTTGCTTTCTACTCAATTTGAGGAAAAGGGAAAACTTCTCTAACTGAACTTACTAACAACTGTGAGAAGTTTGGCTGGCTCCTTTGTAAGTCGGGAACAGGCCATTCATTGTGGAACTGCATAATATTCAGCAGGATACCTGCAAGAAAATACATTTGTGGCAGTATTCCTCTAAACCATATTTTTTTTCCCAGAATCCACTTATCCCTCAAACCTTGTGAATTCAGGCAGATTGGTGGAGCTAGGGCTAACACCTGTGGGAAGTTTCTGGTACAATGGGAAGGGTACAACAGGAAATACTGCCTTAGCAAGAAAAAAAAGGCACGAATTGTCACAGGTTTAAAAGCATACCACCTCTTCATTATATTCATGTATGAGTTAGTGATCTGTTTCATGAATGTGCTGCTGTACTTTGAGGTCAGCAGGTGTCTGTTGCTGCTAGTACACTGGGACAGCACAAGACCATTTCTAACTGAATGCATGAGAACCTAGAACACCCCATGCATGAGAGTAGGTTCAACCACAAATTCTGCATGATCCAAAAGATGACTATGAAATGAGCAGTATCCTTAATTACATTGCTAATATAATAAACAGCAAGCTGTGAGGAAGATTGTTGCAACTAGTGTCATCTTTGAAGCAGGGTAATTGTCACTCTGGGTTCATCAGAACATAAATGAAAGAAAAAAACCCATCAGTGACATAGAATGTACAACTATTTTTCCTTTCTTCATTCCCCCGGCCATTTTAACAGCTCAAATTGTATTTCAGTGCTGGTCCCTGGAATCTTAATGACCCAGGACACATATGAAAATGAAGCGTGAGGCTGCCACTCTGGAGCTGTGGCTTTCTTCATTCACAGCTTCAAGAGAAATGTTTTCTTAATGGTAAGTGCTTAAGCTTTGACGCCTGCGTAGGCAATTGGAAATTGCTGTGCCTGTTGAGGTGGTTGTGCTCCCATTCTGCTAGTACAGATCAATTTTTACAAAAGAAGCATAGGGAGACTCTACCTTCCTGATTGAATCAATTTTATATACAGAAATGGAGAGATGGAATGGGAGCAGGTGGAACTGTGTCCTTACCTGGTTTTCAAAGGATGAAACTTTTCATATGACTGTAACTCTAAAAACTTCTAAAACATCTTGTGATCTCCTGGACAATAATTCAGGAATTAAAAAATGTCTTTAAAATAATCCAATGTGAGGCTGGCAGAAAGCTTTCAGGAAAAAATCCTAAGAGTACAAGGAAACCAGCAAACTCTGCATTCAGGGCTGTGCTGACATCTTTAATTACACCATCAATTATGCTAATTTTAATGCATACTTGAGAATGTGATAAAAATAAACCAAAGGAGATTATTCGTTAGCTGCCATTTCATGGCTGAAATTGAGCTGAACACTTAAAATAAGTCTGGATGAAACACTACATACTGTGCCATAGGGAACAATTCTACATAGCAGCAAGTAGAGCAGGGTAGAAACTAATAATTCTTCCATCTGAGTTCTATTTTATGACTCGCTGCAAGAAAAACTAGCTTAGATTCATTTTTTTTTTTTTTCCCTTCCCAGGGGGGCTGTAAACTCTTAGCTGAAGTCAGGACAAAACTGAGAACTTCCTAAAGAAAAACCTCTTTAGAGTAAAAAAAGCTCATTGCACTTGGGATTATACAAAACCCTAGTCTTGGTATTGACAATAGGTGATTTCAATTATATCAGCAGAACAGAGTTTCACCTCTTGTATTGAGTCTGTCTGTCATCAAAATCTGGTTGGCCACATCTAGTTTAGCAATACTTTAAATTGTGCCTGTATTTGAATAGTTGTACTTTCTCCAGATTTCTTGTGGAGTACATCACATTTCAATCATTAATGCCCAAAACAATGAAATTAGAAGGTTTTCTGAGATGCTGAGTGTGGCTGACTTACAAGTATCGAACCTGGAATTTCTTGTAACGCCTTGCAAAAGGGAAAAACTGCAAGAACAGTAACTTTCACCTTCAAAGAAAGTACATTTATCACTTGGGTCTTGGTAATAGCTCATGATCTTAGCCCAGACTCTGTATTTGGATTGATCCTGATTATATTGTCCACAGTTTACCTCCCATGAACTCAGAAATCCATTTTTCTACAGTACATCTATACAATGAAATCTCTTGAAATATGCAATATGTCCTGGAGCTATTTGTAATTTTCACAGTAGGCCTCCCCAGTTTTTTTTAACCCAGCACATATACCTCACAACTAGGAGAGCGGTAATACTCTTTTTCAGAAATAAATTATCTAATATTTTTTTGTCCTGAGGCATAAATAAGCAGGTTTTAAATGGCAAAGGGTACACAAACAGGAATTGTTTAATGCTGAGGAATAGCTCTTCATCATATTTAACAAGTTTTGCTTTAATAAAGTATTTTCTATTGAGATAGTGTGGAAGTCAGCATAAAAAATATGCTGCTAAATAGAACACTGTAAATTTCTGGGAGACTGTAGTCCAGAACCATATACTTGGTGGTGTTATGCTCAGCAGAAGCCTCAACAGAAAGCATTCCTCCCCCTTTTCTGGGATCTTTGTCCCACACCAGAGAAGGAGCTCCATAGATGAGCAAGACAATGATGGAAGGTGAGGGAGCATGTTTTAATTCCAATTTGCAAATAAATTTCATCTTTTTCTTTTCTTTTTTCTTACAAGAATAAGAATAAATGAAGAATTTAATGGTGACTTGTTATTAATGCAATGTATTTACAATTCTCAAAAGTCTTGCACATGTACACGTTTCACTTGTGATTTTTTTTTTCCTTAATGTGAACACTTTCCTCATGTGCATCAATGAAAGGGATGGTAATGATATCTACCAAGCAGATCTATATGGAAATGTCAGGGGCTTTAAGGCAATTTTAATAGTAGTATATGAGGTCATGAAGAATTTCTGAATAGTAAAGGATCTTGTGTCATGAGAAACATTTTTTATTTAAAAGTGTTATACCCACAACAAAATTAATTTCATGAGGACTAGCTAAGTAACCACAGAATCTTTCTATATAATATCCCTCATCTGCTTATTCTCCCAAGTCCTTCGCTCGTACAGTTTACTTGTTGGGGTTATGTTTGTCACTGAAATGTAAAGTGTCAAACATATATGTACCGAGGTCTTGGTCTGGATACTGATTTGTCTGTGGTGAGATCAAGATGTTTCAGGTGGAACTGTAATTTTTATCTTTTCTTCAATTTACAGCACTATTGGGTAATTATTAGAATCACAAAATATCCTGAGTTGGAATGTAACACTTCTGTTCTTGGTTTTGTGAGGGGGCATTTTATTTTGATATATATTATTGCACCAACGAGTTTTATATGTATGAGAGATATGACACTAGATACATAAATATTCAGCACACAAAACAAAAGGTCACCTAAATCATATCTAAAGTATGGGTTAAAAAGGTCACTTGTCTACAACTGTTGTATGTGTGAAAACCAGCACTTACTGTGAGTGTTTATGTGCTGCTTTGTACATGATTTCATAGTACAGACCCTCTTTCAAAATCTTAAACTGTAATGCATCCTAGAAGTCTTTTCCACATATTGTAAAAGAGGGAATGGAGGTTACATTTTTGTGTGTGCAAGTCTGGGGGTGCAATGCCTTGTCTTAGAGAAATTATTAAGTTTCTAGAGGTTCTAATGCAGTATTTTTGATAGTTATGGATTAACACTGAAACATTCAAATTTCTGCAAATAGCTGGCTTTCACTATTATAGTCAATAGAAATATTGCAGCAATAGGAATGGACAAATTCAAATCATCTGGCCATCTAAAACTGCCAGAAACCAACAACTTGTCTCAATTTATCCAGATCCATGGGACACAACTTTTTACAGAATCAGGCAGAGGGAGCTGCTTTTTTCGATGCAGTCTTAGGAACTTTGTCATAGGCACTTCTTCTTTAAAACTGAGAAACAGAAATAAATACTAAAGTTTTGTTCAGTTTGCAGTTTCCCAACACTTGTCCCACAACTCCAGAGGAATTTTTACAAGAGTATTTTTGATGCATTTTAAGAAACCAAACTCACTCTGTAAAAGCTTTGTAAAGCCCATCAGCAGCGATGCCTTAGATTACAAAGAACTGTTGTGACAAATAATTCCCCATGAAGGCACAGGGGATTTGCAGCCAACTCTGCTTTAGAAGGGGCCTTGTTGCAATTCACTCAGAGAGGAGCCAACATTTGCTTCTAGACCTGAAATATGAGGCCCTCGTATGGCACTGTTTGCAATAATGTTTATGCACTGTGTGGTGATGACCATGATGCAGTGTTATACTCCTGAAAAAGAGAATGAAGTGCTTTGCTTTGTGTTGAATGTATTTGAAAGATTAGATCTTTCTTTCTCACTTAATGTACAATAAATCAAGATGTTTTGACAAGAAGTTTAAAAGCCAGTGGAAATAAGCATGACATTAAAAAGGCTGTTTTTCTCTCATACACACACAGAGTGGTGAGAAATGATAATGAAAAGGTCAGTTTTGGAAAGGTTACAGAATGGTAGCTCAAAAGACACTTAGCAGCTTGCTGAGCTCCAGAATGCAATACTAATTGGTGACACTGTGCAAGTGGCCTTCAGAAGGGAGAACTGAAAGCACCTCAAGCAAGCCACAAACAGCTTATTCGGCTGCCCAAGATCACAGGATCCAGTGTAATAGTATTTCTTTTTTGCCTATGGGTTTTTCTTTTTTTTTTTCTCTTCTTCTTTTACTCCTTTGTGTTCCTCCTGTGTTTTATTTATTTGTAAATAAATGAGATCCTACACAAGCTGTATCCAGCAGCAGTGTCTACACTTATTTCTCAGACAGACACAGCAGCATGGTAGTCACTTCATTGTCCTGTTACTGAAAAGGGCTGGTCCAATACTGAACTTCAAAGATGCCTATTTTGCCTAAAAGGTATTGCTTTCTAGGAGGAACACTTTATTTTCCAAACCAGGAAGCCAGGAGCAAATTGACAGGAATAGTTTCTTACCTGAAATAGGTAAGATATGAATTTATATTTTTGCATATTTTTTGTACTAATAAATTCTCATTTTACCTGATCTGAGAGCCTTCTCACCCTGCACTAGGAAGCTGCAGTCCTTGTGCCAGTTTTCCTGAGCACAAGCAATTATTGCTCCTTTAGTCAATGTGTCTGTGTTTTGGTGTAAATGCAAACCTTATTCATCATAACAGTGGCAGTCAGTCCACTGCCCCATTTCCTTATTTATGTGCTTTAAAAATATATAGACTACTGAGTTGAAGAGAAATTACAATGTTTTATATGCAGCAATAGATACCTGTATTCTTCAGGGCTGAAGAATAGGCATTAGGTGCACAAGATCAAAGCCTGTCCCATAAGCATGGGATTGAGTTGAACTCATCAGTTTTAGCCCTCTGTGCTGCATAGAAGAAAGAAGAGAAAGGTCAAATAAGGCTGTTTAAAAGGCATCACTCATCAAGTTCTACTGAGTTTTTCCAGAACGTAAATAAAATTGCATCCTTGCATTTTTCTATTGAAGCTATTTTGACTCTTCACGATCAAGTTGTGCCATTTTACTAGGCCAAATTAATCTGAATCAGAGTGAGGAAATAGCCTCAGCAAAGACTCTGCCTCTCGAGTTGTGATGGCTGCAGCCCAGCACAGCACATACCTGCACAAGCCCCCTCTGCTTTTGCTGTCAGTTCATTCAGATCCATGGATCTCAGTGTGGTAAGGGAGCTCATTGTGCAGTTTGTTCCCCTGCCAGTGAGCTTCCATACACTGCTGCAGAAAACATGCTGTATGAAAAGCTGGCTGTCACACATCATTTTCACCATATGCTCAGCTTCAAAAGGAAATTAAACAGGCAAATATTCAGGGCAATTTCTGTGGTCAAACCCATTCTATTTTTTTTTTTTGGCCATGTTAAAAACTTAAATTATGAGGCTGTGTACTCTTGTTGATACAGCCCCAGGATGTGGCAGGAGGAAGAGGAACAGCAGGATAAAGCAAAATATTAAGTGATCATGAAAGTTGATTATCCTGCTACTTTTGTAACTATAGCAGAAGTGTTTAGCCTAGCAGCTGCCAAGGCTCTTCTTTTTTGTCATCTGTTTCTGTAGAGTTCATTTTTTTCTTTAAGTGTTTTTATACCCCAAACTAAATCTTCAGGGCCATTTTTAAATAGCAGAAGAGATAATTCTTTGCCAGCAATTCAACATTTGCAAGCATTCTTTCAATAAAAAGGTGTGCTAATCCTCTTAATAGGGAAAAAAGATGACAGGAAGAAGATGTTTTTACAATTTTGTAAATACTATGGTTCACATTTTTAAATGACAGCACTTTAAAGCCAAGCCAGATGCTGCACAAGAGATCCTCTCCAACTGATGGGAGAATTTTTATTTTCCAAGACTTTGGTTCATTTCTAGTATTTCCTTTTTTTTTTTTTTTTTTTTTTTTAATCATGGGCATTACTAAAACTATGGTTATCATCATTGTAGGCAGCATGTAGAACTTTTAACATGAAAACTTGAGCTGGTGGGGCTTTCTTTCTGGGGGGGATGAAGGGTTGATTGGTTGCTTTTTCAAATTATAATTAGTTAGCAAAGATAACAGGTCTAAGAGTAAATTACACACTGCAATTAGTACTGTGCATCTAATGTAGAACATTTTTTTTTTATTTGAGTCACTGGAAGACCTGCCAGTGCTTAGGCTACAAAGTGATGCATTGGATATCCAGCTAAAACTTTATATTGAAGTTTTTGATTATCGTTTCCTTTAATTCCCTATGCTCAGCTATGAATTCTAAATGATATATCCTGATCATGTGCTGTGAGCTGTGGTCATTAATGAAAGACTATTACCTGCAGTAATGTATTGTTTCTATGCTTCTTTGCTGTCCACTGAAAATAATGACTTGCATAGTTTGAGCTCCTACTATCTTTGATTAAATATTAGGTAACACAGCCAACAGTGGTTTCAAATTTCAAATACAAAGCCTCCTGCCTTCTTCAGTGCTGGAATTTTCAGTTCTCTGTAAGGTCTAAGTTATTGACATAGAGGCACTTCTAACAGATACAGTATTTTCAATTACAAAAGTTTGTGTGTTCATGACAAATATGTCAGAACTAGCATACAATAAACCTTAATGATTCAACCTGCTGCAGATCCCTGAAAAAAGAGTTTTTAACATGGTCTTTCGCCTTTATTTTGCGGTTTCACAAAGTTTTTCACCATAAGAACATCATGTTCTGTAGTTTATTCTTTAAAGACAATCCAAATAGGAAAGAACATCAGGACCAGAGTGAGTGCTCTACCAAGAACCTAAATTAATTTTCTCCTTGATATGAAATATTTGGCTTAGAAAGTATCAGCTTTTAGTAAGGTAGCAGATTCTGAAGGCCAGAAATATGGAAGAAATGTAGCAACAATATTTTATAAAGATTAAAGGTGGACAGTCCCAGTAACAGTGGGAATGCCAGACAAGTGCTGGCATTAAACCAAGTAATGAAACCACTTGGACGTGATTAAATAAATAACTCAATATTGGCAACATAAGCAAGCTTACAATTTTGAGGTTATAGAAGACTACTGTTTTACTAATCTTACTCTTAATTAACAGCATAGGTGTATATATAGAACCAAACAAGATGTTTGACTTGATACTGTAAAGAATTTTGTCTGAGACACTGGAATTATAGAAATTAATGATAGCAAATGCTGAACTTATCAGAAGACGTGGGTATTGCTAGAGGTGTATGATTAAAGAGGTCTCACAAATATGTATTTTCATCTCTTTATTATTAGAAGTTTTAGTATTTGTGGCCTGGAGGAAAATATGAAATCCACTCTGCTTCTGTTTACATGTGAAATGGTGAAATTAGAGAAACAGTACATGAGAAAAGAAGGGAGGGCATTAATACAGGCTAAACTATGATAAAGCACTCTTTGATTTCATAATTTCTTTTAACTATTTTCTTTCAGTATACACATACTCCTGTCTAGAGGATTCTGTCTTGAATTATAAAAGAAAAGCCTTGGCAAACTTGTCTGTAAGACACATAAAGGAAAATGCCAACCACTATTGAAGAATGTTGTAATAGTTCAAATAATGGTTTTGTTGTGTGTTTGTTTTTCTGGAATTTATTGTTCCAAGATTCTTTCATATACTTTTGATCTGGTACCATAAAAATAGCATTTTCCCTCACTTCTGTTAAGACATGATACAGAATTTTATTTTCTCTGTAGAACAGTCCTATTCTCATTTCCAAGTTTCATTCCCCAGTTGAGAAAGCTACAGTTTAAAAGAACTCATCTGTTGGATCAAATAATACAAGTAAGATAAGCTCTGACAATGTGAAAAGAAGAATTTTTGGTAAATATAACAATTTGGTCTGTATTAGTCTACTACAGTGAGGTACTTGTGTACTTCATGAAGGGTATTTAATCAGGGCATGACTAGAAAAAAAATACTACCTTCATTAGCTTTGTGTTCTTTTCAGTTGAAGTAGAATTATCATTTGATTTCTAGAAGGAGATCTTAAAAATCTTCGATTGGTTGGGTTCCTGTTATCTGTTTTGGGGCAAACCGACTAACCAACCAACCAACCAACTAACTGCCCACTTTCTTATATTAAGAAAGCATCTTCCTCTCATATACTGCTTAGGAAGTCACACTGCACCCGGAGTTACTTGCATGCACAGTCTGGAGCGTGTCATCTGGGTATGTTCATCAATTAGTCAGTGACTGCAGCTAAAGAGCATTCAGCACTCCAGCCAGGGCTGCTCCTGAGCCAACAAATATTCCAGTTAGTTAAAAAAAATAAGCATAACCACACACATTGCTTGTGTTCACTCTCGCTTTTCTTTCCTCAGGAAAATGACCTCAACTTATGACCACATTTTCTATGTGGTAACCCTACAGTTATCTGACTTTTTCAGATTAAAAATTCCTGTTATAATGTTGAGGGGGTGGGGAGAGAAAAGCCTTAGGCCAGATGGAATAAAATCCATTTCATAGAATGGAAAAAGAAAGCTCCTTATCTTTACCCTGGTAGCACAGTAAAGAGGAAGATTTTCTTCTTTCATTCTTTTTTCTTTTTTTTTTTTCTTTTGTTTCCCCCATCATACAATATGCTTTAAGTTCAGTCAAGAATCTGGACACCTTCCCCGTTTTTCTCTTTCTCTGTTGACTGCATGTTCTTCTTGCTTTTATTGGCAGCACTATAAATGTAAGAAGTTAAAGGATTTTCTGGGTCAAGCCATAGTCTGCTATTATTTCGGACAGCAGCATCATGTATCTTTCCTTCAAAATTAGGTGTCTTTCCCTTGCTCACCTCTCCTTTGGAGGGCTACATCAAACTCTTGAATGTGGGACTTAAAAATGTCTTTTCTTAGAAAGCGTTTTTTTTGTACCCATTTGTGCCCATTTTTGCTTAGGCAAATAAACAAAATTATCCGTAGCATTTTATGTATGTTACCCAAGCTACTGATTCGCTGTAACCATTACCTGTCCCTCTGGGAAGCAATGACCATTTTACTGTACTAAAGATCTCAAGTCAAGCTACTATTTAGAGGATATTGTCACACATCTCCTGACATTCTTCCCATCCTATGTATGCTTCCCACACACAGCAAATGCCCATCTCCTATCAGCTCTATCATATTTTCACCCTGAGCACTAACTACAGTGTCATCTGTGTCTTATTTTCTATATGCCATGTTTTGTACACGTTAAAAGACATATTCTTTTTCAGATAGAATTAATTTTCCCCACAATCTGTTTTCTTAAGTTTAATATTTAATTGATCTTCAGTTTGAGTGGATCAAAAGCACTGATTATTATACATTCTCTGTTAGGTGATAATTAGTCATGTCCTCATGAACTACAGTACTTTCCCTTATGATGTGTTGAATCTTGTCAACAGGGTAACAAGCTGGAATACCGAGGAGTATACTAATCTGTGAGCAAAATTTAATTGGGTGGCTGCCTCAGTAAACCCCTTTCCCTTTGGATCTACACACTGTTTGCATAGTTAAAGTAGAGACAGCTAAAAGAGGTGTGCAGGAAGGGCACTGTCACTCCACCAGCTCCAGAGGCGAGTTTAACTGCTGGTCCTCATCTTCCCAGCAGGAGCTCACCTGTGGGGTCTACCTGGCACAAACTCAGGTCCACTGCACTCCCCAGAATGGAAGTGGTAACCCAGTGTTACTTGTTTCTTTTTCTGTCTTTCCTTTTATAGTGTATTTTTGCATACAATACTAAACTCCTTAAACACCAAGTTTCATTAAGCCCTATCTACTTGTTAAATACAGGATACCAAGGAGGTCCGAGAGCCCAAGGTTGTGTTGATAGTGTGATACAGATTTTCTGGGCTGTATCATACAAACTATGTAAGTTCTCGGTCTGCAGGACGAGTCAAAAAGACATAACACAAGCAAAATAAAACAATAAGGTAGTTTTGGCAAAATTCATCCCATACAAATCATTATTGTGAGACAATCTGCATGTCTGTAGCTGTACATTAACAGGCATAGCAAACAGTGAGCCTATCACTGAGATTTCCTAGGAAATATAACCTGCAAAATTATGTGACTGACTTTTAGCTTCTTACCATTTTCAAAGATACTAACTGTTTGTTCTGAGGTTTTTCCCCCGTGCTTCATCTCTGCTCTTGATAAGATTTTTCTACAGGTTTTGATGGGTTGTTTTATTCGTCTTTTAGTTACTTGTTGGTTTGTAGGGGTTTTTTTGATGCGGTGGGGAAGAGTACAGAGGGAGGTAAACAAGGAAGAGCCAAACAGTATGGATTGTGCATGAACTTAATGAAAGATGCAGGTTGAGGAAGTGAGAAATTATGGAATTAAAGAGTATCAGTCGTTGGTACATCTGGAATTTGCAGTTTAATACGTGAACTCAGTTGTACCCTTTGCTTTAAAGATCTGTCTGCATATTTGCCCACAGCTGTACGATGGAGGTACTGAGTCAGCCAGAGCCCTGAGGTGGAGCTTCAAGAGCTTTCTTTGAAGTGAACATGTCAAAATACACCAGAAGCCTTCTGATCTTTGAAGCTGTATTTTACTGGAACATAAAATAAGCTGGTTGGAGGTAGCTTTTTTAAGAGAAAAAAACCACCCCTCTGATGTGGACAGGACATACCAAGTAAGAAGACTTTAAAATAAACCTCTCTTGTCCATTGCATTATCTGTTAGACGCAGATTATTATCAGGAAGTTGGAAGAGCTTTGTACAATTCTTGCTCATCAAGCTACATGCTAGTCAGATATTGTGAGTCTGCTGTGGCTCAGGAGAGCTAAGAATCCTTAAACTCACCCTAAAATAGCTCATGTGTATCACATCTTTACATTTGTACATTGTTAATCAAGTTTTGCTAGGACTAGGAGTGACTGCTTGTGTCAAGTACATGGGAATCTCCTTTTGAAGGCATAAAGCATCCATTTATAGCAACATAAAGCCATAGATATCAACTTCACTGAGTCTGCCTAATGTACATATTATGCAAAAGTGGCTTCAGGCAAGTGTGGGTTTTTCTTTTTTTCAAGAAGGGATTCCATGCATCAAAGAATTGAACATATCTCTGATAAAGTAATTTCTTTTTTCTAAGAGTATGTAAAAGATGCTCTGCGACTTGAAGATTAGATGAGTCATCAGGGAGAGATCAGCAGCTAAACAATGGAATTAGAGTAGGCCCTGTATTTATTTGTATCATGATACCCAGTTCAGTACAAGGGTTTGGATCTTCTTCACATACGAGGGGTGTGTGTGTGTGTTCTGGTAAATACTGAGGTGTTGCTAAATGTGATTTTTCTCTCCTTGAAATGATTGTACTTGCACTGTTGAATAATTTCAGTAGTGGCGAAGAGACCACCACAGTGTGGTTGTACATGTATTTTTAGAGCATGATCCCACAGACTGCTAGAGGGTTTCTTTCAAGACTGCTTACCAATATGAAAGAAATGTCTTTAAAAACTGAGAGAAGCAGTTAGATGTGAAACCATTTTTTTTGTGCATAACCTTCAGTTTTTATTAAAGCCTCTTTTTTTGCTGCGTTTACAAGCTAAACCAGCTGTGAAAGGTGCAAGCATATAGTTTGTATTCAGCAAAGATCTGTCATTTTGTGCTTACTGCAAGGCAAATGGCTCTGCCAGTTTGGGCTACAATTTATCAAGTTGGCAGAGTGACAATTTTCATCGCTCTTGAAAATTTATCATGGATAGTCATTTTTGAAGGGTTGACTCTTTTGTTTAAGCAGGCTTTTTATATTTAGACTTATCAAAATGGCAATTATTAATGCCATTAACCCATGAGGCAAAGATCAGTTTTGTCCCTGGAACCCTGAGTATGTCTTCTTGACAAAGGGATTTATCTGCTTCTGCCGTTTCCAGGGTTCATGGGTTTAAAGAACAGATGTAATATAACAAAAAGCTGTTTCCCTAAAGACCAATGAAAGCCATTTTCATCCCAGCTGTTTTAGTAGGAAAGCAGCGTAAAGAGGGGAGAAAAAGGTAAAATATTAAATATTAGTTGTCAAGACTTTTTTAATGTTTGTTTTTCTGACTTCCTCTCTTGCCCCTTAGAGGCTTGGAGACTGACTCACTTTGAGAGAGTTAGCAACATTCCCCTAACCACAGCTCAGCAATAGGGCCCTTCCATGTTGCATTGTAGAGTAATTCACCAGTACCAGCCATGAGTGGATTTAGACACAGTTCTGTGAAGTATCAAGTGGATCCTCAAAGACACCAAGCATTCTCACCTTCATGGCTCTGAATGGAAGGAGAATGTGCCATGTTCCCTGCAGGCTCAGGACACTGTGAGGAGAGGATGGAAATAGATCTGGTGTGAGTCTGAAGGGCTACAATTCATTAAACGCACTAGTTGTCACCGTATGTAACTGTAATGTATGTGATTTGCATTTCCCCGTATCAGTTAGAAAAGCTCTGTCTAGATGAGCTAAAGGCAGCTTGTTCTGTAGTAAAAATGAGGCAGGCACATACACATTTCCACAACCATTAGAAAGAAAAACTGAGTTAGAGGTGTCTTAGAGCAGAAATTATCCTCTCCCCAATTTACTTTAAAATTCTGTGTTCTTTCTGCTTTATGAAAAGATTACATTTTAATTTAATGCAGTCACTACTGACTCCTCCAGTGCCTTCTCAGTGGAGCAGGTGGGATATTTCCTCACAGGAGTTACATGCACCTCCTGGAAGCAGGAGGGCTTCCATGGGCTGCCAGGCCTGCAGAGCCCCACTAATTTCAAAACATTCATTTCCCCAGATAATTCTTTCAACATTTGGGTTTTTTATCTGTATTTGTTCCCCCCAAACCTCCTGAACAACTCTAACCAGGGCACAAAGAAGAGTCTAAAGCAGAATAGCTGAGAAGTGAGTATGTGGCCATCCTGGGCTGGAGCTCACTGAGATGGTAGTTCCTGCCCAGGGCCAAGCCGCCCACCACTATCCCTGCCCTTTGCCTCATCGTCTTTTTCTATTTCTTTCTTTCCCTTTCCCTTTCTAAAGTGTCTTCCGTTAGGGATTTTGAAACTAGCGGCTGGAATCCCCCTTTCCTCAGGAACACCGCTACGAGGGAGCTGACTCTGCGCAGCTTCCTGAGGGAAAGCGGCTCTGAGCTCTTCAGCCTACGAGGAGGGGGACAAACACCCGGGGGGTCGGGGAGGACGATGGCCACTGCCCCGCTGGGGTCGGGACAGAGCAGGCTCCGAACACCCGCGGGGTCGGGGAAGACGATGGCCACTGCCCCGCTGGGGTCGGGACAGAGCAGGAACCGCAGCCCCGAGCAGGCGGAGGGGCCGGAGCGGGGCCGGAGCGGGGCCGGAGCGGGGCCGGAGCGGGGCCGGAGCGGGGCCGGAGCGGGGCCGGAGCGGGGCCGGAGCGGGGCCGGAGCGGGGCCGGAGCGGGGCCGGAGCGGGGCCGGAGCGGGGAGTGGTAGCGGAGGGGCCTCGGGGAGGAGCTGCGGGAGCGGTTTGGGCGCCGGGAAATAGGTACGGAAAACAAAACAAGAACTGCTGGGGAAACGGTGGTTTCAGGCTAAATAAGTAGAAAGGCCTTTTGGTAAGTCAGAGTGTCTGAATGTGCCGTAGGGCTGAAGGCAGGATTTATCTCTTGCTACTGGCCAGCAATAGCTAATATTAAAGAAATGGAAATTGGTATAACATCCATAACACAAAATAATTTTTAAAAGTTCTTTTTCTTAAAAGGGAAAGGAATCTTTGCATAAGTTTTTTAAAATGCTTATGTAAATTGTTTATTAAAACACGGTTTAAATGAGCCCGTTTCCCTTTCCCATTCCCACAACCAGCACAGTGTATTCCTGTTACCCCAGTTTGGCAGACCCAGCTCAGGCCAAAGCCCAGTGTAAGAAATAAAACTGAACTTTTCTCTGTGAGATTTGTAGGCAGCACTATTATTCAGACCAGCAAGCAGATCTCTCTGGACTTTCTATTGCTGCATTTTCACTCTTCAGCCAAACAGAATCCACGGTGTCCTAAGACATTAATATTTTCCCTTTGTTTACTTAATTAGTGTATTTTCTGTGTTTATCTTCTCTTTTTCACTTTTGTGTAAACGATAGACTGTGTCCTGACATAAAAGTTGTTCAGACAAATGACATTGTACAACACTCTGTATTGAAGGAGAACAGTACCTGTTCATTACAGTGCTATGTTTCAGACTTTACAGTTTATGAATAGGTTTAAACAGCAGTTCTGGTACTCTATCTCCTTTTCTATCCCAGTCCTCTTTTTCTCACACAGGATTGTATTTGGAATGTCTGCTGTGTTTTTCCTTCTGTGTGTACCCTGCACATTCAGTGAGCTCTACACCAGCTCATGGATCTCACAATAAAGCTAACACAGTTCTAGCTTAAATGTCAGATCGTAAAGCAAAACACTGGTAATTAATAGAGCTGAGGGCTCCAAAAAGGGGAATTTGTAACATCCAAAGGGAATTAATTTATCAGATATGTCTAACCTTGCATTTCTGAGAATGTCATCTGAGAATAATGCTCATCTAAACTAGAATTTGAAAAAAGTTAGCAATCAATCGAATTAAGTGGCACAGGTTCAAAGAGAAGATCTTATCCCTTGCAACAGATATGACAGCATTGCCCTTGTCTCTGAAAAGCTTTCAGCATTCATAATGATAACAACTTGTTAGGAACTCAGAATCTAGATCTCTGAACTCCTGCGTTATGCTTGGCCCCTTTTCCTAAAATATATTGAATTGAAGTACCAAGAGAGGACTTGAGAACAGTTTTGGATTTGCTGTCTGTGTGGCTTAGGTCTGTCTGTTCTGAAAGCTGACAGACAACAGTCTTAGATCACATGGACTTAAAAGAAAACAGGGTTCATTGAGATCTTTCAGAAGTAGCAGTATCATTAATATAGAGGCAAGTTCTGGCACTACAGATGTGAGTTACCCCTGTTTAATGCTTTCAGATTTAGAGCTAAATAATAACTACTTTATTTGTGTCTTCGAGAGTTAATGCTTTTGATGAAATGCCATTATCAACCTCTTCAGTGTGGTGTGGTTGGCTTTTTTTTTATCAAAAAAGGTTTTTCTTCATATTAATTTTGATTACGGCTTCTCATGTAGCTATGAAGTGTAATATTTACAAGGAATGCTTTTTCATACACAGGACAGCAAATGTCAGATTGAATAGTTCTTTACTAAATTTCCTTTGGGCTTTTCTTTAAGTGAGATAGATGTGACTTGTTTCAAATGGTATTGGATCTTCATAAATCATATTCCACCTTTTTTCCTTGTCAAAAGCAATGTGCTGCCACTTGTCAACAGGAAATTCCCACTTTTGAGTTAGACTTTACCTTGGGAGAGAGAATATGCGCTTCTAACCAGAAAGAAATGCAGGTAGAGCTGCAATTTGCAATGCAGACATGAACATTGGGAAGTTTTAGAATAGATTTAGCTTTTTGTGCACGTTATACAGCCAGTATTTTCATCTTTTGAAATCATCACTGCAAGAGTATTTGCTAATTTACTTGCCGTAGAATACCTCCAAGTACTTTGTCTGGCTAGCTAGTCATCCTTGAATATATGTTGGCCATACAATGTTGCTGGTTTGAAAACCAAATTATCATCTCATTCAATCCCAAAATCTTTCTGAATTTGGAAGGTCTGTCGTTTATTTCACCATCTAGAAATACTTGATTTGGCCTGTTGCTTTCCAAGGGGGTGAATGCATTCATTGCAAACAGCAAGGACTGGTCAGCAGTGATGTTGTATTGTGTATTAGAAGCTGTAGGATGAGACATCAGCATGATTGTCCTGCTATTGATGCTAAGGTAAAAGAAGACACTGTATTCCTAACTCCAAGGGTTGATTTCAAAGGATCATTTCACATTCCTCTTTGTAGGAGTGGATGTGAAAAGAGGGTGCTTGAGATGCTCTCAATTGTTATGGGAGAACTGAAAATTTGGAGAAAACCCTGGGGATGGTTGGGTTACAGCAATGGCCTCGGGGCACCTGACTGTCAAAGGAAAGGAATGTTAGAAACATTTCACATTAATGTTTGTACATTTGCTTCTGCTTGTTAATGTGCAGACAATAATGCCTTTCTCTTTGAGAGGGAGTCTGAGAAAGGCTGTGACTTGCTAGTGATAGAAATTCTCTGATCACAAAATATATTAACACGTATGAAAATCTTAGGTGAATTTCAGGCACCAGAATTGTCAGAGGAGAAATTGTTTTTTATTTTTTCAGTGTGGCCATGATTTCTCTCACACTTTATTAAAAAGGATATTGTTTCAGGAAAAACATACAGAATATGATGAGAGCTAAGGTATTATACCTTTACATAAAATAATCCTCTATTTTCCGAATGAGAAAGATGGAGCTTTTCATCACATGTAGATTTGCAGGTGCCTCAACTGTTGCTTGATCACCCCAGTAAATTTTACAGGAAAACTGACAGAAATGTGTAGATCAGTTTTTTAGAAATAAGAAGCATATAACTTCATATAATTAAAATGTGAATCTTGTTTATGTTTATCCTCTTGAGATTGCAAAGAATAGAATGTTGAGTCAAGTGGAAAAGATTGGGTTTGTTTTTGGGTTTTTTTTTTAATTTTATTTCCATTTTGCCTGGAAAACTCTTCAGCAGTTATTAATTGGCAAAATCATGAGGTCATTAGTGTCTAAGGATCTGAGCTAAATGATGTTATGGAAAGTGCAAAGTTCATGTAGGAACTGATTTCCAGTCTTGCAGCACCGCAATAAATAACTTGTAATGTTTTTAATGAGTAGGAGGTGTAAGTATGGCTTTTTCATTGAAGTTTATGGGCATGCAGTTTTACCTATGGGCCTACAGTTTTAATGAACACATCAATTAACTCTGGATATCTATGATGAATTCTTTTTTTAGAACATGTCCAAATGGTCAACAAATGAAATATCCAATTTCATAAATTGAAATGAAGATGCTCTGTAGCCTTATCCAGCACTCATTACATTTAGGATATTTCCTCCATAGTCTTTAGAGAGTGCTCAGGATGATCACTGCTTCTCAAATGACCATTTTGATTAACAGAGAAATAAAATTAGGTTCAGTGTTTTGACAGTTACTGCAAAGGGATTTCAGTTATTGTCTGTGGATAGGCTGGGAAAAAAAAGTGAGGTTTTAAAAAGATTTTTTGATGTTTTTTCTTACCCAGTTGATATCCTTAGGGCTAGATGTAAAATAGAATTTATGTGAAAACTCTGGCCCCCAATTATAAACCTTAATAGCACCACTTAATTGCTACTCAAGCTACCTACCATGTTTGCTTAAAATCCCCCCATGGAGAGTTATTGCTGGGTAAATGGTATAATGATATGAAACATATAAATACTATTATCTGTCTATTCTTAATGGTAGTAGCAATCTTTTAAAAGAAAAGTGCTGGCCTGTGCAGCCCTGCAAAAGAGAGAGTGTGGATACCATTTTCCAGTTGTTGCAACCATCACCAAGCAGACAAATGTGTCCTAATTCAAATTTAATATTTATTTCTGTCTTCAGTAAAGTGATTTCTGGTAAGAGAAAGCTCTCTTGCCTGGACTTTTATCTCCATTTTGAAGGGTCTGTACTCTTGTGTGCTGTACAGAAGGTCTGGGCACCTAACATGGGTATGGGTTCATCCTAAAGGACAGGAAATCTGAAGTTTTGGTGCTAAAATACTTCTGTTAGATCTGGCTTTATAAGCCAATCATAACTAACTAATAATTAAATGTGTTAAGCTTGGTGAGCATTTTAAACAAGGGTGCTTTAATCAAATGACTTCTTAGGTTTTGTAATGAAGGGTCTGAAAAGCTGAGTCTACTTTGTAATGTATTATTCCAATTTAGCTTGTTAGCAGAGATACCTTTTTTTAACTTTTCTCATTGACTGGTCACATTTACCATGAAAAATCAGGATCGTTATCTAGCAGGCCAGACCCAAAGCCAAATAAATGGCATGGCTCAATGTGGCTTGTGGCTGCATTCATTTAGAATTGAATATACTTGAGCACAAAAGTCCTGTCTGAAAGGCAGCACAGTTCTCTGCGTTTGTTTAGAAACCAAAGTGAACAGAGAAAAAGTAATAGCTGGGCACCTAATGGTTTTCTCAGCTCTGCTGGTGAAAGAAGGGCTATGATTATATCACCACTTACAGTAAATTGTAGTAATAAATCCTGCTTGACCATTGTGCCCCCATGGCTAATAGTGGGCTGGTTTTGTGTGACCATCACAACAAATGTATTTCCTCCGGTTACTTATAAAAGAAAACAATACAAGTCAGTTCAGGGGGAACTGATTTGTATGGAATGATCACAGGCCTGGTTGTGTGAGGATAATAAGAAAAGGTTTTCAAAACTGAAATAATTCACAATGAGAAGGTGATAGAGTAGTTCTTGAATTTCAGTTAGTAGTTCTAAAACAAATAGCAACAAGATGTAATTTTGTATATTTGATTTGCCTGTGGTTTATTTCTTTCCTTTCCCCAGACCTTTCCATTGAATACTGTGCATCATTTTATATGTTGTCTCCCTGATACTGCCGTCTGGTCCAAAATCCTTCAGAAAATTGCATGGAATGACTTAGTTCTTAAACCAATTGGAATTTTGTTCTTGAGGTGTTAGTGATGTTTTCCAAGGAGCAGAGCAGTACCATACATTTCAGTTTGACTGTAGCTCTTGCCTGGCACTGCCAGCTTAACTAGACTTCATTTTCAGACAAAAACATAAAGACATGCTTTTCTGTTGGATCAATAATAGCATTTTTAAAAATATTTTTGGGTTTATGTTGAGTTGGCTCCAATTTGCTTGTTTAACAGAACAACTTAGAGTTCATAGAATCATAGAATAGTTTGCGTTGGAAGGGACCTTTTAAGATCCCTTTTGAAGGTCATCTAGTCCAATCCCCCTGCAATGAGCAGGGACATCTTCAGCTACATGGATTGCTCAGAGCCCCTTCAACCTGGCCTGGAATGTTGCAGGGGAAGGGTCATCCACCACCTCTCTGGGCAAACTGTTTCATTGTTTCACATGCCTTTCTTCCTCATGCCTAATCTAAATCTAGCCTCTTTTAGTTAAAGTAATTTTTCCTTGTCCTATTGCAACAAGCTCTGCTAAAAAGCATCTCCATCCTTCTTATAAACCTCCTCATGAAAAGGTAAAAATTGCTTTGGCAAAATAAACAGTTCCTATGAAGTACACTCGGTGCTTTTCCTTTCCCTTAGTCTTGTGCCTGCATGTTTGATTTCCTTGAGTCTGTCTGTACTGCTGCATGAATATATAAACTGTTATGAAGATGTGCTTTCTGCTCATGTTTCAGAGCTGTGACAGGAGTCCTCTGCTAAATCTTGCTGGGGTGACTGCCCCAGTTCACCTGGCATCTTATTAACTCTTGCGACCCGTCACTTCTGGGTGGTAACTGCCTCCCTAATAAAGATTGCAAAACAAATTGGATGCCTCACCTGTCAATCATAGGCCTCATATTGTACTGCAAAATCACCTGTGTCAGCACTCTAAACAAGGAATTGCCCTGACCCAGTTATGTTTAAAGAAGTGTAACATGCAAACTAGGAACACGCAAAATCAGTTGAAGTCCATGCTATTAATTCTGCAACAATTTTACTTGTAATATAACATCAATAAAATTGATGGGTTTTTTATCCTACTTAGAATTAAAAATGAAAATTTTAGTAGAAATTATGTCAGATTGTCAGAAAGTATGTGATTTTTTGGTACTTTTAGTGTGCCAAGTTTCAGAAAGGGGTCCTTGGATTGATCAGATAACTCCTCCTTTCTCAAAGAGATTTTGAAAAAATAAAGCTGCTGCACCTCAGATCTTTTTTCAAAGTGGCTCCCTATTCTTTCTGTCTTCCTAACAAATTTTAATCTGTTTTAAGGTATTCATCTCATTTGGTGTCCCTTAGGATACAGAAACATTCCATCTCAATTTGATGTGAGAAAGCACCTAAATCACTGCTATTGCAAGCCTGCCAAGTCTAATTAAATTTTTGTTCTGTTTAATTTATTAATTCCCAAGATGATAACCATAATACAAAGACCCAGGCAGGATTGCAGTTAAGTAATAGAGAACTAAAACTGAAAGAAAAACATTATGAGCCATTCTTTTATTGTGATGAGACAAATAATTTCATCTATTTCCTGACATAAAAGGCAAGAAAGGAAAAGGAGAGTCTAACAAATAATACAGACAGGAGAAAGAGCAGAATGGAGTGAAAATTTTCCAAATGTCAGAGGAAATTAAATAAGGAACTCTAAAGGAAGCAGTGCCCATTTTGCTCAGTAGACTCTTTTCTCTCAAAGCTGTCATGTTGGGAAAAATGGAAGAGCTCTGAAATGAATTTTAAACCTGTTTGTGTTACAGTTTGGATTTCTTAGACCTGTTGGCAGCAGGTGTCTTTTCTTAATATTCATTATTCATGGAGCCTCACAATGCATTTCAATTTACAAATGAAGAGGTATACAAGCCTTTCTCCACTGCATTAAATAGATGAAATATATTACTGCCTTTGAGCTCATAATGCCATAGCTGAAGCTTGAAAGTTATTTGCCTGCTTCAGCTGATAGGCATGCGAGTTGCAAATAAGTTTTATTTTGATGAATATGTGGATGAACAGAGTTCTTCCATACGTCTTTATATTTTACTGGATTATAATGTACTTTTTAATATTATTCTGAAATAGTCTCTTCCTCATATCTCAGAAAAATGAATCAAATAGAAGTAGGTTTCATTTTCTGTCATAATTTTCCACTTAAAGTAATGTGTATGTGTCTGATCCTGTTTGGTGCTGAGGGATTCAGCTCACGCTAGGCTGGATCTTGAGGTCCTTAATCTTTGTTCAAGCCACGTCCCACTGACTTCAGTGTAAAACTTGCATGAGCCAGGCCTGAGGTAAAACTGAACTCCCAATGCTGTTTGACTGAAAGCAGTACAAAGTTTTTGTCTATTCATCTCAGCAGGAGCTGAAGCACAACTAAATCGTAACCTTAGAATTTTACCCATTAACACCAATGGGATTGGAAGGTACAGCAGCTTGCAATGTCTCTTATTTAAAAATAGAGCTAAAACCAATAAGTAATTTCTCAGTGTGAAGTGTAGCATTTTAAAGGGGAAAACCTCCTCCTGGACCTGAGCTGCTGTAACTCCCATGCTGAGAGATCCCCATGTGAAGAAGGATAGCTCTAAAGATGAAAGGTTGAAGGATTAAATTCCTAAACCATTACCAGAGTATTATTTATGTACTTAGGTCCCATTTTGTAACAGCCTGATAATGAATACTAATAGGGGAAAAAAAGTAGATGCAGACTTAAATATGTTCAGTTCTTGGCAATTCCTGTTGTCTTTGAGCAAGGAGATCGAGCATCTTCCAGAACCCTGAGTTTTGCATAGTTAGGTTTAGATAACTTTCTGCACGAGGCGTATTCTGAAAGCTGATGAAGTCATTCTGAGTACTGGACTAAGTCACATTTAGCCTTTTCTCCTACTGACTTGAATGACAGTTCAGTAACTTAAGGAACAGATTCCTTGTTTTAATGCAAAGACTTGAGTGAAAATAATAGTTTAAAAGAGAGCTGGACCAAATTATAGGTCTAAGAAGTTCTTGTGCTGTTTCGTGATGAGTTCATGCCAGTCTAAAGTTGCATTGGATGTTTTTTCTAGCTATGTGTTCTTGTCACCAGCATGAGCAATTGTAATATTAGATGTTGAGACAGATTAGTTCATGAATCACATGAACTATGACACTACAGAAAATGTGATTAATTCACAGATTTTTTTCCCTCTTATTGAGAAAATACTTTGGTAAGAGAAAGGCATCAGAGACATGATACACTGTCCAGTCTTCTGCTGCTTGAAGAGGAGCAAACATAGACAAGAGTTTCCAATCTGCCAGTTGAATTTTCATTGTTCTTTCCCTTCAAGGAAACTCGACAGAATATAAAATGATCTTTAACTCTTCCCAAACACAACCTTCAGAATACGCACTTAATTTCCTATCTTCTTAATTTTCTATCTATCTATCTATCTATCTATCTATCTATCTATCTATCTTAATTTCCTAGCTATCTTTCCATGGCTGAATTTGTACAACACATGTGTGTCCCTGGAAACACTTAAGAGAAGTTCAGAAGTACCTTGCACTCACTCTGTGTGTGGATGATACTCTACATATGGGAATGCCATGTTTATATAGAGATTCTCAAACAGCTTGGTTTATTCTGAAATGGAAGCCTTCAGATCTTCTAAGTGTCCATGAAAAGACCCAGTAGGTACAGTCTGAGGGCGACTTAGTTTCAGATTGGGAAGCCAGGGTACAATCCTAGACATTCAAGTACTGAAAAGGTGAAGATTCAGCAAACTCTTGAACACACAATATCATTGTGTTCATGTGTACTACTCTTCATCCTGTGGGTTTATTGCCATGAGCAAAATTGCCTCTGTTAAGCGATTGCAAGATGTGAGTCTTTAAAAAGGACGATTTCCAAAGAGTATGCAGTTGTGATTAAAGACAACTTAGAGGTCTTTTATGGTTCTTCTAAGGATATCTGTTTGGTAGGGTTAGACTTGCCTGTCATTTCAGTGCAGCATATGAATTCTGAATGCTAAAAGGCTCCTGGAGGTGGCTGAAACAAAACTTCTTTTGCAAGAAGTAATGAAATAATTTAAAAGTCTCTAATGAAAAAAAATTTTATTTTAAGCCCAGCAAATAAGAGATTTTGAGACTTCATAGTGAGAAAACTGAAAAATGTTAATCTACTGTAAATAGCCCTAAATCTCTCCGAGCTTTATAGGCCATGCTGCTTTTGTAGCCTGAGACTGCTGGGCATTGTTGCTGGTAGACCGAATATATCTGTATGCTTGGGCTGCTAAGGGAACTTTCCAGACAGGAGCAAGATTCTGTTGGAATTAGTGAAAATAACTACATTGCTTTAGAAATGTCCATTGCATTAAAACAATGCTGATTTTCAGTTCTGATTTTCGGTTCTGATTTTGAGATTGCTGAAATGACACCAGTGCTAGCTGCAGTCACTGTGATATACACAAGCCTTGCTCCTGAGCCAATTGGAGTCTGGTTTTAACACGTTTTCTTTACATGGTGTGACTGCACCATTTCAAACAGAGTAATACTTTTTTTTTCCCACTCAGAACAAGTTATGTGGTTTTCCCAAATTAGAACCGGAAGTGATACTGACATCTCACAAGTTCATTTTGTTCAGTTATAATTAGGGGATTGAGAAGTAGGTGGTGGTATTCCGTGTGTAAGATTCAGATTTCAGTGGAAAGAGTTTCATGGCTGTTCAGTAAAGTGCAATAGAGAGTGCATTTTATAATAAATTTCTGCTTATATAAGCTTTCATGAATATATTTTGTATGTGTTAATGACTTTTTAATGTATCTTCCAAACAGTTTTACAAAAATATTATAAATATTTTACTCTGTTTTTTATTACCAAAACTACAGTTATAATTGCCTATCAAATGACAGCTTCTCTACCTTGTTGTGAAATACAGAAGCAATTGTTGTCACATCATGATTCAGTTAGCAGTGGTTACAGTCAGAAGTGTTACATTCCGTGTTTGTGTATGATATTCAGCCTCAAGGCAAATATTGAACAGAAATATTGTTAGTTCTGATGTTGCATTTTTATTATTCAGAAAACAGTGTCAGAGTTGACTATAAGGATGTGACTTAGTGCAGCATGAGTGAAATCTGTTGAGCTGGAGTACAAGTGATGTCTTTGCTTCTATAAATCTTTTGCATCTCAAAAATAAGAGGCCAAGGGTGAAAGTGGTAATAGTGCTAATTTATTCACGGTGATGAAGGGGAAGTTAAAGAATAAATAGATAAGAATGTGATGTTTCTTTGCAATGCCATTTTGTATTGGTGAGAGGAATTTAGGGATCTCAGTGTATTTTCTTTTTTGGAGTTTTTTTTAAATTGTTCTTTTATCTTAAAACTTTTTTATTATGTTGGTATATAACCTTTCTAGCAGCCTTTAAAAATGGCGGTTTATTATTTACAGAAAGTTTCTATAAATGAAAGAGTTGGAGCAATGATGTAAACTGCTAAACCTCATTCATAACACTGTGAAGAAGAACAATTAGCTGTTGATTCGAAAGCAGAGGAAGATTAATAATCTAGTGAAGTCATGATTTTGGAAAACAAATTGCTATGGAGAGTGAGTTTGAAGCCATTCAATTCAGGAACACAGCTTATATACTGATCTCGAAGGCTCAAAACAGCAGGTGTCTCAAAACAGCAGAGAACTCCAAGACCCATAGTCAGCACAGAAATCATCTGTGTGCTGTGAGATGATTCTGCTTTCAAAGGCACAAAGCCTGGTTAAGAGCTTATGTTTGCTTCAGAATTGCATAGGTGCACCCGTGGAGGGTGGAGTTCCTTGTCAGAGTTCATGGCTGGTAGAGCACTGGCATTTGCAATGAATCAAGGCTAGGAATTTCTACTGCTCTATCAAAGCAAAAAAAATAGTACTCGTCCCTGAAAAGAAAAAATTATAAATTGTCTGGTGTAACTTATTTCAGACTGAAAGAATAGTAAAAATGGAGTTAGAATTTCATAAAAGACCTTTTATGACATATTGTTTATCAGAAATAAAATAAACATGAACTAAGGGACTCCAATAGAAAAGAAAGAATTTAAGATGTAGAATTTTAGCTAGGCCATGTGTTATTAGTATTGTTGTTGTTACTGTTCATTTTCTTATCTGATTGCTGTTTCCAGTAAATTTTTCATATCCCCAACCAGTGATCTTCATCATTTGTGCTTCCAGTTTGTGGTGAAGGGGAAGCAAGCAGTGGCATGGTTTTAGGGAACTGCTAAATTGGAGAATATCATTCCTAAACCATGACATTTGGGAGGTAGAAAAGGAAAGAGATACTTCCTTTTACATCCAAATACAGAGTACTTTGATGGCTGCCTCTTGATTTGTTTTTTTCAAAATGATATTGATTTTTGTGTGTGTGCCAGGTTTCTTGCCAGTTTTCACTTCAGATACTGATGTCCCTTGGTAGAAAACATGCAGTAATGTCAGGAACAGGAAGAGGTAAAGGCAGTAACAAAGGCATAAACAAGGGGTTCCTTTGATGGGACAAACTGAATTCCCTAAACAAAAATCTAACATCTCTTTATTTTTTAACAAATCCTTTGATAAATAATGAGGAAGCTTAAGTGAGTAATCCCCTGTCATATTTTAACCCTGGCCAGCACCTCAACCCCACACATCAACTGACTCAATCCTGCTTGGGGAGATGGAGGAGAGAATCAAAGGGCAAAAGTGAGAAAATTCATGGCTCAAAATAATGACAGGCTGAGTAAAAGAAATGTCACCATGACCCATGGTTTTCCTTCTGAGAAGTAATGACCTCACGCAATTCGAGACAGGTACATCTCATACAGTGTGTCTGCTAATTTAACCCATTAATGGCACTGCGGGGCCATCATCTATCAGAGCAGGACAGGTAATCCCTAGTAACTGAGTCTTGATTCCCCAGCAATGTTGACATTGCACTTATTTTCACATATGGAGATTTTTCACTTGATAAAAGTGACTTTAGTGTGCTCTGTGTAGAGGGGGAGATGGTCAGATAGGACTAATAAAAAAGAATGTGGTAATAGTAAAAAAACTGTGTGGTTAAGAGTGAAGAAAGAGATGTGAAAATTTCAGATTCTTTGGAAACTTTTTTTTATTATTCTCAAGGAGATGAATAAAGCCAAAGAAAAGAGCAAGAAAAGTAGTAGGGGTTAATTTCTTGTGCTGTACACAGATCAGTCTTTTGAATTCTTTTGAAAAGGTCATCTGGGACAAATGTGGAGCCTCACATTCCAGTTCCTTTTCCCAGCATGTAGTTAATGGGTTGTACATCAATGAAGTAGAAGAGGAGGGACCATAAAATGGCCTCTTCCTACATAATCTTTCTCTCTGTTCCCTTTTGGCAATATGAGTCTGGTATTCCTTTGGATTCAGTGTTACAGCCTTAATAGAAGTTGCAAGTAAACTGTGTGTGTTTTCCTGCAGTCCCAAAAAGCCTCACAGGTCTAATCTTTAGGATACTCTTGGGAAGGTAGGAGATAAGGATTTGAGTCCCCTTGGGCTATGAGGAAAGATTTGAATGAAAGTCTCCAACTTCTGTGAATGTTTCAGTTATGAGGCTATGATAGGAAAAGCACTGTCACTTTGCTTTCATGCAGGAGCCTGTTCTGGAGATGGGTGAGCACGTGTACCTCAGTGTGGCTCAAGGATAGTATTCTCAGCATGCAGGGTTTCCATGTCTTGTCTCAGGGATATAACCCAGGAGAATATAATTTTGGTTTTTGGATTCTAAACCTGGGCTCAATAAACAAACATCCAAAGATTACAATATCCATTGTACCAGAGACTGTCAGGTTTTTTTCTTGTTTCTTATTTCTTTGTTGCTAACCTGTTTCAATAGTTAGTAAAAGGGTCTAGTAAAAGAAAAGTGTGGATCAAAGACATTGGTCTTCTCCAAAGAAATGTTGGCTATTTTGCTTATAAACTTGTAACAGGGATGAAATTTGAAATCAGGGGAATACGCCTGACAGAGAGACTATGTTGTTAGAAAGGATTTGACTTCTGTGAGGTGAAGAAAAAGTTTTAAGTAAAGGAAGATTCTTAGAATTAACTGAAAGCTCTGGGGATGATTATCATCTCACTGGGATTTTGTGAAGATGACAGTCACAGGAAGACATCTGTTAGAAATACGCACCAGAGACCCTTGTGAGCAAGGAACAGAAGTTTCTGTGCTAGGAAGGTAAGGAGCCACACTGATGAAAATAAATATCAGGACAGATGTGCCTGAGAGAACCTGTGATAAATTGTATTTTCATCTGTCAATTGTTATTTGATATGTTCTAGAAGTTCTGGTAAAAGTTAACAATGTAAAACAGGCAAGTAAAACCACTTCTTGAGTTTAACTCTGATTTCTCCAGGAAGAAATAACAGACATGCAGACTAAGAAAAAGCTATCTAACGTGCAGGTCAGATCCAAGTCACTTGTAGAAGTGACTACTTTCCTGCCAGGAAGGCAGGAAAATCATTTCAAGCCTAGACTGTGGGCAGGGAAGGGGACCACAAAGGAATGCTGGTACCAGAAGTGAAGGACACGAGTCACTGTGCCAGGAAAACAGTGGGATCTACTTGCCTATCCTTAAGTCTGTGTAGGTCCAGCTCCTTCTCCTGAAAGGGTGCAGATCACTAACTAACCTGGCTTTGACTTTTTTTGGTGTACTCAGTTGGAAACTTTGCAGCTGGTTCATCTTATCTTACTGTGTGGCCAAGCAGCAGCTGGAACTTACCCCATGTTGTTGTCAGTGCTCATCCACAGATGGAGTCTGAATCCTTTTTCTTGTGCCCATCAGTGTCTGCAGCAAAGAGATGGGAAATCAAGTTCCTGCTCTCTCCCACCTTAAGGCGGTTTCCATAATCCTGTATTTATGTTTCAGTTTAGGGAATTTAATCTACGGAATCCTTTTACTGAACTGAATTTACCTCCTTTTGAAACTGTACTTGATCTGTAATATAAAATATTAAACAATTATTCCCAAAGGAAGAAAGAAAATTGGCAGAGAAGCTCCAGAGAATAGACTAAAATAAATCACATTTTTGTCATTTGCACTGTCTTCATCCAATTATCTTCTTAGTATATCTTTTCTTTAGTTTCATTACTTTTGTTTTGTTTTTATTTTTACTAGAAAGCCACAATAGAGAAGGTAGCTATGCTTATTTGTTTGTTTAGCCTCCAAAGATGTTTAATTTGTTTTATATGATAAATACATGGCAAGTAAGAACTGCAATCATATTATATTATTTTTCCTGATCTTTTTATAAAGTACCATTGTACAGTAAATCACTGAAATCGTGAGAATTTCTTTAAGAAATTTAAAATTTAATTATAAAATTGCTCTTCTATAATAGATCAGATTTATTTGCCCTTCCTTTTCCCTTTGGAGGTAGGTGAAGAAAGTGCTCTTTTAGAGCAGTGTTTCTCAGATGAACTTAGGGGTCTCTCCATCTCTTGACATTGTGTGTAAATCTTTAAAGCTGATTGTACATACGATACTTTGGCATACAATTAAGTCTGTTCTTGGATCACTCACAGTGTCCTATCTGCTTAGTTTGCCTTTTGAGTCCTCTGTCTTTGCCTTTACATGGGAGAGCACATAGATCCTGCAGTGAGAATTTTTTAAACCCAGGAGACTGAAAACATTTTCTTTGGTTGTCATTCCTGTCTAACTTCTGTAGGGAATATGCACTGACCATGGAGACCTTCCCTCTTCAACAGTGGGCCAGTCCGCTCAGTGTTTATTCTCCCTCTGTCTCTTCCATCATTACTCTTTTATGTCCTATTCCATTTTGCTAACAACATACTATTTTTTAATCAATTCAGTTTTGATTTGACTCTTCACAGGTATCAATGCTTCTATCTCATCTTTTCCTTTATGACACCTGCATACTAGAGAAACTTAATGTTTTTAACCACAGTTTTGTTGTTCAGCAACCACTACGGCATGAGATAGGTGTTCTCTTAGACCTCAACAAGAACACTCCAATCTTGGAGGGCAGCATTTTGCAGTAATGGTCTTGTTAGAGACAAAAAGGTGTTTCTGCATTTTCTTAATGAGGAAATAACATTTTAGCATGCTTAGTTTTATTCCCTGTTGGTTTGATAGCAGTGGAGTGATCCACTCTTGCACTTGCCATCAGCAAATCCATGAAGTTGCTAATTAGGAGAAGATTTACAGGTAGGGGTAACATCTTTAATTAGACTAAGTATAGTGGGGAAATAAAAACCAGATAAGCTCTCAGGCACATAAGTAGTTCTTGAGGTCTGAAACAGAAGCAGGAAACTTCAAAGCAAAATTCAAGTTGGAAGCAACTGCTCTGACTTAATTAGAGAATGACCTACAAAATACTTTTGAAAGATAAGCCTAGAAACTCAAATTCGTAACTTAGTAAATACCAAAAGCTATGGACTCACTGCAGATACTGTTTTTCTTGTTCTTTGGAGCCTTGTCCAAGTCCTTGTTCACTGTCAGCCTCCCATTAATGTTACAGAGTTCCACAGGTTATAGATTTCATGTAGCACTTTCCTTCGAGAGGGCGACCCCTTCTCACCCCAACTTCTTACTGAATGTCTTTGACTCCCCAAGTAAACTTTCCTCTTCTCCTGAGCAGTGTAATTCATATCTAATTGAATCCTAAGCAATTGCTCTTAATGCCTAATTACAGTTCTTTTTACAATTTTCTCTTTTTGTTTCAGATCTGAAAAAGGACTTGCCAGAACTTTTTTCTGTATCAGCTCATTCTAAAAATCTTGGTTTGACTTGGTATTTTTAAACCATATATCTACAATGACCTTCCACCCTTATTCCACCCCACCACCTCTGCAAAAACAGATTAAGGAATTATAAGGTTAAATTTTTTTAGTATTTCTTACATAATTTTGTGCTTCTCCTTTATGTATTAGTAAAGTGATGCTCAGTCATAAGTGGTAATATACACATTAAGTATTCTGCACTTAGTGTAATGTGAACTACTGCTGAATTGAACAGTTGCTTCACTTCTCTCCGAAATGTAATATGATGAATCAAAGCACATTTCAAGGGTGGAATAAGGGTTTCAGTTTTGTGGTATTGCTGCATAAATCTATGTACCTGTAAATGACAGGCTCAATATATTGAGGTCTTTCCTTATTTGTGATACTCAGTTTCTTTCTGCCATGAAGTGATGGAAAAAGAGAGGCAGGATCATAATCATTTTCATTATGATGAGGCATCTGACAGCTCTGTGCATCTACAAGTAGCTTTCAAAATCCAGAGAAATGATTTCCCATTTTTTTACACCAACAGTTTTGATCTGGGATTCAGAGCTCCTGATTTGTGTAACTGAGCATTGTACAAGCTCAGACTGCAGAAATGGATAGAGTAGAGGAAAACCCATCCCAACATTGTCTTATCTGGCAGAGTGCACTGACTTGCAGTCATGTGAATGAAATCAAACTCTTGTTTCTAATAGGAATGTGAAGGTGCCTGTTATGAACGTGAAATTTCTACAGGTTAAAAAAACCCAAGAAGCCATGCCCTTGGAGGCGTTATAAGGAGTGAAATGCATTTTATTTTAATGGGGTTTTTTGTACCTGAAGACATGAACTTAAAGAAAGTAAAACGGTTTCCCTAAACTGCCAGCAACAGCTGGAAAGCAATACTGTAAATTCAGGGTGTGATTTTTCAACAGTGTTGCTAAGTAAATTTCAGAGAACTGGTCCATTAGCCTATTTAGAATGGGATTCCTCACACATTCTTTCTAAGTACAGTTGGTTTCATTTTTCAGTATCAGTCACAGAGGTGATCCAATAGTTTCTTGCAACAAATCTCCTCTAGCCTGAAGCCTCCCTTCGTAGCCCTTGTTTCTCTTGTCAGTCACTATATATGTGAGTATCCTTTCTTGAGCCTCGAGATTTTCAGATTATCCTTATTTTGGATGATTTTAGAGGCTTGTAAATATGTCTCAGATGATGCAGAACAAACATTGCTCAGTCTTTTCTACTTGTAAGGAAGGATTGCATTTCAAGTTCCTGATTTAGTAAATACAAAATTTTTCAAAAGATTACAATTAAGTTTTTATCAGCACACAATATATTTGATCCTATTTACATTAGCCCTGTTGAGTTGTTTACTGGGCAAAAGGGATGTGAAGTGCTTCCAGAAACATGAGAATACATTAAATTTGCATGGGCCAGATAAAATTATCACACATTATACAAACGTATCTTGTGAAGAACCCAAACTACACTGATAAATTTGAGATGAAGAAGAAATGGAGTTTGTTCAAGGGTACTTGGAAGCTTATTGAATTCTTTTTGAACCTTGAGTGTAAAAAATTACTGGTGAATTTAGGTTGAAGCATGGTCCAAGTATTAAAAGATTTGCTGCAATTCCCATTGAACCCACAGCCATTCTGTGGCTTGTCACTAAAGAAACATTGTATTACCAAATAAAACACAGCTTGTACCTCCTGAGTGTTGAGGATAAGGATGATTCAGCTAGCAGGGATGTTGTCTCCTTGGGCTTTATACAGCACCTGCACACTGAGCTGCCCTAAGAACTCACACATTAAGCACATTAAGCCTGACCTGCTTTTCCTTTCTTTTTGGTGAGCTTATTACTTCAGTCAGAGGTTTTTATCTATGGCATTTTTGCTTTCATTGCTACAGTGACACTGAAGTAGATACTATTTTATGGGTGTGTTTATGTGACAAGAGTGATCTGTCTGCTTTTGGGTTCTAGGTACCTAGCATTATAAAATGATTCTGCTTCATTTTTTCACTGGCTTGTGAGACTACCATTTCTGAAAAGTTTCTTAGTGTAGTTTCATAGTTCTGGACATAGTTCTGGGCTTTAAATATTGATAGACTAGAACTTTAGCACAAAAATAGTTGCAGACCCATAGCTCAAAGAGATGAGGCAGTCTTTGTGTCTCAAATGTCACTTCAGTAAAACCACTACTTTGTCTGAAATACTGTCATACCTATAATTTTCCTTTCTTCCCTCTAGGAAATATTAAGATTTTATTTTATTCTGTAAGAAACATTTGTTGCACTAATTCATTATTGGGAAGAGATATAAACACTTTCAGAAGGTGAAAAACGTATATTTTACTCCCATAGACAATAGTATATCAGCAAATGTGAATGTCTGACCATACAGATATTCTGTAAGATATATATTATCTACATTGCTCCTCTGGCAGAGTGAAAAATGTTTAATATAGGTTTTTCAAGGCATGAAGACAATTTGGGATTTGCTTTCCTGTGAAGATATCTTTGAAAACGGCATTTAATAAAACAGTGAAATACTTGATTTCTCCTGAAAGCTTTTCTACTTTTTCTTACCAGTGAAAATGAAACTTTAACGTTGTAACTTGTATTTTATTACTGAACCTGTGTTTGGGGAGTGCAGCACTTTTGCAGATTGGAGACAAAGGAGCTTTTTGTTCTCAGCAGTTCTGATTTTACTAAGACTTTCCTAAGTGCACACTACAGTAATCAGGGGCAGCTTGTTGGAATTGGTCTTGGATAATAATTTTAGTGTGTGTTTGAATATTTCATTTTCTTCTGATTTATGATGACTTTATCTACCTAAGAAATTTCAATAATTTGGGGGTTGTGTCTTTAATGACTCTTACAGTTAAATCAAATTCTTGACAGAGGGTAGGGAGGGAAGCCTTTATTTGTGCTTTGTCATCTATAAAAATCCATTAGTGATTTGCAGTGAATTGTTGATCCAACATTCTATTAGTGGAAAACAGGCTCTAGAAAGATGTATTTTGTGGATTGAACTCTTTTATTTTGCAGTGCTCAAATTTATAGAACTTGTTGTAATTAACTAAATATTATTTTGCTGCTATTAGCCTATGCTCAGCCAGGAGAAGTTGAGAAACATGACATTTGTTGTCTACTTGCTGCATGGAATTGTTCTCTGGTAGCATCTTAGGACTTACACTGAAAAGCTTAGTTATTTGCAGTTACTATAGGATTCATTTTCTTTTCTTATTTATCTTAGTCTTTCTTCAGTTTTTTTGTTATACCTTCCTTTACCTTGTAAATACATTTGTATCCACATTACTCCCATGTCTGAGAACAGAGGTTAAATGTAATTTAAGCATATAAACCAGCAACTTTTACAAGCTGTTTTTGTGATCATCCTTTCTTTTGCAGAGGTCACCTAATTTTTTTGTTGTAAAATGATCTGTCATGTTGATGTTATCAAAGAGCATTGAACAGTATAACAGCTGTGAACTAATGCAGCATTGATTCTATCCCTTTAGAATCATCTGAGGTATTTGCTTTTTCTAATCCCATAATCCTATCCCATATTTGCCAGAATTAGGCATCATATCATATTGTATCATATCATTAAATCGTGCTTGAACATTTATTAAATTATCGTATGCAAAGCATAATTGAATTACTGTCCATTTTATGTTGTAAATAATGTCTTATTGCACATTTTTGAACTCTGAAAGGTTCATCTTGTATCCCTCATGCCTCTGAACAGTCCTATGCCCTTTTATAGCTCGTGGAATGCAGACAAGGACCATGGTGAAGTGAGTGGCCCTGAGACAAAGTTGAGACTATTGAAATCAGTAGAAGTTTTTCACTGCACTCACTGGGTCTAGAATTTCATCCAGTGTGATGCAAAGGTTTGTTCTTGAAAAAATCATGGAGTCAAAACACATATTTTAAGATGCTTTGGGTTTGTTTTATAAGGCAGGTGTTTGTGAGTATTTTGCTCATTACAAACTCTTGTTGTTTGCTACTGTGAAGGGATTGTGACTTTTTAAAGTTTTCTCACATTTCATTGCATTCACAGCTCCTCAGAACTGCCTTATTACAGAAGGCACCTGGAATCTGTCTGGAGCCTCTATGATGAAACCTGGGACCCATCATTGCCACAGGTGCATCACAGATAGGATTGATGGCAATCACAGTGTGGGCAGGGCTTGAGTCTGAAAATATGTGAAACAAGAATGCCAATGGAATCACGAGTCATTTCACCAGATACAGAATTCTGCATCTTATTCTTGACACTTTTAATGTGCACATTTTGGATTATCTTTCTTGAAAATGTCCCACTAATGGGGCTGCAAAGTGAGGGAATTTGCAGTTGTCTACTTCTGACCTTGCATTAACTTCAAACATGTTACATAGCTGTTAGTTTTTTACTTGACTATACAAACATTTCTAAAATTATTATTTTGCTCAATAATTGATAATTGCCTTAAATATGATTTTTTTTAATGTCCTAAGAAAGGAACAGTAGTGATTAAAGATGTAATTGGTCACTATGAATGAGAGATCTCTTTTCTATCCTGTGTTGATAGATGTGGAGCAGCAGAGAGATAAAAATATTACATAATGTAAAACTTTAGAAGGCAAATTTTGATTTTTTTCCCCGTACAGTCACTGTAATGTGTGTTACCAGAGTCAATTAACTCCTGGGACTTCCATCCCAGAGAATTGTGAATACTTTGTTTTCTCCCAGACTAATATGGGAATTCAAGATAGAAAATGCTTAATAGTAAATGCCAAGTTTCAATCACCTTTTATAAAAAACTTAAACACTTGATCTGCTTTTAAAAAATGGTATTTAAATGCCTTTCTGCCAGTGATTTAACACTTTATTCATCTAAATTGCTCAATAACAACCTTTAATTACATCTAGTGTTCAAACACATAAATCCAGATATTGGCATTCACAGAAACAGAGAATGAATAAAACCTGCTGATTTTCTTTGACCTGTCAGATACGTGCATTTAGCAGGATTGCTGCACAGCTAACTGCTCATGGCACCTTGTCAGTGTTCTTGGATTTCCTCCCCCCCTCTCTTTCACAGCAACCTCTACTTCAGATGTGGATGTAAACCTCTCCACTCCTCTCTGCTGGGACCTTTTGAAGAGCAGCCTACTCACCATCACATCTCTTGCTGTCTCTCTGGCTGTGTCCCACCATGTAATGCCCGTGTGTACCTGCCTCTCTTACACGACCCTGCTTTATAGAGGAGTGGGAAGTATATTCCGATGACTTGTTCATTCCTAACCTCAATCATTTTAACAGTGAGTGAATCAAACCTTGATACATCTTCTCATCTAGTCTGGCTATAGGAAAGGAGAAAAAACCTGAACTTGCAAATGGCAAATGGTGTGAGATGCACAGTTCCCAAGGAGTGGCACTGATTGGGTTGGCCTGCTCATGTGTATCGTGTTTATACCAACGGGCTGATGCTTTTATGTATTTCTGTGTGTATAATGAATATTAGACATAATATTAGAGAAATGTCCTACTAGATAACATTTCACAGCTATGTTCAAAATAAAAGAACAAGATTCCTGTTTTTCAGGGCTCTAACATCTAAAACAAACATGCTGAGAAGTCCACTACTTCAATCTGCTTCTTGAATTTGTTCCACATCAGCTGCCTGAGCACACATACTTGTCTGTGTCTTCTGTGGTGCTGTGACATGGCCTCTCAGCTGCTGAATTCTCTGCCTGCCACTTTCCAAGTGGAAAGAAATCCTCCTGAGATTTGCTCCATTTCACCTTCCCTAAGTTCTTGTTCCATGTGAAAGAAAGTACCTGTGTGTGTTAGGCACAGCGTGCTGTCAGGGTACCAGGAGGGAAACAACAACAAAAGGAGTGGAAAATTCACTCTTCAAAAAAAAGAATCCATATAATATGTAGAGTAATCCTCAAGATATAATCTTACTGACATGAAAATTATTCAGTGCAAGTTTTCACAGCCCCTTACAGTGATTTGAAGGCAGAAGAACTGTGGTGACGTTTGGCATCCAGGGAAAAAGGCTGAGCTACCTACTGATCAAACTAGAGAGAGCAGTCATGAAACTGAGGGATGGCAGCAGGAAATCGTAAAACACCAACAAATATTTCAAAATATTAGCCTTGGAATTTGGGGTGCTTTCATCTGGCTACATATTTTTTGAGCAGCCGCTTCCTATTCTGTAGTTAAATTAAGGTTACTTCTTATGTACTCGCAAGAAATTATGTTTTTTTGTTGAAATTAGTGGTAAATTTTCTGTGTAGGAGATAGGATTTTCCTCATTCTCTTTAAAGAAAATTAGTTAGCTCCTTCAGTTATACATTATATTGCACAAGTGACAGTTTCTTATAATTGATCCATGGGTAGTTTTCTAGATGCAGTATTCTGTGAAATGGCAGTTTATGCAGAGATGGTTGAAGCAGGTCAAATTGCTTCACTTCGTCTTGTTTTCTTCATGTATTCACCAACGAGGACGTATTGACAGACTTAATTGCGATTGCTTCAAAAGCTAGAGGCTACTTATTTTGCCAAAGATTTTCCATATAAACATGACATTAATAATGTGTGTTTTAATTAAGTTGCAGATAGCTTTTTAGTAGGCTATTTGCTAAAACCGACAAGAAGAAAAGCAATAATGGTTAAGCTGACAGAAATAGAATGAAGTGTTTACCACTGTTTTATTTAACACAAATAATAACAGTGAAGAGCATTCCAGACTTCCATAGTAGCAATGTGTCAGTGAAGCACAGTGAAATGTCTTCCAAAGGCAATTCTTTTTGGTGGCCAAAGATAATGAGTGGCAGATTTCAGATCCTTCCTGGAAAAGGTTTATGGTTTTTTATGTGTGAAATGGGCCCGTGGTCATGCTTGTTAATATGTGGCTGTTGATTTTCCTATCATGTCATACCGTGTGCACAGTCGTAGTCTTGATGTAACAATGAATTTAATTTCCTAATTCTATCTGTCTCATGCCTGCAATAATCAATGTCAGTCCTTGCCAGGGCACTGCTCGTCCTGCCCCATCTGCTGCTGAAGGATGGCTGGGTTTATTACATTGTGGGGGTAATTTTCTCTATGGAAAAAGATACAATGTTTGTTATACTGGGGATCGCTCTGCACTCACTGTCACAGGCTATATTTGTGGGTTTTGGCCTCCCCTGTAAATTCTAAGTTGATTATATCTCTGTTGGAAAGGTTTAAGGAGACATAAGGTCCTTTCTGATCTGAAAATCTATTGCAAGATCACCAGTGTGCAGATCACCTCTCCTGGGACAGGCAGTGGTTTAAGAACACAATGTGTAGGGGCAATGTGTGATTCCAGGACTAATCACTCTTCACTTTAGGTGGATAGAGGAAAAAAATACGCCTGTATACCTTTGGTGCTCTGTAGTATCTTTCAGGCTCTGGCTCAGCATTGCCAGGGTTTGAAGCTCCTTTACTGAAGTATTTTTCCCACAAATCATGACCCACTGAGTCCATTCAGGTTTCTTGAGTTTAATTAATGCCAGTTGAAAAATCAACAGAAAACAGAAGAAAACCACTCTGCATTTAGAAATCATTATGTTTATATTTTTAAAGCTCTTTTTAATCTGCTTTAGGATTTGGGCCTCAAAAAACAAATTATGCTGTGAGAGCCCACCCACAGTCTTTGTTATCAGAAGCAATTGCAAGGCTTTTCTTTCTTTTCTTTCTTTTTTTTCCCTTTCCCCTCCCTTTTTTTTTCTTACTTGTGAGACATAAAGCAGCATTTAGAGGAGGGGATGGAGATTGCCTCTACACTTCTTGAGGACTTGAAAAGCATGTAGGAAAGAATGGTCAAGGACTTGGATGTCTTGTTTTACCATGACATTCTGTTGATTCATTTAGGTATTAAAGAATGAATGAGTTTGTAATTAAATATATTCAAAGGTTTGAAGAACTTCTGTGTGTTCATTAAGCTTCTTCTGTCATAGGGATTATGTGTGCAATTCTGTACATTACTAAAGTTAAAAAAAACATAATAGACCAAAGACATGAATTAAAGAAATCCTCCTTTTATTTTTTCCTTCGGTGAGGTAATTAACGTAGTGAGTTGACACTGGGAATTTTTCCATATTGCATCCTTGTGAAATTGATAGTGCTTTATAGTGGGGGGAAAAAAGATATTCTCAAAGACAGTAGTATGGAAAGTCTAAATAATAAAGAACTTAAACTTATAATTTTTTAAAAAATTAAACATAAAGGGTAATTTATTTCTATTAGAAGATGTTACCTATCCTTCAAGCCTGAGTGGATATAATTACCATAATATAAATCTCTTGACAAATAGTGCCCTAAGGCAGCATGACACTAATAATTGTTCAATTACAGACTTTTAGCTTTTTAAATGGCCAGAGTCATCATTATGCGCCTCGTTAATAGAAATAAAGGCATAGTTTAAATGCATAGGAAAAATATTATTCTTTTGAAGATGAGTTTCTCTTTACATTTAATGTCTTTTGTAATTACCTCTGATAATTTCTAGTAATCATTATTTAATTCTCTTTAATGATAATTGCTCTCTAATGTGATTGTTTACTGAAAAAAGGAGGAATTTAATATTTGTGCATTAAATTTCAAATAATATGTTAGTGTATATTGGAAATTTTGTTCGTTCTATTTCTATAGCTTCAGGGTATTTTAACTGTTTCTAACATATCAAATTTATTCTCTGAGCCAACTCAATCATCAAATGGTTAAGTATTATACTGCTGATCTCAACCTCAATTCTTGATTCTCAGTCATGCAATTTAAAGGTACTGAAAATAGGCTGAAATTGGTCATCTGATAACTCTTACAGGTTAGGAAAATTCTTGGGAGACACAGACAATTGTTGAAGGTGAAATGGAAAATCACAGCTGTTCTTTATAATGTTATTCCTCTTCTAGTATAACTTGAGAGTGTGAGAGGGAAGATAGCTGTAATTCTCATGCTCTGAGAATATTTGCTCACAGAAGCCAGGAGGCTCATTGTTATCAAAATGGCCAACCACAGTCAAATGGTAAATAAACATTTCACCCCTTGCAAACACCAATCAGCCTCAGTGTTACTCATCCTATTCCACTCCACTAATTAGAATGTGTTACTGTGCTTAGATCACCATAAATATATGTAATATTATGTACTGTCAAATTAATTAAAATATCCTCCCCCCAGAGCGTTTGGACGTTGTTGATTTCATCAGAAGTGCAAACTGCTTGCCCTGCTGCATGTCCTTCCTTTTGAGTGTTCACGTGTTTATTAGCACATAGTCACAAGGGAAAACAGATTTTTTTGTGAAAATACCAGAGACAAATGTTCTGTTTGACATTATCACAACTGAGGTAAGTTTATCTGAGAGGAGTTTGAGAAATTGTTTCCTTAAATTGCCTGCTGTTAATGTATTTAGAAACAGAGTGTGCTTGATTTCTCAGCAACCTGACAGGGATGATGGGAGCCAGGTCAGATAAACTTTATCTTACAATTAAGCCTAGATTCACATTTTTCATTTGATGATAATTGCATTTCTGTGTAGTTGTTTATTTAATGTATCTATGAATTTTACTTGCTACAATTCTTTGCTCTTTAGGTAAATTTTGGAATATTTAAGTGCTTGCAATTGAACGTCTTCGATTCCTGTGAAAGATTGAGGGCTCAGGGTACATTTTTCAGTGTGCAGAAAATCTTTGCAATGCCAGTATGTATTAACAACATTGAGGCTGTGCTCCTTGATGAACTGGTCTAGAAGGCTTCCAAAAGAGCATGGCAATAACCCAGGCTAGCATTAGTAACACAGGACCTCATTCTCACTTTCAGAAATCACCAATCTACAATTGGTTAAGGGTTAAGATTATGTCTGCTCAGAGCTGGAAACACAGCACTGGAAGCCATTTATTATATTAGACCTTGCTTTAAAAGGTTTGAGATCCACTTTGAAACAGGATGATATTTCTGTGTAAAATGAAATCAATACAACCATCTAACTTTCAAATTTCTGCATTTCAGACAGATTTCAAAATTATCTCCTAACTCTTTCGTAATAATTCACATTGATTGCATACACTTGACCAGAGTCAAAGCAAAAAAAAATGCAAACTTCAGTGCTTCTACAGTCAGCATATACAGTAATTACAGCTTCACCTGGTTTGGTTTTTCTTTGTTTGATTTTACAACACATGTTACTTTCAAAATTAGAGTTTTTCTGAGCTATCTTAAACTATGAGAAGTGTTTAAAATTAGAAAGAGGGATGAAGAGTTCCACATGAGTTCTACCTGTTGCCTTTTGCCCCAACCTGGAAAAGAAACTCAAGATCATTTTAGCAAGGAGGTAATATAAAAGGGGATCTTTATTTTGAAGGTCTTCAGGAGCAGTTATGGAAAGATGTCCATAAAAGCCCAGCCCCTCCAGGGGTGAGTACATATTTATAGCTTTTAGGAAATTAGCATAATTGATTAAAAGCACCAATTAGGAGAACAAGTGGTGATTCAATTCCCCCCCAGGTCCAGCCCCTTCTCTGAAGCCCCCCTCTCAGCACTGGCTCTACTTTGTTTATGACAATGAACCTCAGATCCTCGGCCTTGGTTCCCAGGAAGAACTGAGATAGGACAGGGCCTTGCACCCCCTGGGGCTTGGAGCTCTGGAATTTGTTTTGTCTTTCTGCTTAGGGAAAGGCCTAATGGAAAAGTACTGGAAAAACTAGCTATTAGTACAATAGGCTACAGAGCTACAAATACATGTGCAAAGAGTACAGAGAGCATATCAAAGAAACACGGCAGAAACCAAATGGCATCATACCTGAGATACTAAAAAAACTGTGGTACATGGATGTGTGCTTGTATCATGCCTTGCAAAAGCACAAAGTAACATTAGGCTTGCTGGTTATACTTTTGGAAGTTGGACTTGATTCCAGTTTGCACATATGTAAGGTGCATTTAGAGAGAGGGTCGTTTTGGGGTTTGCTCTCTGGTCGTTCTACAGGTTTTAGTGCCAGTTATTTGTTTATATTGTTTGATAAGAAAAAAGATTGAGTCAGTGTCTTGTCCAGAACCTTTGAATGTGACCATGATTTTGCAGAGCCCAAGGATTAAGATTGGCCAGCCCTTCTATGGGAATACAGGAAAATGAGGAGAGGTGTTCCAAGGCTTTTACCCATCCACCATTGCCCAGATTTTGCCCAGAAATTTGTGTGCATATGTGCTTTGTTAGCAACAACAAAAACATTCATTTAGTTTGTTTAAATATTGAAGAGTACTCTAAGGTTTTTCTGTGGTCTCAGATGTCTCTCTGATACTACGTAAGTTTTACTTCTGCTTACAAAATTTGAGCCTAAGCCTTATTCATTTCTATTTCCTTTCAAGCCCAGTTGGTATTTACAATGATTTTCATGTAAATACCTGATTATATTTCAGAAAAGGAGTCAGTTAATATTTCTAGCTTATATTTCATGTACATCAGCAGAAAGGTCAATAACCATGGGTACACATAGAGCATGACTATTCTGTGGTAGAAGTCAGTCACTGGCATCCTTTTTGCCTTGCAGATCCTAGTGGGAGTTGTACTGATAATCTGCATCTGATTTTAAGTCCTTTGCTCAGTAAAATCTGCAGTGAACTGAAACTGCCTGATTATTCGAATACTTTGGCATATCTTTTTGTTATGAGAAATTTGTACATCTGTGTGCATCTTCTGTGTCTGAGAATCACTACAGCATGGTACTCACATTCCTCAGGAGATCTAAGCCTCGATGCCCACATAGAAATTGTTGCCACTACAAAAGAAATGTCCTTTCATGCCACCTGATCCTCCTTGTCAGACACTTGTGCCCTGAGGGTGTTTTTGTCCATTGTGGTGTTGGGACTGACTTCATAGTGTCTTCCCTTATAAAGAAAGTTTTACATTAGAGGAGCAACTAATCTCATGTCCCTCATGAGATTTTAGGGTAGAAGGCAGTATAAGAACAGGATTTAAAATGGTAGCAACGTTCTGACATTATTGGGATACTGGGGTATACAGGAGAGAAATGTTAGGCACTTAACTCTGTAATCAACAAAGATTAAAAAGAACAAACAGAGGTAAATACAGCTGTTCTCTTGTAAGGTGCTGACTTGAAAAAACAGTGGGAAGCATTAGTAGTTAGCAGCTAGTTGAAAAGTTCTAAGAATACTAAAAGAAACCAAGTTTCCACAGGCAAAAAAGGATGAATGACATTGAGAAATAGCATCATATGGCATTTAGCTGTTCCTTCAGCTAAATTTCACAGTCTACCAATGTGCTTGCAAACATCACAGTTCTGTGTTTGCTGGAACTGAAACGTTGTTGGTTCAGAAACTTGTCTCTAAATACTGTTATTACTTCCATTTTAAACATTTCATTTAATGTATGTTAGTAATGATCAGCATTTGAAATAATGCATTCTGTGGTTATTATGTATAAATCATATGTCGAGTATTGTCATCAAAATAATTTTAAAATATGATTATTGTATTCTGCAGAAAACCTCCCAGTGGTTCTCAGGACTTGCCTGAAGGCAACTTTGCAGAACAAGCTAAAGTGTTACAGTAGAAAGCATTCCTTTTAAGAATAGCTCCAGAGAAACACTGCTGGGCCATAACATCCTAGCTCTGTATATGTGTATTGTTAATGGTGTCAGACCTCATGGAAGAGACACTCAGCAAAGGATTCCTGACCCTCATTATGTTGGATGTGATGGCGCCTGAAAGCAGTCCAGTCACAGATTCACAGCATGGTTTGGGGTGGAAAGGATCTTAAAGATCATCTTGCTCCAATCCCCCTGCCATGTTGCAGGGACAACTTCCACCAGACCAGGTTGTTCAAAGCCCCATCCAAGCTGGCCTTCAGCGACAGAACCAGAGCAGTTGGTGCTGGTTGGAGTTAATGCTGTCTGTGGTTGCATTAGAGTGACATCAGCATCTCTTTTCTCTTCATTCAATCTTGGTTAATCCTCCAGTATAAGGATGGTGCTGTAAATATGATACCACAAAGAAAGCTTTGAGATCACTTTAGGCTCAATATCTCACACTAGCTTGCTCAAGCAAGAAACAACTTGCAATCCTCTGTGCTGGATACTCTTCAAAGCCTGCTATATTAAGGACTGAGTTAATGGCTCTTTGCACTTTTTTAGAAGCAGTGTAGGGGCAAGTCACTCAATTACCAACTTGAGAGCTGGAATATAGATTAATCTGAGAAATGTCCCACAGTATGCATTGACATATATTGCAGCAGAGAAGTGTTTTATTTAATCTCTCACTATTGTCTCATATGAGGATTTATACTGTTGAGTCTATCCCTTGTGATAGTTGAAGTGTATGTCTACACAGACATCACTGTCTCATTGTCCTTCCTGCAACTCATTCTAGAACATGTCTTCAAGAAATCAGAGAATTCTGTTCCAAAAGACAAAAAATTTTATGCTACAATGAAAAGCCTCCTATTTGAGCCTCATTGGTGCCTCATTCTGAAGCACATTTCTCATTGAAAAGTCTCAGCACTTGCTTCTTTCTCTCCTGCACAGTGATATTTGGCAGCACTAATTTTATCATCCTTGAATGTTTGTTTTCATTCCAGTATACTTTAGAGTTTCTGTCTGTCATGCATCTCATTTGTAGTTTTCCCCACAAAATGCTCTGTTTTATGTGCACTTGCTTGAGTTCTCATTTGACGTTCATTGTGTAATAGAATCCGTTCCACTGTTTTTCAGAACTGCAGAGAAACCCGGGTTTGCTTCACACTCCTCCTTCTTGCCCTGTTCAGAGCTGTGTGCAAGTAAGGGAAGCAGAATTGGACCTTAGATTTGAGTAGTTAGTGTGATACACACACCATTAGGATTTATATAAAGCTATGTTCCACATAGCAAGTTTCCATACATAGCATATACTTTTTAAAGCCAGAGTGCAGAGGCTGAAGACAGATAAAGAATTGGGTTTTAAAATAGAAGGAGCAGAGTACTTGCGAATGAGCTCATTCAGAGTGTTTAAGTGCAGAGAGAATTGTGTTCTCCTAGGAGTTACTTGTTATCCCCATTTCTAACCTATATAAACGGCTCAGGTGGCAGAATACAAACATGAAGCTGCAAATCTGCTGATTATTCCAAGTTTGAGGGAGTAATGAATGCAAAGTTTACCAAAGGTGAGGTGAAAAAGAGCTCTTAATCGCTTTTTAATTAGGCTTGTGAGGTTTCAAAAAAACTACCATTGGTTAATGAGAAGTAATATATACTGTGTGAAAATAATAAACATGTGCTCTTGGAATGGTAAAAGAAGTCAGAAGGAGTTTTGCAGGATAAGGAAAATCTTTTTTTTTAATGTGCATCTAATGGCATATGCCAGATTTTCAGCGGGTGATTTTGTAATACTTTAATTACATATACAATCTTTTCTCATGTGATTAAGAAGTGCATTCTATTCATTCTATTCTATTGTACTTCATGGTAATTAATAACTGTGAAGGTGTTTCTACAAATCTGAATGCAAGTTCTATACTATTGCATGGATTTGTGATAACTGTGTCCATGAGTAGCAGTTAATAGCGATTGCATATTTATGCTGTCGTGCTGGAATCTGTTCTTGTATGCATTGAGTACCACCTGCACATGGAGGATGATCTTGTGTGAATGTGAGGGAGCACACAGTGGAAGACTACTGTGAGCTGAGGATGAGGAACACTGAGGTTGTGGTCAAAAGTTCACAGTCTGAGACTTTCCCTGCCTTATTACTACCGGGATTTTTTATCTGTTGACTGTGATGCCAAAAAAATAAATTAGTTCCATATTTGAAATATTTCCTGATCAGGTTGAAACCTTGAAGAGGCGTATGGAAAAACTAATTTTGTTTTTGCACTTAATGTTTTCGCAGTAAAAACAGCCAAGATATAACTTCATGCTCTGAGAGTTTAATCGAACAAATATTCAACAACAGTTTCATATGCTCACCAGTTCTTTGGCTTTTGATGGATAAGACCAAAAGTGATGTCCTTTTCAGAAAACACCATTCAAACCAGTTATATTGAAATATGTATTTTTGTCCCTTAATATCTCCCAAATACATACTCACTGATCTGGTAATATATACTTAGGAAATCTCATTCTGTTAATTAGCACTACATTCACTTTTTGTGGGTATTAATAGCAGCATAAAGCTATATGCATAATTTAAAGTATTTAATCTTAGAAGCACCTTAAAAACCCTACCTTTAACACTGAGTGACTCCACAAATGTCTCACAACATTTGACATTCAAATATCCTCATTGCCTCATTACAAACACTTCAAGTCAGCAAATTAATGCTCTATCTTATTAATTACTTTAAACGTGCATTAAAAAAACACACCTATCATTTTGCTAGAAGTTGAACCATTCCAACTTTATGTGCACTAATGTCTGTTATAGCAATGGATTTTTTTAGCCAGACCTATCAAGATTTATGAACACACGTGCAAACATCACAAAAAAAAAAGTCATTCTAAACTCTGTAAAAATAGCAAAATGAGAAACAGGTTGAAAAACTCGATCTTTTTTCTTTAACACTGTCCAGAATTGAAAGATAGTGGAATAACTGGATTGTGCTTAGCTCCAGAATTGCAAAATCTCTGCTGTGATGTTAAGGTTAAAGTTAGGGATGTGTTAAAGATTAGTGTTGGAGACTACAGAGTGACAATGGGTACATTTGTTTCTGGATCTTGTAGGATTTATGTGAAGAAGGTGGTTTAAGTGGGGATAAAAGGCTTACAATGAGGGTGGGTAAGAAAGGGAAAATTCATTTTTAGAGTACATCTAGAGTTAATGATGAACGAGGGAGAGGTATTTGAGAAAGCGGTGCCTGAGCTGCTAAGATTATTCCTGGATTTCAGAAGGCTTACAAGTGTAGAAACCTGCAGTAAATTGAGATCCTCTATCTCTGTTTCCCAGATCACCTGTAATTCTAGATGTAGCCACAGTCCAGTGGATATATGGTTGCTTGAAGGTATGTCCAAGCTGTCTGGCCCACCCACACCAGCATCCATTCTGGTTCTGACTGCCTTTTGAGATACAGCAATAAATGTTTGTCCTCCGTAGTGAATTCCAGCCTATTTCACACTCTAGCCGTGAGTGTTGCTAAGTCTTCTGAGAAATAACAATAACATATTTTTACTGTTGCCACACTCCATGTTAGTCCTGCAGCCTTGCAAGATCAAGGAATATATCAAGATCTTGTGTTTCTTTCCTGAGTCCTAGATAAATTGTAGTCCTAAGAATACCTTGTGGAATCCTTTGAAAGCAAAGATCTGGTAATCCCTGTTATGGTCTACATTTTAGGACAGGAATAAGATAAAATACAGTGGTGATAATAATGGAAAACTTATGGTTCATGGTTGGGTAAATATCCCCGAGGTTAAATAAAATTCAGGATCCCTCAGAGTCATTTTACAGCTGGTTGCAGTGGAGATGAATAGACCCTTGTGATCCTGGGACATGCAAGAAAGCCTTGTTTTATGTTTGCAGTGGCATTAGGGGTTGGAATAGAAAAAGTGAAGGTAGTGGTGACAGACCTTGGAGCTGAGATCAAAACTGCTCTGTGCTCTCTAGTGTTTCTTGACAAGTTCTGGTGACCAAAAGGGATCTCTGGGGTTAGGGCTTTGAATTGCAGAGCAAAAGTTTTGTCAATTCATCATTCAAGGTTCACAAGTCTGGGATTATGCCTGTGGCTGGAATCCGTTGCCTTGGTGTGAAACTAGAGTTGGGATTGAGAGCAAAGAACCAGATGTGCATGGGGTAAGTTCAAATTCAGTGTAAGCCTCAGGTATGCATCCAACGTCATTCTCCGGGATTGCAGAGCCTGGCCAGAAAGTTTTGAAGGAGGAGGGAGTAGCTGATGCTGTCAGCTTCAGATCTATGCTCATTCTTTTGTAGTGTGCCCTGAGATGATTTAGCTGTTGGACTGATGTTGGCCTGTAAGATATTGTATGTGCTGAATGTACTTTGGTTATAAAAATGCAAAAATGTTGAGATTCTAGAAGTCTTGCTGGGGTGAAATGCTAGCAGGGAACAAGAGTTTATCAGTAGTTTCAGTGTAGGCTAGGATTAGATTTAGAATAAATCTCAGGTAATCTCAGGGCTCAGACAGGCTTACTGGTTTTCAGTAAGGGAGAATATTATTAACAGTGAAGGTTTATGGTAAATTCAGGCTAAGTATGGTTTTCCGGGCTTGCCTAGGGGTGAAGGATTTTGTATTGTTAGGGCCAAAGATGAAAGCTTATCACTAAGTCATACAAGTCTTATGCAGTTAAGAAAAAGGGTAAGTGGCTTGGGTTTTGTTCAATTATAAGTTCCTGATTTCGTTTAGAATGTGATTGGCTCTTGGGTTAGAATTTGGGTCTCCAGTGACAGGAAAACTAAGTATAGAGTTATATGCCTGCAACATCCAGCAGATTGGAGTGAGGACCAGGGCTGAGAGGCAGAGATTATGCTGTGCACATAGCATCACCTTTTCTGAGCTGACAGAAAAGACACCAAAACCTGGATTTCTATATGTATATGAAATTAAAGGTGTAAACTGTCACATGTTAAAACCAAACATCCTTTTAGGACCTGTAATAGTCATATCCTTTGTCAACTAGGCAAAGAGAATGCCAATGCAATAAATTGCTGCCTGTATAAAAATCATCAGTGAATTAATATGTACCACTGTAGCAGATGATACCACTGTAGTTACTTTAACTAGAAAACTGGTAGCATTCATAGAAAACTAGAAATGGACAACAGAAGGAATAAAGTTTCTATTTTATGTGGTAAGCTGGCAGACTCAGATCTTTACAGCTTCAAATGGAAGGTTATGGTAAGGTGGTTTTTGTCCTTTTTAAAATAATAATGCTATTGATGTATCCATTTCACAAATAGATGTGTATTACTTGTCCAGCTGTATTAATATTGCTGACTGAACTATTCATAATGTTGCAGTGGTTGAATTAAGTCTTATTGTGCAATTCTAAACATGTGAAAACTAAATTAACTTTTTAGTGATCTGTCACTATTCAGTACGGCTATCTCATCAAATTAAGCTGTTGTCATCAACAATTTTATCAACTGGGCTTTTTTGGTAACAAAGGTAATAAAAGAGGCACACAAATTATTTTTACTGCTCAAGTCTGTATCCTAACTTTTCTGTGTGATAATTTGACATCCTTCAGCTTTGGGACTTAAGAATCTGATAATTGTTAATTGTTTAATTAACCACTGGGTTTGGTATTCTAAACTTTGTATGTTAACACCTGATTTCACAGTCTTCTGGCAGGTGTTGCTCTGGCAGGAAATCCCACCAGTCATAATGCTAAAGAGAAATTTCAGAGTTAGACAAAACATTTCATACAAGAAACCCTGTGAAGAAGCATTTCAAAACAAGAGTAACCACATTCAATATTAGTAACTTTAACTAATTTTAATTAATGTTTCAGGGAATGTGTAACACAGTTTTTTATAAATGTCTTCAATTAGATTTTGTATTCCAGTTCAGGTTTATTCTTTTACTCTTGCATATATATTATTAAATCAAGATTTCATCAACTAACATACTGCTATGACACCCTTTTTATTGCCAGAGGAATATATTTTACTACTGTATAGAAATAAATAGAGAAATGTGGCTACTGTAAAATAAACCATAATGATAAAATATTTATTGTGTTTTTGTATTGATAAAAAATACTTTGTGATAACTGGAAAAACAGAGTATATTAAAGAAGATGTTGTTTCTGTTGTCTTAAATCTCTATGGAGTAACTAGAGAATTCTTATTTACAGGAGTTTGCAACAATAATAATAATACTGGTAATATAAGACTGGCTGTATTCTTTAGCAAAGTATTTAATGACGAGCTTACATCTTGGCTGAAGACAGTGGAGAATCCTATACCTGTTTAGCAGCATATATTTAACTGATGTTTTAAATCAGAGCCTGTATGTGTTGCTCTGTTTAAACTGTTGACAGTATATCTGTAGTATGGATACATAAGAAGCTGACAGTCTAATATTAAGCAACGGAAGATTTTTCATGCTGTTTTAAAGCTCAGCATTTCTGAAAAATTAGTCTGTGATTTAGGAGCTATGTATTAGTGTGGTCTAGAGGTCACGCTGGCAGTGCAGCAAGAATAAATAACTACAAGAATATACAAGTAAGCATGAACTACACGTAATTGGCTAATAACTGCTGGCATATTCAGCTGTGGATCATACTCAGCTGAGAGAGACTGACTGTAAATGATATCAAACAGATGTAATTTTTAAAATGCTGGAGAAGTAGCATTAATCCCAAAAGAGTGTAGCGAGGATTCCTGTATGAGTACTTTGCATGTAGGTCATCAAGTGAAGCCATATCTGCTCATAAAAGGGTAGTTTTCTCAGCCTTGTATGTGATTTTTCTTCGAGCTGTGTCCAACAAGCTATTACTAAATGCATTTAACTTGTAATGATTTGTCCAAAGGAGTGGGAATGATTTTCCAATCAGTTGAGGAAAAAAGTTTTTGAAAACTAAACTCTATTGAAAAGAGAGAAGATCTTTTATTCAGCCCTTGATGCAGCCATCGCTGTCAGCAGATACAGCTGTCCTGTGATTGCACTGCCTAAACTCTTCTATTGAAAGCAACACCCAGAGGCTTTCCATGTAAAACAAAGTAGCTTCTTTTACTTATGTAAATGGATAAAGGGACATATTTGTCTTTCAAGGTTAAAAATGCTTATTTTCAACGGAGCATTTTCTTCTAAGAGCATGCTTTGAATTCGCTGTGCAATTTATAGATGAGGTAATCAAGACACAGAGAGCTTGAGTGATGGCTGGGGTTCAAGCAGCACATGGTACAAGAGCTGCAAACTGAGCCTAGCAGTGTTTTTGAAGCAAGTACTCAGTGATAAGGTCTCCTCTATAACAGCAGTGTGCTGTTCTAAAAATGATGGTGTTCCTATTTCGTGGCTCCATTTGTTGTTGTTTGAACTTGGATGTGCACACTTTATGAGTGGCATTTAAAAAATAGAAGTAAAGATCCCATTCTTTAATGTCTCACCTTTAATAGCTGAAGACAGTAAATTATTCATTTCTGATGTGGTGTGACTGAGAGGTACTGAACTGGAGTTCAGGATGCTGGGCTCACTTCCTTGCTCACCTAAAGGTCTGCAGATTAGCCTTTTGCAAGTGCCTTCCCCACTTCAAGTTTCATATTTTTGATCTCTTTCTTTCTTTTTAAAAAAGCACACGACTGTCCATCTTTCTGCCTGTCTTGTTTGCTCTTGTTCTCTCCCCGTTCACTGCAGGTGCAGGGATTTGTGACTGTACAACTAATTCTACAGCTAACTAAAATAAAGTGCTTTCAGGATAAACAGAACCTCAGAAACAGTTCTCATGTTTATGAGATCAGTGGCAGTGAACCATTTGTTTTTCATAGCTCTTCATTTTATTTGGATTTTCATTGTTTCTCCCTTCTTTTGCATGTCTAAGTAGTCACAGTGTAGCAATGTTTTCTCTTCCTCTCTCTTTCCCTATCTAGCTATCAGATAATTATTAAGCCATAAAGAACTTCACCATGTATCATTATAGGTTTTTGGGGTTTTCTTAATTGCAACATGTTCATCTTGCCAGTTTGGTTTAGTTTTTCTTCTTATCTTCATCATATTTAGATGTTCCATAATTTTAATTACTACAGTTTATTATATTTTGGACAGCAGCAGTATTATCTGAAAAAGGTAGAATAGTACAAAGATACAACTATTTTCAGAGTAACACTGCTGTTAAAATACCTCTCAACATCTCCATTCAGTATCGTTGTCCAGCACTGAATATAATGAACGCACTGTTTCCATCTACTGTTTAATTTTTTTCCAGACTAATACTAGGGAAAAACAAACAATAGAAGGAACAAAACAGTTGACCAGCAAGGAACATTCATAGTATCTTTCCTGAGAGGAGGGTGTAGTTTGTAAAACTCTCATACAAAAATCAGAAACCCGATTTCTCTGTAGTCGAATCATTTTTTTCTGCTGCTCATCGTTAGCTCCTTGCCAGGTGTTCAGGTGAACATGATCAAGAGCCAACCCCACAGCTGATGAGCCCTCAGCCACCCTTTCCGTGTGTGTACAGACTCAGGGCCTTGGTGGGGAGGGTCTCTTGAGAGCAGCTGAGCCAGCAGACTAGGACAGCGCTGAGAAGTAAAGCTGTAACAGAGACTGGAATCCCTTCTACTTCATTTCCACAAACAGGAAAAGTCAATTTACTGTAAAATGATGTTATATCAGTAAAATCTGATGTATTGTGATTAACTAGAATTATTCTAATCTTTGGTTTCACCATTTTGTGGTTTACCCAATAATTTATTTGAGATTTTGCTGAATAATTAGTCTTACATTTATGTTTGTAGAAATTCGGACCTGGTTAAACTCATTATCTAGAAAAAAATACTGGCAACACCCGTTTTGGGTCGCAAAGTTGAAATTTGGAATGAGAAGTATTGTGGAATGGCTTCTGTTTTCTTCAGCTATTTTTCTATGCTATAATGGTGTGTGTTTGAGAAGTGTTCAGATTCACCTGGTAGAATAAAGCTAACAGAGTTCACTGATTATCATACAATAGATTGTCAGCTCCAAAAAAATAAGGATAAAAAATTAAATGAAGTCACTCTAGTAAAAAGAATATAAAGCACACTAATGCAACAGTTAGGGAAAAGGCCTTTATAAGTCATACTTTTTACTTATTAGGTATGGATTTTTAATACAGAGAAGGAGGCATAGTAGTTTCCACTTGGTATCAAATGTCATTCAATAAATTGTTAGCCATTGTGGGATGGGGAGGGAAAACAGAAGAGAATAAAAGAGCCTTTAGGAACATATTTTTGGAATGTACGCTCAGGCCTCCATTGCTGTTCGTCATGGGCTTCAGAATGTGCATTGCAACACAAACTGCTAAAGATATTTTTCAACCCTGCAAACTCATGCTGAGAAAAGGGCCAGGTGAAGGTCAGTTACCTCTTCCCACCCCTCCACAATCTCTCATCTAATTTGATTTCACTGAAAGGAACTGGCTATTCTACTTAAACATCTAATGAGTTTTAAACTGTTAAAATTTAGATTGTAGGAGCTTTCCTGCATCCTGTTTTAGTCTGAATAAAATTTGGACATACTTAAGGGTCTGTCACTCATAGCAGTGAGCTTCTGTGTTGTTTGCCCTGCCTACACCATCCCTTCATCTGCCTGAATCCCCAATACCAAGGGCTCCTGACAGATCAGAACCAGCCAAGCCAATGCTCCAGTGGCTGGAAGCAGTGAGTTCCACCTGCTGCGGGTCCTGTTGAGAGTCAGAAGCAGCACTTTGAATAACTCCAGCAAAGACCATTCACAGTGATAATCCCTCACAGGTTTTTTTCCTTGTTTGTTGGGGATTCTTTTGCTGTTAAGGTTCAACCTCTAGGTTGTGATCTGGCACCTAGTTTTATCTATGAAACCAGTTAAACATAGAAGTGGCACTTTAGTCATGCAAATACATGATGCACTGTTGCAATTAGGTGAATATGAAGTGGTTGTGCTTACAATTGATGACCTCTCTGATTGATCAAGAAACTTTATAAAAGTTTTAGTGTGGTGTTAGCCTAATAACAAAACTTCAGACTTTACTCAAAGAAAGCAGTTAGAGTAAATGGCTTGATAACTATGAAGGAGAATAAGCAAGGAAACATCTTTATTTTCTGCAGGGTTTTCAGTGGTAATGGATATTATGCACTGTGGTTATAGTGAAAACTAGTGATGTTTAAAAGGCAAACTTTTACTGTAAAGTGCCAACACAGTCTTTGCATACTTTTCCTGCACAGTTCAGTGGAGTATGAAAAGACATATTTCATCCTTTCCTGTAGGAAGTCAGTCTTCCTTATGTGGTTTGTATTCATCCTTAACCGTCACTGAGTATCTCACAGGAGGGTTGTGGCTGGGTCCAGACAGATGTGCTGTACATCTCAAACTAGTTTTCAATTTTCAAGCCGTGCTGAATTTGCAGCCACCCCATGCAACTTACTGTACCTTCATCCCATCACCATGAAAAGCTATTTTCTAGTGCTCTCGTGCTGGATTTAGTACCGCACTGGACTCATCAGTTAGGTATAAAATTCCTATCTGCATTGCTTTTGCCAAAATACAGGAAAAAATGTTTCCATGGTTGTTCTGTCTCAGCAGCTTTCCTAACCATTCTGAGCACTTTGACATGATATGTTTTGGTTATATTTCTCTCATTTGTTTCCCCCATGCATTCTTCATTGCATACATTTTTTTCTGCTATGTTCTGGGGGCTTCCTGGTCATGTTCTAATATCACAGTGTCTAATCAGCTAGAGTAGCCCTGCTGAAATTTATGAAGACCTTCTGTCTCTGCTTTGGGGTTTTATATGCAACTGTAACACAAATTAACACATCCATGCTGTTCATTAGCATTCTTCTCTGGTAGGCAGAAGAAAATCAAAGAATTGTTGAGTGGTGTAAACATGATAAGAGGCTGACAAATGGGCAGATCCCTAAAATTTTCTGGAACAAAGCTGAGGTTCTGGATTTCAAATACCTCTGCATTGCAGTCCTGGGGAAGTCAAAGCAGAGGGGAAAGATCATGATCTACTCTTAAGGCAGAATAGATGAAATATTTGCTTACACAAAAGTAGTTTTCAGGTGGCTGAGCATTCGATGGGCTGGCTTTGCTAGCAGTTCAAGTTTTGTCTGCATTGTGCATTTATCAATCATCACATTGTGTGTTAGGAATTTTAAGATTCCCAATAATTGGCGGTCATGTTTCAATATCAATTTTTAAAATGGAATATGGTCTTACAGTTTTTGATCAAAAATAGATGAAGAAATTTTAACAAGTGGAGTGGTTAAGCTGTCCATGTATATGCAGTGGGTCCATGTTTGGTATTTCCTTTGTCAGTTCTAACTCGAAAGTTTTTGGCTTTTGTTTAGAAGCTCTCCATATAGTATTAAACTTTGCACAGAATAAGCTGATGCTTTTGTTCCCATTTCATTGATTTACTTACAATAACTGGCTGTGGTCCACTTGATTCATAATTTCTCTATATGGGCACTAAACTGTTACACTAACTGTTATACTGTCCGCTTCAGCATGTAGCATAATCTGATTAAATCCAGAACTTGGAATATTTTCCACAGTATTAAAATCCTGGAGTCATTTGAAATGTAAATGAAATTCTGTATAATATTTTTATTATGGTTACTAATTGCTAAAACATTCTGATTCTAAACTATCTTTGCTTCCCCTGGTGGGAAATACAAGCATCTGAAATGATGAACAGGTTTTTGAAAAAAGGACATCCAGAGAATATGGTTAGTAGCTATTTCTGCTTTGTATATTGAAATGAGTACTGAGCCTGTATTCTGTAATACCAAAACATGAAAACATGCCATACAAATAATTTATGTTTCAGGTTAACCCTGAATGCTTTGTATCATCGCACCATACTTGCTAATACTATTATACAAATAATACGTAAATATATTAATATTCACCTGTTATTTAACTACGATGGGCAGCTTTCTTTATGAAATTATTAAATTTGTGTTAGTACTCAGACTGTAGAGCATCTCGACACCAAACTTCCAGTGAATTTTCTGTATATTTCATAAAATCAGTGAATGCATATTTATAAAACAGGGATGGAGGATTGCTTGTTTCAGCTGTGTATATGCACACATGCCCCCTCACCCCTCCAGTAACAGTGACTGCCTAGAACCAAATTCTCATGGCTTTCATGCCACAAAGAGTTTGAAAGATTTGGTAGATGATGGATATCACCCTTCATTGCCAGTATATGGACAACACACACTTAACATTGTTTCATACAAGAGCAGGAGCAAAGCTTGTTGGAATAATGATGAATGGAACGTATAGTGTCTGAAAGCTAAACTGTGCTCTGGCAGGTTAGAAAATTCAGGATAAATATCTTTATTTTATTATCCTCTTTTAAGGAAGAGCATTTTCTTCTGATTTCCCTTTCTGTGGAGGTGCAGAGTGCCAGTGGTCAAGCTTGAGGAGGCAGTCGGGGCTTGGCTGAAGAGCAGCTGAGCTGCAGCCTGGAGCAGGAAAGTGTTTGTAGCCGTGTAGTCTAACATTGATTATTCACTCATCTGAAACTGACTTCCAGTTTTGGCTGCACTGGCCTGCAGCCTGTAGAGAGAAAGTCACTATCTTTTCATCTCTATTTCACTGTGTATTTCTTAAGGCTTAAAAATGTGTTCAGCTGTGAGGATATTTTTATTCTGTTGGAAGAGCTTCATTTATTTTATTGAACCTCAGTGTACAGCCCCACTGAACATGGTAGATTCTGAGTGTTTTACTCTGGCTTGGGAAAAGCGTTCTTAGCAGAACCAAAATGGAAAACTCATGAAAAACACTGTCTGATGGGAATAAATATACTATGGGATATAACCACTCCAAATAACAGCCTGGAAGGTGTCATTGAAGGACCTCATTACTTTCTTCAGCTCTTATCAAGCAGCCAACTGAACCAGCTGCTCTGGGAGTTGTCAGTTTGAGCAAAATGAGAGCAGTAGTTGGAGAGGGACAGGGTTACAGGCTGTTAAGGGTGTGTCTTAAAGGATTGTGTGGGTCTGTTCTCAGCTGGTTCACCAGCTTCACCTGCTATGAAGAAGGGGCAACATTTTATTTTGGTGGGTTTTGGCATGGAGGCCCAAATAGATGCTGTAGCTCCCTGGAGGAAGGACCAAGGACAGGGGAGGTAGCAAGGAGCAGAAGGGAATTTGCATGTTCCTGTTGTGAAACTCACAGTCTGCAGCCAGAATGGAATCAGCTCAGCAATTGGGTCCACAAAGTATATGGACAAAATGAGCAAAAAGGCTATTGAAAGAGTGATTTGGAATGTCTAGAATTTTCTCATGCCTCCATTTCAGGGTAAGAAATATTTTCTTTTTCACCCTTTTTGTATGTAATGGGAGAACTTTGAATTTATGGATTCGAAAAAAAGAAAACACAGCTAACTAGGTCAATGAAAAATTCTGCATATACATTTTCTGAGTAATTTCTGTTTTGCTGAACTGCACAAGAGCTCTTTACAGATGTCTGTAGCCTTGCCCCTTCCCTGCTGACTGTTGAAGTTGTGGAGGACTTTAAAAATCATCTTCCTTCTGCTGCTGTTCCTAAACATTGTATTGTCTTTCACTGTAGCCAGGACTGGACTGAATGTCATCTAGCACTGAACAATATGAATGTTGTAATTTGTCATTTCAGTCACTACTGTCGCTTTGTCATTTCAGCTGGTGTTTATTGGCTCGTGGTGTTCCTACCTGTCTCTCCTTCATCTCACAGGTTTCATGAACTCTGTAAGTTAGCATACCTGAAGATTAGTTCAAAGGCAAAAAGATCCATGTCTAAGATTTACCTTCACTCTATGTATACCCTATTGCAAATGGTGAATGTTTTTTTGAAAAGGACAGTACCTGTTTTATCTTAGACCATGAAGTGTGCTGTGTTTCTGTTTCCTTTATGTTCCTTCCATAAAAGAAGAGTTGCATAATGTCATTGCAGTAGCAAGAAAAAGCCTTTGGTCTTCATGTGTGATTGGGTTATTTTTCTGTAGTCAGGAGAATATGATCTTTCTGAAACATCAGATACAAATTTTTTCTTCTACCTTCAGAAAGGGCAATACTAACAACCGAAGAAATCTCATGCTGCCATTATCTAGAAAGAAGGTAAATTATGTTCAGAAAAAACATCACTCATTCCACATCTGAAAAAACTGGAATATCTGTTTGAATAAGAGAGAGAGCTGGAGAAAGCATAAAACTCACATAAGAAGAAACTCACTGACATAAGAAGTGTATATATGCACATACACACATATATATAAGCTCTCTAGAGCAGTGTTGGTTCTCACAGAATTTTTTGTACCAATTGGCATTTAGAATGGAGACACCCAGGCATTGGTTGAAATAGTTAATTTTTTAATAGAAACTTAGATAATACCTGTCAAAACTTGGTTGGTTTTGGGGGGTTTTTTTGGTTTGTTTGGTATTTTTTTCAGGGTGTATATGCCTGTATATGAGATCTGTATTTTGCCAGAAGTAACAGCAGGATATTGCAGACACTTCCATCCTGCTTGCACAGTGACACCTGGCTCTGTACGAGAGAGCCTTCGATTGTCATAGGCTGCTCTCCTGGGAACTGACTCTTACTTACAGTGAAGGAGCCTGTTCTGTGTGCTTGGTCTGTTCTCCAGCTTGCTAAGAGAACCAAACATGCCAACATATGTTGTAGGGAAAGCACATTGCTGATGTCTTAATTAAAGTGAATAAATTAGTTTGTTAATTAGGTATATTACAGAAAGAGCTTTCCAGGGAACACCTACTGACTTCAGGAGTTTCCCAAAGCCAGTGTGTGCCGAGAGAGTGACCTCATTCTCAAGCTGGAAACCTTGGGTTCCAATGCAAAAGCACAAGAACTGTGTCTGGTGAAGAAAGAACAGGGCACTGAAATTGAGACAGAGCCAGTGTGGGGTGCATAAGCTTGGGAAAAGCATCATGAGTCAGAGCACTATAGCAGTGGAGCTTTTCCAAGTAATAGGAAATCCAGGAAAGCTCTCTTGCAAAATCCTGTGTTAGTATTACAGATATGGAGCATATTATAATAAGGAATGTGAAGCTGAAAAATCTGCTCACCTTTACATGAATGGAAAGCTGTCTAAATGTTATGCATGTGTTAATACTTGCAGACTATATGGGGGTTATGTAATTTGGGTTTCATGGTTTTTTCATCATCATCACTTGTGGATTTTGTGAATGTCTCTCTTGGAGTATAAAGACTTGAAGAAATGCTGATGGCAAGGGAATCTGCTTGAATGTTAATTTTCATTTTCTTCCCAGACTGCCTTATAATATGCATTAATCCATATTCATTTTATTGAGGAAAAGTACTATTGGCTTTTTCCTTCATTTTTGCTTCCTCTTTTTTACTTCAGATGAAGAAATTACTAGAATGCTTTCCTAATTTCTGTCATGCAGGAAAGAACAATCTTTCCTGTCTTTGTTGAGTAAATTCTCTTGCTTTAGTATCTTCAAAACCATCTTCCCATAACTTCATTAAGATTCAGACTTTTTGTTCAGTCATCTAAATATTATGGCTGTACTTCTGTGGTTTACCGCTTTGTTATTAAATAATGCAATAAGGAATTGGAATGTCATTATAGTATCCAGTAAATAATAAGATAAAGTGTAAAATACAACAATAAAAACGATCAATATAAAAATAATTAAATAATTATGACTAGCGTATACTTTTAACTATTTAAAGTTAATTTTCATTTGAAATTATGCATTGTAATGACTTGAAAGAAGTTTTTGGGTTTATAAATTCATGTTTTTCACTGCAGGTATGTATATAAGTCCAGAGAAAAGAGAAAATAAGAGGTGTCAAAAGACAATCTGATTTACTCTCCATTTAAAAAATGGAAAAAAAATCTGTCTTCAGTGTTCCCTTTGATTTCTTTGACACCTTGGGATGATTTGTTGCTGTTTTCAGTCTGATTCTGGGCACACAGGGAAATATACATTTTGAAATGCCTCTTATCAAAAATATTTTTAAAAAGTCACATGGCATTTTAATAAATCCCATCAAACATTGTCAAAGTCCTTGTGACACCAGGGCTTTGGTGGGTGTTTGCAGTATAACAGTCACCACTAATCCATGAAACCTGAACACAGGAGGGGGCACTGGTGGTGTTCAGCAAGGCACAAACTTGGAATAGTTCTCTTTTATTGGCATTATTTCTCTGATTCCTTGTGCAAGAAGTACTCTTGTTGCAGACCTATCGCAATTCATTCCACAAATCAGTCTGCAGTTAGATATGAATTGAGGTAACACACAGGCTTTGTTTCTGCCTGTGGTATTCATGCAACTATTGCAGGATTGTAGTGTGTCTTCCATGAGGTGTGATATGTGATTACTGGTGGTTTTAGTGTTCACCTCTGGCTCCTCAGTCTGTTGTGGGCCAGGGTTCACATGGGTTTGTGTAGCCAGAGGTGTCCAAGGTGGTTCTAATAAAGCTCTCGTTAGTGACGTGACAGATGTTACAGTCACACGTGGAGTTTTGACACATAAAACTGTTTTGTTTCAGTGAATAAACCTTCTAAGAAGGCATAAGAGAATTGTGGACCACAGGCAAGACAGGACTACCAGTTGTGGTTTTGGTATATGCAAGGTCAGTTTGGGATTTTGCACCACACTTCCAGAATCAGGGTTACTGGGAAGCCAAGTGTAGGTACTCGGCAGTAGTGAGAGCAGTCAGGCAAATCTGTCAGGTTTTATTAGATCAGGCTGCTGATGGATCTTCTCTAGGCTCAGTTTACCTCCTGAAATGAAAAGTAGTGGCAGCAGCTCAGATTCATATACAGCTTCTGGAAAGACAAACTTGAGAATAACAAAGAGGGCAAAAAGCAAAATGCAAAGAATAAAGGATTTCTGACATATTTTCGAGTAAACGTTCAATAGAAAAGTGTGGGAATAGATAATCCAGAAAGACTGTTTTGAGACACTGTATAAAACTGTATAAACCTTCTTACAAATCCTCTGCTGAATTACATGTTATTTGCTGTCTCACCTCTATTTCTTTTTAAGATGGAACAACATGGCTGGATTGTACTTGGCAGCTTACTTTTTTGGGGTTGTTTTGAGCCTTTTGTAGACCTAGTTAAATCCTTCTCCAGCTGCAGGGCTGGGTTGGTTTGTTTGCTTGGGGTTTTTGGGCAGGATGTGGGGTTTTTTTTGTTTGTTTGGGCTTCTATTTTTTTTCCCATGAACTTTGTATATTCATATACCTACAATTTATTAAAACAGAGATATGTGTAAGTGTGTATTTTGTCAATCTTCTTAACCAGATTCTCTGGCATCCTGTAGTTCTTACTAAAGAGTGCTAAATCTCAAGTACTCAAAACATACTTACATGTGCTTCAGTTGTCATTTGTTTCAGTACACAGACATAAACATTTTAGATGACCTCAGTATGCAGGAAACTTTTACTAAGGAAAAGAAGCTTGGAAAGCTGTAGAGCTTTAAAATCAGCTCTCTTTTGGGCAGGGAAGCAAATTCATTGCTAAAATGCATTAGATAACTTTCTTTCCTTGCCCCTCAGACATATCAGAAACCTAAAAAAATTGAAATTTAGAAACCCCAGCTGTGTTAATCTTGGTTTGGAAAGTAAGCTTGCTTAACTTTAAGAGAAGCATAAGCAGAGGAATTACTGATGGTTCTTATTTACATGTATTTTTTATTCTTTGTCTGAAAATCTTGTGATATTGGCTCAGATTTTAATTCATGTTAGCCTGAGCACAATATATATATTATTCAATAGAGATGATGCTTTGAATAAAAAAAAATTGTTGTGTATATAAAAATCAGTTTCATTTAAATGGTAATACTGTTTTAATGTGACAAACCATCAGCAGTTTTGGGTTATTTGAAATTCAATGGCAAACATTTTAAGATAATTAAGTTTGTATGTTTGCTTTGTTTGATCAAGTCCTATTTTCATGCTTCCATCTGCTCAAAAGGGGGTGGTATGGGTGGTCCCAGGGGCCTCATTTTAGATCTGGCCTCAGTGGATGGTGTCAGCAGCAAGGACAGTTCCATTGTCAGCAGTTACAGTGGTATGAGTGTTGCTCTGAAATTTGATTATGTGCAACCAAAAGTGAACAGTGAGATAGTATCATATGCTTAAAAGTGAAGACTTTTTATAAAACATCATATGCTTGCAAAATTTGTCAAATGCTAGTTGATATTTGTGGAGTAGGATGGTGAACTGTTTTAAACAGTACCTTTTAAAATCAGCTGTGTGACACCATCTATGTGTTAGGGCCTTGATAGCAGAAACCCAAGACAATTAAGAAACTCACTAAACTGTGCTTGAATTTGAATAAACTGTATGTTTGGAAGAGGTGAAGGTCTTCCCTGGCAACTATAACTCCACACTGATGATGGAGGGTTTTTTTTAAAGGAAAGGGTATTTTTTCCGCAGTAACTTCTAGGTTTATTGTTAAGATGTTCTCTGAAAGATATATGTGACCGTCTTTTTTCTTCTCATACCATCGAATGCATTGTTATGGTTTAGCATCTTCAGAACTGCTAACAGAGCTGGTGAGAGAAATCACCATTCTGGGACTTTGTGTCCCAATAACTGAGCAGTTTGATCCCTGTTGGTTCCAGTAACCTTTGAGCACGAGTGGAGACTGATGTGCAGTGTACTGGGTGTCTCAGTCATGCAGCTGGAAAATATGGGTCCCTTTCCTTATATCCACTTCTGCCTTCTCACTTAATTGAGCTATTAACATTTTAGAAATCATTAGTGCCTAACAAGTCTTGTGCTTTTTGCTTGAAATAGTATTGTGTGTATTTGACCAAAAGGGATGTTTCTTTCAGGAAAACCTTCCTAAAAACATATCTGCTCATGGATTTGATTCTGAGACCTGCTTCCTCATGCAGACAAGAGAATTCTGTCCAAATTGTTCCTCTCTGGTGATAGCAGGGAGAAATTCACTTGTACTGCTGCAGGGAAGTTCCCTGTTTCTGTGCAGTGGTGTTTGCTCATATTTACAGCATTTAGTTCCTTATTCAATACATTGTTGAATGTTCATCTATAAATGGAATTTTTATTGCTCAAACTTGATCAGGCAAAGGTTTTTTGACTAAACCCCTTTTGAGCTTAGTAATAACTATTTTGGACTTTAAGTCTGACATATTGTGCCCCTGGTAGATCCCTGTCCTAAAATACATTTTGTTTTGAAAAAGATAGTTTTACTATCTCTGGAATTAAAGGCTTACATACCTCTGATATTGAAACCCAATCCTCATATGTCAAATAACAAGAAAATTTGAGTAATGCTCTGAATTTCAGATTATTTGGAAGACATTTCAAGAACAGCATCTTCATCTCAATGGTCTGTTCTCAGCTGAAGGAAACAAATGAGTTCACGAATAAGTGAAATGAGCTATTCATTTAGCTGTGGGTGTATTCTGCAAACCCCTCAGGTCCTGTCAGGGTATAGGACTATTCAACATCTGATCTTGCTCCCTAACTCTTCTTTTGGCTCTTCTAAGTCATCATCTCCTGGGAAGTATTCTGAGTGCATTTTGTTTTTCATAGTTTGAACACTTTATTTTTTTCTTGCAGCTCCTGAAAATAAAACCTTAATGAAGCCTTTCCACTCAGGTGAAGTATTTACGCTATACATTGTCAGTATAGAGGGAGTAAAACTCTACTTGTGCATATTTTTCACATCCCAAGTGAACCAAAAGTTGTCAAATCACAGATGACTTCTATGATTATTACTTTAGCTTCAGAGATACACATAAAGGTGAAGGTTTCTCCACCTTTTCTTACGACACTGAATGCTTATTTTGATTCCTGAAAATCAAAAATCAAGTTCCTTAAAGGAATTGTTTGGGCTCTTATGTGTGAATGTATTAATAATTCTAATTTTAAATGTTTTTTTACTTTCTCTGGAATGTAGTTTGCTCAAACAAAGGGAAAGGAATCTTTTTCACTCAATGAAAGAAGTGATGAAAATGGCAAGAAACTTGAACAAAACTCCAATATTGAAAACTGAGGGCACCCTGAAAGTAGCAATCTCATTTTATTCAAAAAAATCAGTTTGTGCTCTGTGAACAGTGTTTTTTCTCCCGATGCAAGTTGATTAAATGTGAGGAGTTGTGTTATAGATCTTTAAGGGATACAAGTGAGAGGAACAATCCTGAGAAAGTAGGAAAACTTGCTTGATTCTACAGCTGCCTTCTGTGTCAGGATTCTCCAGGGCCCACTTAGGAGAAATCAAGATTTGCATTGAGGCATGAGAAGGGAAATGTTTTCTGGTCTGTCACTCCTCAGGATAAAACTCGTGTGTTTCCAGTCCTTATAGAATGTGACCTATTCCTCATTAGCTATTTGTGCTTTCATAAACCAAACATGAAGCATGTAGTTAGAATTTTGAGAACAAAAAGACTGAGAGTGGTTATGGCTGAAAAATAAAGTACTGCAAATACTACTTTTAAATCTCTTATCTCTGGACTTGAGAGAGTTTTATAATTTTGACAAATTTGGCAAGCTCAAAGAAAATATTAAAACAATTTTTAAAAATCTGAATGCAAGATTTCAAGCCCTGAACAATACCAAACATCTATAGTTTATTTTTTAAATACATGAAGCTACAGGAGATACTTAATGTATCAGGAGATGCTTAAGAGCTAATTATCAAAAAGTTGTTAGAGGATGGGTATTAAAGCCAACAATTCTGGATATTTTTCCACTTCCTGTGGATTGAAGCAATTAGTAAAGATGTTGCCATCAGCAAAGTTTCCATCGTTATTTCCCACATGTATCCTTTGCAATTGTATGAGTTCTTTCAATGATAAATAAAAATGAATCTTCTTTCTCATTTGAAAAAAAAAGACAAACCCAAGATTAAAAGTGTCCTACTGATACTAATATGAGCAATATCATTTTTCATTAAAGGTAGAAGTTGTTTATATCCTAATATCTCGATAAAAATATTCAAGGTTATTTTAAGCCCTGTGGGACAGCAATAAAGGCTTCTGCTTTCACAATTGGAAAAAAGAACTTAGAAAGCCTTGAGTTTCTGTAAAGAAATTGAACATTGGTCTATTGAATGAGTTTGTTGCTTCTGACATAGCTGACTCTAAGACAGAATGTCAAATAATCTGTCAATATAAAGAACAGCATATATTCATCAGCAAAATGCCTATCTATACCATGAAAAATGTGGATTTATGTTCTTAGCATTTCAATTATTTAATTTTTAATATGGGGATCATCTCATTGTAAAATGATTGCTGTATTTTAAATCAAGCTGTTAGTTAATATGCACTGTTAGTGTCCAGAAATTCAGCTCAGATAAGGACAGCTCCTGTTGTTACAATTTAGGATACAGCTGACTGGTTGAAGGTATGTTAAGGTCATGTGACAGCCTGGATCACTGTCCTATGCTTTGCAGTACTGCAAGTTTGTAATGATTTCATTGATTAACACTTGAAATAGAGCAGGTTCTATTATGTGTCATTATTAATCATATTCAACAGTGGGATTTCTTAAGTGCCTTTCTTAATCTACCGGTTTGGATTTATTTTGGTGTGAAGATGGATCAGTATTGCAGTGTGACGTGGGGATGACAGATTTTATTCTGTTTGTGTGGTGGCATTGCAGGGGTAAATCTTGTTTGCATCTCCTCTGAAGTGTTCCCCATGAAGCTACACCAGCCAGCCTTGGGGTGATGTTACATTTTGGTGCATATGCCAGGATCTTCTCAATGACAAACAGAGTTTGAATAAGCTATGTTTTAAGTGCACAAGATGGAATTTCAAGTGAGTTTTTGCTGATACCCTCAATGGTTTTCTAGCTTGGCTCATGAAAAGTGTGAAATTAAAGCTAGATACACACCCACCAGGACATGAGGAGAAGAATAATGTATTCAAAATATGAAAGTGTTTTTCTGAATGTGATAGTCGGCTCTATATACCTTTCAATTATGCTTATAATATCTGTTAAAGAATCTTCCTATATTTATTTATTTTTAGTTTTGGGGGTGATGCAATATTTGGAATACAATTATGTTTTGATTTGCTCTGCTCTTCTTGCCAGTTTCTTGTGTTTTGAAGTCTCTCACTGATTGCTTCTCATTTTTCATTACTGATGGCCCCTTCAGACAGTCAGGCTCTGAGCTAATTAGCAAAGCTTTGTTCATGAATGCTTGATTCCTCCAAAAACTCTGCAGGCAGGAAATTCATGAACAATACTACACAATCTGCAGTTGCAGAGGCTATAGTGTTAACAATAATGTGCTGCAATGTTTAAATTAAAATCCACCACTTTAGAAATTATTAATTCATGCTCTGTGATGGGGAAGTTTACAGTCCAGAGGACAGTGGAGTAGAATGATGGACTGCTGCTTGTCTGAGAATCACAAGCTGCCATGCAAGAATGGTGTCTGTCTAAAACCATCATTTGAAATTCCTCTGGAATATTTGTGATTGGGCCTGCAAACTGGGCTGGTTTTTTAGTCATCATTTGGGAAGCTCCAAGCCTTGTTTGTTTTCTTTGTCCTGCATTGCTCATCCTTTGATTCTGTGGGTGCCTAATTGCTGCTTAAACAGATTGTGCCTCACAGTGATGACAGGCTGCACTCTGACTTTGGTCACGGCTGGAAGAAGCAGTGAGCAGGATGAGGAATAGATCCAAGTATGGCAGGAGGAGGAGCTGGGTTTTCTGAGATGTAAAGCAACAAAATCTGGTACCTCTGGGATGTAAGAAACTCTGTGACATGAAGAGCTGCTGGTCATCATTGGGTACTTATGATTAAGGGCAGTAATTTGGGATCAGGGATGGGCATTTTTCTCCTCGCATTACATTCGTGGCTCCATCTCTTTGCTATTTCAGTCATCACAGTCCTTGTTCAGTGGGACCACCTCTACTTTGGAGGATCTGATTTCTTTTGGGATAGTTTTCAACACTATGTTTGCTTATTTAATGTGTTCCAGAATTTGTGCTTCTGCATTAAGACAAAATCTTTTTCTTTGTGGATAACTTTAAAGTTTTTCACGTTAAATGAGCGATCCAAATTAGTTTTGCTCATCTGCAGAGGGAAGTGCTGCCAGCACCACTGAAGGTGTGCAATTGCCTCCTGGCAGACACTGCTTAGTAGATCTTTCCTGAAGCCAGGATGTGTTCCTTGGGTCTCCTCAGGTTCTTAATATGTGAAGGTGTGCATGAAATATAACATGAACCTAGTCAAAGTCATTTCGTAAATAAGCAGTCCTTAATGACTACATGAAGATTTGTGTGTGTGCAAATTCAAGCTTCCCTGGAGTTATCCAGACGAGGGTTCTGGAAGGGGCTGCAGCATGTTACCTGTTGTACAGCAGATGAAGAATAAGAGCTCCTGCTGCTTCAAAGCAAGGCAACCAGAATATTGATTAAGAGCTGGCTCCTAAAAAGATGTATGTTAATCCTTTTGAAGTGAATGTTTATTCAAGGAAGTTTCAGCATAGATTGCCCATAAATTTGATGTTGCTTTAAGCGATGGGTAGAATACATATTTCCTTGAAAGGAAATGCAGCATATTGGCTCCATTAAAAATGAGTGTACATTTTGTTAGCATGTCATATCATAGCTTAAACTTAAACTCATGACTAGGCAATTCAGTGTGCATTGCAGTTGGAAATAGTTCTTACATAGATTAAAATTTGGGTGTATGATGGCTTTGATTAAAATCAATATATGGAATGACAGTTACTAAAATGCAGATGAAAACTAGTACACAGAATTAATAAGGGACACTGATAATAGAATGGCCATTACTTAATATTTTACGTAGATTCATAAAACATCTTTCAAATATTGAATCAATAGCTGGTAAAAAATGCAATAGTAATGAGCTCATTTGTATGTAAATGACTGTCATTCTATTCTAGGCTACCCATGCTTTATAGGATCCTGCTAGATATCACCAAGTATGGTCATGAAAATAGGCCTTTTCTGGAAACCCTTCAAAAAATCAATTTAAATGCAAAGTCTTTGCCTGGCTTTTAAGTTTTCAAAAGTAATTCATAAGGTTCTATCAGTCTGAAAGTTCTGTATACTTGTATTTAAAATAGTAACCCAGTACATTATTGGGAGCTGAATATCATACAAATTAGGAGCTCTAGGGTTTTTCTGGCAACACCAGAAGGTAAATTCTTGGCATTTTCCAACTCTCTTGGAAGAACTGGTCAAAGTAGGTGGCAATGTCTGTGTACCCAGAGATGTGAAGTGAATGTGCTAAAGAATCCACATTGTGTGCATTCCTTTATATTGCTTAGACTCAATAACCACTAAAGCTCCATATTTTCTGTAAATACCTGGACTTAGAGGTAGAAAAAGCAAATTTATAATGAGGAATTTTTACACAGACACCTTGCCATAGCGAGTTTTTGTTGTACACCTGGTGCAGAAGTGCACTGTGTGCCTTTTATCACTTTTAAAGGATGGTCATGAAGATGAACATTTTGACCTTGGCATGAAGGGCTAATGGAGTACAGCTCAAGCTTTATGAGTTAAAAAATTATTTTAGGGAAATGAAATAACAGGGGTTTTTTGAAAGTATACAGCAATATACAGAATAATAGAATTTCAACATTAGTCCTCTTACTGAAAAAGTAAGTTTCCCAATGTTTGGAGCAATTTTGATCTTCATAAAGCTTCAAATTAGTTAAATTCTAAAGGAAAGAATCAACTTTCACTCATATTTACTCAAATGTTTAGCTCTTTCTTGTTTTTAATAATGCGTTTTTGAGTGTAAGTGGCTTACATGCACTTAAAGTGAGAGTCTTAAATGCAGATTGGAGATTAGAAGCGTGTGTTAACATGAGAACCAGAAAGAAATGTTTTGATTGATAGCTCAGAAGGAAATGCCAAGGATAAATATAAATACAGTTGATTGCAATTGATGTGGGCAAGTGGTAATCAGCTGCTAATCTAAACAAACAAGACTCCAGCAGATATTTCAACTCTTCACCTTTCCACTTGTCTTTGAGTTGCCTTTCCCAATCCCATTTGTAAGCAATTTCTCTACTTGTAATATTGCTATTACATTCCTTGTGCTGTGGGCAGTTTATGAAAAATACCTCTTTAAAAAGAAAAGTGTATGGATGAAGCAAATGGTTATGATTTGGGGGAAAGTGTCCTCTTTGTCAGCTTTAGAGAAACCTGGGATACTGTAGGGTTTTTTTCCTGAAAGATAAAGGACACTGCCTTATTTATTTGACTATAAATACAATATGGAAATATTAAAATAATATCTACACGTACAAATTCCGTGTGAATTCTAATTTTCTTTAGCGTAGTGGGAAATACAAAGAGCAGTGCTTTTAGTTTCTGCTCCATTATTTATCTCCCCGAGGAAAGGTTTTGCTGAGGTAGCAGTTTGCATTATTTCTTGTGATATGAATTATCAGGGTGAAACCAGTTCTCCAACATTGCTTTACTGTGGGCAGGGTTCATGTAAACAGTTGTAACCTTCAGGCTGATGAAGGTGACACAGAATGACAGAACTGTGGAATTCAAGGGTCATGTAATGAATTCTGATAAAGCCTAAATGCTGGAAATGAGGGGGTGGGACTGACCATTTTTTATTAGATCATGTGTTGACACAGAGCAGTTTTGAGCTGTTTGTTGATGTGTCAGCCTTCTTGTGATGAAGTATTAATGTTACTTTAAAGTACAGTTGCCTTTTTCAGTCCTCCCTTTTAGTTTCCTGGAGGATTGCCTAGACTACTCCATATAAATTAAAATCCTGAAACATACAATATAATTTCTGACATCTCTTTAGGAAATGTGTCTGTGAAAGTGCAAATTAGAGAAATGAGTTGATTGCTATTTTTACCACCAGTTTTAATCTGTGTAGGTTCTTTAAACTGTAAAACAAAGAAAGAGACTTTTTGCTCTGCATAAGACCACATGTGGAAAGCAAATATAAAAGTTAAAGACAAATAAACTGAAGCAAATTTTAGGAAATACTAAAAAAAGTTGAAATTGCATGTGGAAATTTAGGTGTCTGCACATTGAATTGAAGTATTATATTCATTTAGGGGAGAAATAATATGTGAATTGAATTTCCAATTAGAATGAATTTTCTTACTATGGATTTTGAGTAGTTAAACTAAAAGCTTTTTGCACTTAAGTTATTAGCTGTGAAGCAAGAAGAGATATAAATACTCTCAAAATCAGCTCATGAATTGCTTGCTTGTGAAATTGTTGTTTATGGTTGGAAGCAAAAATTGAAAAAATTAATTATGCATAATTATTGAGGAGCGTGAATAGAGCATTGTGTTGTTTTCTGGCTTGTTAATTGTACATCCTGAAAGATGATACAGCTGGAACTTCAACTGAAACAAAGGTGTTAGGAACTAATGCAACTGTAAGAAGTTTCTAAGCTACCCACAAAGGGTCCCACCTTACCCTGTTCACACAGCTTTTTGTTAACACTGAAGTTTAGCAGGGTTTAGCAAAGAGAAAAAGTAGTCTGATGGAATTTTGGACTACTATAAAGAATTATCAATAGACCCTATTAAAGCCTACAATACTGCATTGGGAAGTCTCTCAAGGCTCCTTTGTCAAGGCTGGCTTATTGTCCACATAGTTTGTTAAAAGGCTTTCAAAGCCATCATGGTCGATTGGATCTGTGTGGTTGTTGTAAATGTGCAGTAAGTCAACATTAAAGTTCTTATGAAATTTTAATGCCAAAAAATTAAAAGCACAAGTGCTGTAATCAGTTCATAAAACAAAATATTTGAGTCTGACCCCATGCTGCCAGGTGGGGATCAACAAATGCTGCAGTGTTTTATTTTCTTCCTCTCCAGCGTATGTGTAACTTTTCCTCTGTGCACATAGTCCAGTGTTCTGTGGTAGTGAAATATTTCTGCATTACAGATAAGCATAATACCCAACCCTAATGTTTTGTACTGATGAGCATGTGTTCTGTGTGAAAAACACCATGGCAGTAGTCAGCTCTGTAATTGGACAGCTTACTGTTTACTGTACTTTCCTGGAAGCTTTTGGATTTCTGCTCAGTCCTATATTTTCCAGATATTTTTATATTTTTTCAGTTTTACGATTAGAAGTGAATGAAGGGTGATGGGTTTATTCTAAAAATGTTGCTTACTGAGTTTTTGGTACAAGTAACATATTAAGTGGGGGCCTGGAATCAGAGTAGTTTCTCGTGGATGGGACCTTTAGCAAACCAGGTTATGTGAATTTCAGTTTTATTTTGTTGTTTGTTTGTTTGTTTTTTCCCTTAAGCTTCTCACATTCACCTGTTCTCTACCCGTCACCCCAAGAGTTATAATCTCTATTTTTCGGTGTAGTACATATTCTTTTATTTTTCTCTTAATCCATCTCAATCTCTGCCAATTCTCCATCAAATCAGAGACCATTTTGAACTTGATTCTTGAAGTTGATCATTTGTTTTTACCAGCATATTTCAGGGTTTAGCACCAAGTTTTACAAGCTCAAAACCTTTTAAAGTAACAACATAAATCAAACTTGAAAGCGGTGGAATGTATGGCCACTTAAAATACAGCATCTTTGCACAATGCTGAAATTATGTAAAAGGCTTGAAGATGATCCATGTGTTTACTCAGTGTACAGATGGATGACAATGCAAATGTCAAGACCCCCTCAGGACTACAACAGAAAAGAAGTTTTTTGCCTTCTTTTAAAACATAGAGGGAAAAAAGTTTTGAAATGTAAACAGTCCATAAACTGCATTGCTGGCATGCAGAATAGAATCAATTAGCTAAAATGCAAAGTTGGTTTAGAAATACAATTATGTATCTTCGAAATAGAATCAGGCATATGGACAGGAGTGCAAAAAACTGATATAGAAATTTTGTTTCCAGGCAGTAATTCTTCCGTGCTGGGAGAAATTATTAGGAAACTTGTAAATACTAAATAATTTGAAGGAGCAAAAAAAAAAAAAAAAAGAAGACTGTTATGATTTATATCATCCTGAAGTAACAGTGGCATGTAATGTTGTTAGCTTCAGAGAGGGAATTATTGTATTTTTGAAAGTCATCTGCAATGGAGGCTTCTCATGGTGTAGCTAAGAAATAATGACTAAACCAATTTTAGAAGGAATGAGGCTTGCAGATTTTATATAATGGCAGGAAATGTAAACAAAAATCTCTGAATAACCAACTACCTACCTCTTGAATAATATATTTTGGGGGAAAAGTAAAACAGCCACAAATGCAGAATGTGTCTGATTTTGTGTGTGTTTTTACCACCTGTTGCAAGAAAAATCTAATGCTTGTTATTGCCATTACTCAGATTGACTGTGTGAGGGAAAAAAGTTGTTTTCCTTGAAAACAATGACCTAAATCCTCTTTACTTCAGTTACAGCAGGAGTGGACATTGCACTTAGGGGGAATATATTGTGGTTTCTAATTCACAGTAAGCTGTTGCTGTCTCCAGGATGGGTCTCATTAGGATTTGCTCATATTTAGTAAATTTTAATTTTTTTTTTCTAAATAAACATAATCTAAAATAATGCTAAAATCTTCCAGAGAAGTTCTGTGCAAGCTATGGACTAGTGAGTTTTGTCAAGGTATTTCTTTCTCCGTCCTAAGGTGTCTTTCTTAATTGTTTTAGGATTTACTTCATGCTATGAAAAAGAAATGAAGCTTCCTGTCAGGACTGCATGGACCAGTGATGCAGTTTTGTTAATCTCTACATGAACACTGTTGTGTCACATTGCTGGCTTTAACTTCTCCATCAGAGAGAACAAACGTTTCTCACTGGCAGTTTACTTTACTTAGCATTTTGTGCAAAACTTTGATTCAGATAATGATAAAGTAGATAGAAACCAATTTTCTACTATCATATATTTTTGTCTGCTGTCTGTTTAATCTAGTCTGCATCTTTATCTAAATTAACTGTCATTTGGAAAAACTTTTTTCTTAACAGTATAGACTACATTTAAAGTTCTAACATAGTGCAATTTAAAAAAGAAGATTAAAGGAAGGATCCAATGCATTAGTTTTCTGTCTCATTTGAGCCAGAGTGGTGCCCAGAGCTTTTGTAAAACACATGTAAAGCAGAGTATGAGAAGTTTACCACAAGAAAGTAGAAGCATTTGCCTATGAATGGTCATGTAGAAAGCTGAAATAGTTGGCAAGTGTTTCTAGTGAGAAGCTAATGCATTCTTCTTTTTTAGTGAAATTTCTTTTTCTTGGATAAGATACACAAAAGCGTTCAAGGACAACAGATTGACAAGGCCGTATTTTTATTTTTACAGAGATTAAATTGCTCTTGAATTATAACACAAATATTCTAGATATAAACACAACACAATGCCTTTATTTCAAAGTACTTGATCTTCAGCAGACGTTTACTTCAGCAATTACAACAAAAAAGTTGGTTTCAGTTACCATTTTCTTGCTAGTTTGTAATTTTTGTCCCAACTGGAACTGAGTATGTTGTTTTCTTGCAGAGGTGCTATGGAACTGCAGACATCTTTCTCAGAGAGTGATGATAAGATACTGAAGGAAAATTTTACTTCATCTGAGGTCAGCTTCAAAACCCCACTGATAAATAGTGTTAAAAATTAATTTGCCATGTATACAATATACATTTCATTACTGCACGGGTTCATGCACCAGATGAGCCTTTTGTTAGATTTGGATGAACAAATGTTGCTCTGTGAGTGTCTTTGTGTTTCCTGGTAGGGGAAGTTTGCTGTCAGAGGAAACACAGTATGTGCATCTAACAGGACTGACTGAATGCCAAAACAGAAAAAAACCTTCTCAAACAAGGACCTGTTACATTTAGTGTTGAACTTCAATTTATTAACACCTTAAAAATAGCCAAAGGGTAAGGACAGCATAGTTTTGATGGAAGAAATACAAAGACGCAAAGAAACCCTGTCTAAATTAAAAATCTCACAATTTAAAATACAAAAGAGTTACATCATGCTAAGCCAGCACTTGTGCAAATGGTTCTGATTTGTTGTTCACGTTTTGATAAGGGTTTTCTGGGTGTCCTTTTGTTCAGTCTGGTTGTTTCAGCCCTCTCCATGACCGAAGCCAGTGTAAACCTGAAGTGGCACTGCCCTAGGAGGGCACCTCCTCTGTGTGGGATCCCTGGTTGCAGTCACTCACTATGACAGGAGAAAATACTGAAACACTACTCAGTCACGTTCTAAATAAAGACCAACCAATCTTCCCTATGCTTCTCATAAAGTTTAAACTCATCAAGATGGCTGGTAATACTTCACTTTCTGTTATCCATCACTTTGAAATAACTTCTGAAAGGTTTAATAAGATAGATGAGAGATGACTAAGAAGTAACTGTTCAGTAATATAGCGTCCTTGGATGTTTTGAGAGGCAAATATTTGTATTTGCAAGAAATAATAATCTAACTATGATTCTCAACAGGGTGTCATAAGATTTTCAGCCAGAACAGTTTGGGAGTACATCGTTTCAGGCTATTTATTCCAGAAGTGGGAATAGATGAAATTCTCCAACGGGATTGGAAAAGTTCCATAATGATACCATAATACATTAACTTAGCAGTTGGAAATAACACTTATGAACCACTGGAAGTTAAGTTCTCATGGGCTTAATATTTTCTATAGACTCATAAATCTGATAGAGACATAATCTCTTTATTGAGTCAGAAATTCTATTTGTTTTTAAAAGATATCAACAATTCTGCCCTGAAATAAATGAGCTTCTCATGGTAAACAGATTTGCACACAGGAGGTACTAAGAGAATCCTCCACATGCAAGTGATTGAATATTAAGTCTCTTCTTGAAATTCAGTGTGAAAAGAAACAAATACAACTTCAGAAGGTGGCCAAATGTCTGTGTTCAGATTAAACATATGCGTTAATTTTCTAAGTCCTGTGGGTTCTGGATCCTCATACAGGTGTTTTTGGTGTTGCTAAACTCTAATGACTATAACAGAGTTTGGCTCTGGTCCTGCAGAGTGTCCAGTGCCCTCAGTCCTTTGTGCTTGTGGGACTGCTAAATGGAAATGGGGGAGTTTATGTGGGAATCTGTGAGCTGAGCAAGACCACTGTCCTGGTTAATTCAGACAAGGATGTTTCTCCCCTTTTCAAGCTGCAGTTTATAGGAGGATTTTACTTAATTCATGTTCTCTGGGTTTACTTTGGTTGGAACTATGTTATAAGAAACAGAGTGGGCATAGTATTATAATAATTGCCTTTGCAGATAACATGCATTTTCCATTTTTCCATCTTTAACTTAAGATGTAGCCAAGTTTTCCCCAAGGATGTTCTAGAGAAACAGTTTATAGAACAACATATTGGAAAGCTCATTTGGTGAATGGTAAGCTTCTGTAGAGATGATTGCTGGCAAGAAATAAGAAATTGAGTAAGGATCGAGAAGTAATATAGGACTGACACTTGGGAGTAAAGACAGAGGATGGGACAGGGAAGGAGGCAGAGTGTTTGAGAGGGAAACGAGTGTGGGGTTCAGATAAGGGAACAGTTCAAGTGTAATGCTTTTGGTTTGGGCCAGAAAAAGCTTAGATAAAATTTCTCATGACTGGAAGGATTTTCTTATCCTTTTAACTAGTTTTCCTATGCAGCTTTGTTGCTGGGTATCACCTCAAAAGTCACTGCCTTTCCACTGCATTTTGCACTGCATATGAAGTGATTTTGACATCCATGAAGTTAGCATTTATTTAAAAGTGCTTGCACTTTGTATGTTATTTTTTCCCTTGTCTCTTATAAGGAGAAACTGAAGCCTTACAGACTTGGCTTGTTCCAGATGAAATACTGCATTGCTTAGAGCTGATGACAAGCAAGCAACCAGCAAAGAGCAATCGTGAATGTGGCTTTAGATAGTTGAAAGTTTTGTAATCAAACCTACAGGCATTGAGAGTTAGCAAATGAGACCAGCCCTGATCCAGTTCGAATTAACCCAGGAAATGTTCTTGATTTGCAAGCTGGAAACTGATGTTTAATCTGTAATCTGACAAATCTTACAGTAGCCTTTGGTCTTTATTTTGAGAATTTCAGTGGTCTCAGTTTCTGACAATAACATGGAATGACTTTTACACTGACTGTGCCACGCTGAAATCTCCCTGTACTCCTTTAGGTCCTTGAGGAGAAGGAGCACCTGTGTGCTTTTGTCTAGTGATGATCTTTTTTTGTCTCCAGACTATATGCATTGTTACCTGGATTTGCATAGTTTAGAAGTCTTTTAGTTGATGAATTCTACTTACACCAGAATACAAATGAAAATGTAGTGTTGTACCATGAAATTAGTTTTATCCGTAAATGAAACTGGGTTGTATGATGCAAATTGATAAAAGTGATTCATTATTAATGTATTTAGGCACTGTTAGCTGCAAATTGGTGACAGGTTAGATAACAAAATGCCTCAATGAGTTGAAGGCGTAAATTCCATTGTATTTGAATAGTGTTTGCAAACCTCTTACATGCTATAGACATCTGTATCTTCTGATGCCCTGAGCTAGAGCTATGGAACGATAAGTTCCAGCAGTACCCTGAAAACATTTTTAATCACTAATTGCTACAGACATTTTTAATGTCTAGTGAGATTCACAGCCATGGGCTGGTATTTGAAGCTCTGTGTTCTCAACAGCTCTGGCAATGTGGACCTTGTGCATACCAACCATCCCATCAAGTCAACCACCCTGGGTAATCTCATCAAATGAGTTGTTAGGCATTAACTGTGTGCAAAACATCAGCATCAGCTTTTCAGTTTGAGTAAATCAGCCAGGTACTCATGGCCACAGACTATGTTGCAGAATGTGATTGCTAAGTGGAAAAGCTTTGGAATAAATGGACATGGAAACCAGTTGTAATGTAAAGGCTGTTAAAGAAATTAGTCTCTTTTATGTGGCTGTGGAAAATTCTGCACGAGATTAATCCATGTTTTATTTTTGCAATTGCAAAAACAGATCTGCCACCATGCAAAAGTTAAAAACTAGGCAGACACCATGCCCTGATTCATATATCTAATGGACTCTCTGACCTAATCATTGTGCTTACACAGCAACTGATTTCTTGCATTTTGAAAGAGTACATGAAAGAATTTACATCCAGCTGTTTTTTCTGGGGCAAATGTGTGCGTTTCTTTTTTTTTTAGTTGGATAGGAAATAACAGGCAGGGATTTAGCTAATTCTTTAGAATTTGTGTGGATTAAGGAATCTAGTCTGTTAGTATTGTGTATATACTTGATTATTACAGAAGTCTCCAGAAATTGAGGAAACAAATAGAAAGTTAGGGAAATGGCCATCAAAACATTTGGATTTGATATTCCTTTTAATAATCCATATTTACTATTTTATAGGAAAATCAAAGGACTTTTTAAAATTGAAATTCCATGAGCTGGAAGTAATGCTTTCTAGTAGGGTATTTTCATGAGGAATATTGTCTTTTACTGCTCTTATGTTAAGTTCTATTCTTAAAAGAGGGGAATTAAAATATGTGGAGAGATGAGATAATGGTGGAGTCCATTCCTGGAGTGAGTAAGCAGCTTATGGGAGAGCAGCTGAGACCTTCATCTTCCTTTAGCTGCTATAGCAAGTCTGTCTGATTTACTTTTGTATGTTGCAGAACTGCATCATTGTAATGACTTTTCCAATATTCTGCTGCTGAAAGTTTTTAGCTTATGCATAGGTGTATTTTGGAGGGAGGAGAGGAAAAGGGAGGGAATGACTTTAGTTGGGCTCACTGGGAGTGACATTTCTTCTGTTATGAATGCTGCAAGTGATCCCTTACCCTAGTTCTGTAACTACAGAAAGTTGACTCGAGTTTCTTGGCAATTTCATAGTCACCTTTAATAGCACTGGTTTTCATGGAACTATTTATGTAGCACTGTGGAGGACATGAGCACAGTTGTAAGCGTGACATTCAGAAGTAACATCTTGCATGGGTGACTCATATAATGAGAAATGACAGCTGACCACAGGGATGAAAGGAGAAGGCCTAAACAGAGCAAGAGGAAAAATGAATAGAAATGGGCACATCTCCACATCACTGAGCAATCATTGAAGAAAGAAGTGAACTGCTGTGTTTTCTCCCCTCAGTCATTTAATGCTCTGACTATACATATTTATTTACTTATTTATTTGTAATTTTTACACCCCCATCCCTCCTAGTTTTTGAGACTCTCTGGCAAATGCTGACTTGCCTACATTAAAGGCAAGTGCTCCACACAGTAAGATTACCAGTTTGATTGCTGTTTCTATGTCACCATGTAAATACAGTCAGAAGGCATCTGTACCACTGTGTTGGCAGTTGAAGAGGATTTTGTGTCTGCCCTTTACTCCCTGTTTTGCTGGTAGCATTTGTACTCTCATTTGCCTTCTCCCTCCCTAGTGGATTTCATGGCTGGGAGTAGCACCTGTGGCCACTCTGTACTCTGGCAGCTGCAAGATTCAGATGCCAAGCTCTTGAATGTATTTTTTCTATTGCTGTCATGTGGGTTAAAAGAGAGCTTCCAGGCAGACATCTCAGCTGTGTCAGTGTTCATTGCTTGTCATTGAACAGCAAGGTGCCATTAGCTTTTCACTATTTCATTTTTAGTACACTCATAGATTTCATTTTTAGGACACTCATAGGTGCAAAGAGTTAGCTTTTTAGCATGTGCAGTTCTAGAGAGTAAGTTCTGGTCTCCTGTTCAATATGTTTAAAACTCTTTTTAGATCATCATGTGCCCTGGACAGAGTTGATAGCTTCTTTTGTGCTCTTCATGTGGTCAAGAACACTCTGAGTCTGTAGTAAATTAGGGATACTCATAGAAACATCTCATCAGCTTTTCTTCCTTTACTGCTGCTGGAAGTGTTTCAAATCTAATTCAGTGTTTGGAAACATGGAACAAACCATGGCTGGCTTAGCTAAAATGTCACCAGAAAGCAGACTGTTAATCAATGCTCCAAGCATGGCTGTAGGTTTATGTTTGTTGGGATGTACATGTGCTCTCTGATACAGCAGCCTCTGCATAAAACCAGGCGAGATGCCTTTGGGTGAGGATTAGGGTTAGCAAAGGATACTAAAGTCAGCTCTAAGTTTACTCTGGATCATGGAAGAGGACACAATTCTATTGCATGTATCTGAAGAAGATTATTTTTTTCCCCCTTAATTTCTTTGTAGCTCTGTTGTTTCTTTTAACATTCTGGAGAGGTACTTTGAAGTATAACATGGCTAACATAGGCTCATTCCTGAATGACTGTGAATAAGAAGTCAGTAAATTCTTGGCTTTGTGACCTCATTGTTGTCTAATGTGTGCACTGGTATATGGCAATATGTTGTGCAGCTTTTTGACTGTTCTGGACAGGAAAAAGCTCTTGAAAGCAGCAAGAATTCCTATGGCCTAGAAGTGGTTCAGTGTCAATGGAACTAGATATTCAAACAGACCTAAAAACTCTATCTCTCCAAGACTGGTTGTGAATTTAAAAAGCAGAATTAGAATTAGAAATTACAATTCAAGTTTGAGGAGATCAATTTAGAAATATCACTAATTTCTTCCCTGCCACAAATCTAGTGAGCAATATCTTGTAACTCCATTTCTGTTCAACGGACTGTAAGTTGGAGAAGAGGTAAATGCAGCTTTTCTGCATGAGATATAAAGACATTTGTGGGAAATCATATTTCCACTAGTGGGCTTATGCTCTGCATTCTGTTCAGCTCTTTAATGCTGAAGTTTGCATACAGAGTTCCCAGTTTCAATATTCGCATGATTTCTCTCAGAAGACGATTAATTTATTCATACTGTCTTGTACAGAGCTCTAGGCTTTAGAAAACTTTTTGTGGAAAATGGACACACAAACGAATTTGACTCATACAATTTAGTGAGGCAACATCATGGAAAACAGTCTCTTTTCTGTTGTAAGCAAAATGTGTTGGGGGTGGGGAGAGATGACCTTGGAGATAAGGCTGAAATCAAGCAATAATGCATTCTCTTCCTATTTCACATCAAGGCTGATTTTTATCAGAACACTTGGATGCATTTAGAAATGGAGTTTAAGAACAGGGATGGACCTTCAAATGTTCCTGTGTGACTCTAAATGTTACCTGGCCAATTATTTTTCCCCTGCATCTCATAGTAGTCCTTGAGGTGAAATCTCAGAGTGGTCAAAGTAGTTAAATGCTTTGTGTGCAGTCTGAGAGAGGCATTTCTCTGTGTGCAAATATGAAAACTTTTTTAAAAACAGGATGTTTTCATATAAATGAATCTTTTCCTTAGATTTATTTTTGTGCACGTATAAAAACATATTTCAGTCTATTTTATTTCCGCAGCAAATGAACTCAAACGATTATTTTTATCCTCTGCTTATATATGGTCAAGTTCCCACTGAACCACAAAGCTGCTTAAGGACCTGCATGCAGTAATTTGTATACAGGGCAAAAGACTTGTTGGCTGGTTTGCTGTAAACAGAGCAAAGATCTTTTTAACTCAAACAATCCTCTCCCCCTCCCTGCAAATCACAGGCCATATGAGCTTATGGGTTTACAGGCAAATCCAGCCTGCAGCTGAGAATTCAGGGCTAAGCAGAGAGTGCTGTCAGGCTGGGCAATGCAAATCACTGAGTCTGTGTGTGCTTTGAACATGTCCTGCATTTTTCTGTGTGACTCTGTTTGCTACATGTGTGACTTTATCTTCCTCCAGATCCTGCAAGGCATATTTTCTCTACTCCACTTCATGGCTACTGCTATATTGTTCTGTTAGGTCATGATGTTCAGAGATGTTGAGGCAACTGGAAAAAAAGGGAAAACAAGACTGTATTTCCCCAGAATTGCATGGGATGTAATTCCTGCTGCTTGTAATGGACTTCATAATTAATAGAGGTTAATTTACCTGGCAGTGCTGTACTCTGTTTCTCATGCAGCACTGGGTAGTATCACACACAGAAGTGTTGGGTCTTATTACTTAAAAAAAATAGAAAATCAGTACATAATAATAAGTATTACATGTTATTACATGCATAAGTATGCCAGCTGATGCCTGATTATGTTGATTATGTATGATTTATTTTTTGACAGCAGTATGACACTATTTAGTTCTTATGATCAGGTGGGTGTCAGCCCACACAAAATGTTTGGTAACTCTGTTTTCTAATGTTGGTGGTACAAAGGATTTGAACACACATCATGTAATTTCAGCTGTGTGGCAAACACAGAAGATGAAGATCCACTGATTCATCTTGTTGCTCAAGATGTGTCTCTGCCAATTCACATTGAGTGTTCTGTGTTGGAAAAAGCAGTGTGGCAGCTCATGCAGTCATCCTGAGAATTTGGCTGTGAGAATTCCCTAACTGGCCACAGGAAAAAAAATATAGTGGGAAGTTAAAGGGTAAATGTTCCTGAAGTGCTTGTTTCTACTCATTATTTTTGTGCCTTAGTTTCACATGGGATTTTTGAAAGTGATCTGCTTTGAAAGGCTTTTTTTTTTTTTTTTTCTGCTGTGCACCATGTGAAAGTCTTACTGTTCTAGCTGCTTTCCAGGCTTTGATTTGTTTGGATTCTCATGACTGCTTAGTTTCTGAGGGTTAGGGAGGATGTATCCATGGCAAATAATGTGCTGGCTTCTGTAATATTGGCATTGCTGAAGATAGCTTAAATTTTGTTTGTGAGCTTATGTTAGTACTGAAAGACCGAGACTTTTAAAAGGTCGGTACTGGAGCCTTTCCTGGCCCTGCTCTGCAGACTGGGAATGCTCAGATCCTAGTCCCCTGTCAGTCACCTGTGATGGTCCTGAGCCAGTGCCAAAAGAATCAGATGGCCACAAAAAGAGTTCTTTGAAATTTTTAAGTGACTGGCTTGTTAATAGTGTTAAAATACTTAATCATAAAGCAGTAACCAAAAGCCTTTAAGGTCCACCAAATTTTTAGTTTTCCAGAAATTTTGAAGTGTTGAACTGCTTTGTTTTACCTACTGGGTTCACACGTATGAAATTAATAAGAGAGCATTCTTCTAGAAGTGTCAAATGAGTGGCTATAAAGGTTTTCAAATAAGCAGTACTTCCTTACATGCAAAACTCTTTTTTTCATCCTGCAATTTTCATGATTTCCCTCTAAAACAATATACATCTGCACTGCTGACTGCAGAGATATCTTAAGCCTCACTATTTTAGTCCCTAAAATAATAAAATACTTTCAATCAATTTTGTTTTTGAAAGAAAGCACAGGAACAGGTGTCTTTCAATTCATTTCCTATTGGTATGAAATTCTTGTGATTTTTCTTTTTCCTCTTGCCCCCAAATCCATCTCATATTTCACAGATGAGGAAACAGAGTGATGGTGTGTCACATCCAGTTACATCAGTCACTTTGGCAGTCATTACTGACACAGCTTAATGCAGTCTGACTGATGTAATCAGACATGATGTCTCTCACAATGTACAGTGTCACCCTGAGAAATATAAAGAGACGCAGGTTTCAGAAAAACACAGTTAAGGGTTGTTTTACAAAACAAATAATAACCCATGGCATTGTGTCTGCAGACAGACACCCAAAACAAATAGGTCCTTCTGGACAGAACAAGATCAGTATGCTAAGTTAATTTCCTTAGGGAATATAAGGGTTTTCTCGGCCCACTTGAATGAACCTCATTTATAAAGAAGTTAATGCAAATTTCTGCCACAGTAATTTCTCTTTCTGTTCCTTACTTAAAGCATTTCCATTAAAGCTGGTGTCCATTTCAAAAAGGTGTTTTGAGTGCTTCCCATTTTAGGATGCCCAGCTTGTGACCTCCTCAGTGCTTCTGACTTCAGTGATCTGATCTATCTCACATTTGGCTTTCAAAGTCGGGAATGTCCAAAGAACTAGCCACGGAGGACATTTTAACTTTGGAAGGCACTGTGTAGCATCAATGTCATGCTTTGTTTCCATGTTAGTGTATTCATTGATGGCATTTTGAACATATTTTACCATTCTCACAGTTTTGCTGCTGCAGCTGTAGTGCCCAGGTGTAAACAAAACTTGTAACTTCTTGATGTGTAGTTAGAGCAGGGATAACTTCTCTGATCATTAGAGGCAGGTGCTCAACTGGACCTGATGATTTCACAAGTTTGTTTGAATTTATTGATCCAAATCTCAGTTTTAGCTTTTCTGACCCCTAGAACAGCATGTGAATTCTGAAGTCCACTGAAATCTGTTCCAAGCTTCCCATTTTCTCAGCAGGGCAGGCTCAGACGTGTGGAGTTGACTTCAGGGACTCACTGAACTAGAAGTTGTTGAAAAAAATTGTCCAGCTGGTTAGAGTGACAATTGGATAAGACCTACCACTTGAAGTGTCTCTGAAGGAAGTTGAGCCTGTGAAGAACCACCTATTATTATCACCTAAGCAATGGAGAACTGAAAATTCCATTGAAATGGAAAAAATATTGATCAGTAACAATGAGAGAAATGCTTGTCTGTACAAAAAAAAAAAAAAAAAAAAAAAAAAAAAAAAAAAAAAAAAAATGGCCAAAAGCCTTAATTTGGGATCCATTCATATGACTAAAATCAAAGTAATAAACATTAATGTGATTCTGGACTCATAAATTCTACTGGAGACATCATCAAGCTGTAATTATAACAGACATTTAAATTAATGGGTTGGACATAAATTTAGCTATCAAAACTGTTTTAAAAATACAGAACTTAATCTGTACTTCTCCAGATCTGTCTCTGTCTCCAGAAGTATCTCTTAATGTCTGTTCTTAAAACAGCACTTTTAACTTGATTGGATTTTTCCCCCTAGAAGTGAAAATTAATGCAAATAGTTTGTGCCTTAAAATAGAAAAAAAACAAAACAAAAGAAAAGAAACTGTGCAGGAAAACAAATGTGTCCCTGTCTGCCTCTCTGTCACCGACATTTTAATGATCACTTTACAACTTTGTTATCTCTGAACTTTGATCCATTTCAGCTTCCTCATCTTAATTTGCATTCAGCACTATTTTGCTGTTTTGGGAAGTATTGATTGAGAAAGCAATAGAACAGTTTTTATACAATGTCTGTGGAAAATGTAGGAATGTGAGCGGGGAGTTGCTCTGTACAGGAACCTGTTGATGCCTCCACAAAAATATTAAGTCCCTGTAAAGGTGTCATTGCCTGGTGTCCCATGTATGCTGCTGTTTATCCTTCCTGGAGGGGGTAGCAGTTGAAATGTTTAACGTGCTACATATTTTTAGGTGAAAATTAATTAGCATGAGTGGGCAAAGCACCCTATGGTGTCACTGTTTAGTCAGTTTTCTATGGAGAATCACACTTAAATAAGAAAAGCAATTTTTTTTTGGTGTTCTAAAGACATAACAAAAACAAACAAATTAAAATTAGTAACTGCTGTGTCATCTTATCATATGTTTTCTTTCTTTCTATGCCATCCGTTCTGCTGCCATTAGTGAAGGAAACCGTGTGGGGGAAGAGATTAACAAAACCTAAGTATTGTTACCTCAGACAAATGCTATTTTTCTTTTCCAGTGTAGGCACTGCCAACTCCCTGCCTGGAAAAATTGCTTCTGAACCTTTCATCCATGCTTTTGGATTGTAGTACTAGAGAAATTTGTCTCAGTAACATAATTAGAATCACCTGGATGGAAGTGAGAACTGTCAGGGGTGTTTTAAATGCTCCCAGTTTGGTGCTGTGTGACAATGTGATGGACATACACAGCATTTCGAGTCTCTAAATTACTGACATAACTCACCTAAAGGAAAGAGAGAAACAAGAGACTGCTTAAAAAAATTAATAAGAGCAACTCCTTGATAAATACAGTGAGGGGAACAAATAGAGCAATGAAGCCTGTTCATATGTTAAATCTATTAAGGTATAGTTGATCAGAAAGTTTAAAAGAATGATCATATTGTGACTAATCTGAAATGTGATCAGAGGTAAGATGTCTTGGTGATTTGTGCAGTTAAGTATTTGACAGAAGTGTTGATTGGCATGACCTTATTGTACTCAGTTTGAGGGGGAAGACTTGGTTAGTTGGTTTTTTAATAAAGAAATCAGTTTACATAACTGTAGGCTTATGTGGCCATTGTTTTACCTGTAATGTCTCAGCCCTCCCTGTTCTCTCGAGTCCGTTCTGATCCATTTGTCATTCTGGAGGTTTTATGAAGTGTGGCAGGGAAGAGCTGAATCTATTGTGTCACATCTGTTAGGGGTCAGAGGCAAATGGAACCACTACCCAGGAACATGCTGCTAGTGGGGAGGTAATATGTAATACAATAAAAGACTTAGCTTTTTTTCTCTCTGTTCTTGGATAAATCTATACCAATTTCTAATACAAATATTGCTTTAAGAGGCTGTTAAGTTCTGCTTCAATCATATGCACTGCAACTATGATTATGGGCTGTTCCATCTGCAAGGATATTTTCAGGTATATTTAGCTTTAAGCATGTGTGTAGATTTTGCTGAATAACCAGATTGCTAGCACATAAAGATGAATGAACAGACATAAAGTTGTGATGCTTATCCTCCCTAACGCCAAAAATGTCATTTCAGGCTGGTTACTCCATAAAGTAATGTTTGAGACTGTGTACAAATACCTTGCTCAATGATTTAATTAATAAATAATTGGATTATTCACAAAACACTAAGATGTTCTTGTTTTTTCTGGTTTGTTGGTGATTTTGGTGTTTTGGTTTTTGTTAGTTTGGGGTTCTTTGTTTGTTTGTTTGTTTTGAAAATTAAAGTGTTGTATTTTAATTCTATATTGAATTTGCTCATTTTTTATTGGAAAAGGACTTGGCTTTTCTCTTTCCAAAAAAGTACACATGGCCTAAGAAATTACTCAGGGTCTGTGTTTGCAATCCTAAAAATGTCTTTCCTTTCCGTGCAGGAAACTCTAAGGTAGATATTTGGTGTCAGAATAACATATTCTAAAAAGAGACTATAAGGGTATTTTGCAGTGTAAATCCCACTATTGATTTTTGTAGGCATATGCTTTTGATTTCTCTGTTCTTTCAGGGGTGACTATTTTTTTGATAAACACTTCCTGAGAATAGCCAGCTTCCTGTTACTAAAAGTGCTACACAGAATTACTGCAAATGAGGCAGGTGAGAGGTGCCAGCTCTGCATTGTTTACTTCCCCCACTGACAAGGGTTTCTGTGTACAGATAATGTGGAGCACTGAGACTGCATTTCCCTTAAGGGCACAACTTTTCAAACACAAACAGGGTAAAAAAGCATTCTAAGAAACAGAAAATGGCTTGGGTTTGCCTCCCTAAATTGGTAGGGGAGACTCCAGGCAGTTTGTAGTATCTGAAATAGTTTTTATTCTTTTTGCTTCTACTTGACAATGTTTGAAGCTGATGATGTCTCTTTAAGTCTGCTGTCGCTTGTGCTACCTAGGAACAGATTCTCTTCTCCTTATTTCTTGTGTTTGCCCTACTATCAGCTGGGATGAGAAGATACAGAAGACACAGATGGAGGAGGGACGACTTCAAATTAAAGCAGCTTTTCTTCTGCAAGAAAAAGAGATATTTGCTTGTATCACTTCAAATTTTCATTAGACCGTATTTTATTGTTGGGAAGTGTCATGTTGCTACACTGAATAATGCAACATGGGCTGACCTGCTTGAATGTTGAAACATTGATTCACCTGTCAGCATTTTTGAGAAAACAGAAATATTTCTTCTTGTCTTCAAATGGAAGTACAAAACAGAGCAGATATTTGCAGGCATGAGCAATCTCAGTGGACCAAGGTTATGATATATATTGTAAATTCCTAATTTCATCAAGATTATTCTTTATTTAAAGATGGTACACCAGAAATCTGTGATCAAGAACATAAAAATTCATGACCATATTGGAGTATGTCACATTAATAGTTATTATCTACTGCCCATGTTTAATGAGAATATTTGAAACATTCTATTATAAAGCTTAGTATTTAGTATAAACATATTCTGAAACTTCTGCATGTAATTGTTAATAAAAGAAAAAGCAGTTCATCTCCTGAGCTAGAGGGCACATCTTTAAGTAGCCTATAAAAGGAGACAACATGTCCAAGCATTTGTTATGTAGGTGTCTTTTCAGAGTATTCAATTTCTGTACTGAAAGAGCTCCCCAAATTTTTATTAGCCATCTGTTTATAGTAGGTGTGTACTTGGGGTTTTTTTTTCCATTTCACTGTAATTATTAATCTGGCAACAAGAACAAGTTGGAATTGTGGCTTGTCTCCTGGAAGTTCTGCTTTCATTACCTATGGTTCTCTCCATTAAAATACAGACCAGTTGCTCAAGCCACCTTAAGGGGAAAGCACTCAGCAAGCTGCTCCCAAAATGAGGCATGCAGGCACATTAACAGGAGCAGTAATTGTGTGCATTATTTGTTGGCTGGAGCACTGACTGTGTATATAAATTTTCAAATTATTGTACTGACTGCAGCTCATTGCTAGTGAGCATCCACTGCCACCTCTTTTCCTAGGAAATTAAATATTCTTTCTAGGTAACTATTTCTGTTTATACTTAGGATTTCTAATGACTAATGACAAATGTTTTCATGTTTGCTGTTCTGAATTGCATGCCATATGTGTTGGCCTGACCTTTGAATGAATAATGTGATGGGTGTGGGTTAGAAAATATAGAACAGAGTAGATTATGTGTAGATTTTATACAGCAAAGGAAAATTGGAGGAGAGGAATCCACTTGGTTCCTGAGGAGCAGGATCAGTTCTAGACACAAAGCCATTCTAAGAAATGCTTTGATTCTGTCTGATCGCAGCAGGTTTTCCCTGTTGCTGCTGTGCTTTTCTCTGGCACCCATTTGCCCATGAATGGAGGGATGGGGGCTGCTTTCCTCTTCTGATTAAGGAATGAAGAGGCAGTTCTGCCAAAGCTTCTCTTGCAGCTGGCTGGTACTCAAAGGGCCTTTCTAATACGCTGTTATTCAAAGGATGTTCCTGCACAGGAAATGAAGCTGTGCCCTGTGCTGTGCATAGAACCTTAACTATGAATGGAGAGAAATATCCATGTTGCACAAAAGGTACTGAGATATGAATGATCCCAGCCATATAAGGCACCTCTGGGATTAATTGTGTCTTTTTGAGAGAAAACTTGTAGGAATTCCTGTCTTCAGTTTTATCCCATCTTAATGAATGCTGATCTACGCAAGGTCATGAATAAGTACAAGACAGTCCTCAATTCTTTCATGTGTATATACAGAACTTTCTCAGCTTTTTTAAGTAAATAGAAGTTGGTTTTTCAACACAGGATGGAAGAAGGAAACTCAGAAGTAATTGCTGGGAAAGTTTTTTCTGTTTCAGCCCTGTTTTTAAAGACTGCTGAAGAAAGCTTGTGAGATTTTTTGTCGCTCATCTCAGCTACTCACCACTGAGTTAATTATTACCCATTTAAAATTCTATGTAGTTCAAATAATTACCGTCTCTATTCCTCTCCCTTTCTTTCTTTTTCACTAATATTTAGAACATTTATATTTCTATGGCTTTCAGATACTTAAGTTGTGGTATCGAGCATGTACTCTCAATTATCTGTCAGAATTAATGAGCAAGGTTACCCGCAAGTGTCTCATTTTTCACTGTGTACAAAATAAGCGGGAAGGGCATATTTTAGTATCTATAGGCTGCTGTAGGTATAACATTATTTTGATATATGACACAGCCTCCTTAATGAGATCATTGCAGGAGTGTTTTGCATGTGGTAGATGCGTAAGATGCAGATGATTTTTGTAGCTGACAGCAGCCATCACACTGACTCATGCAGGGTTTGTGCTGTAAATTTTCTCTGAGCAGCAGACACATCAGCAGTATCTCTTGCATATCTAAGTATTATGTTGTGCACATTTTCACCTGGGTTCAAACAGTGCTATGGCGTAGTTTGTTTTATCCTTGGGAAGCAATATTTTAATGTTAGTGTTTTCCTGTTTTCCATAAAGTAACATTGAGGAAAATTTATTATTTCCTTGAAAATAAAAGATTGTTGCCAAAGATGAAATACTAGCAGTCTTGCTGATACAAACTTGCAGGTCTGATCTTGATTTATAGTTTCACTTGGGCCTAGGCTGGGCAAATGCCCTGAACTCCTGCTGTATTCAAAACACCAGCGTGAGCTGAAATAAACACATAGAACCTGGGCTTTTTTCACCTAGCCCTTGGTGCTTTTTGAAAATTAGTCTTTTTAAGAAGCTAAAACTTGAGAATTTGGCATCTCATTATCTAAAATCTTGGCCTTGAACTTGATGGACCCATGATCACTCTTTGCTCAGATAAACTTCAGTTTGAATCGTGGCTCCTCCACAGTATCATTATGGGATTTTGGTTTTTTATATTGATCCTCTCTGTTGTTTGCTTTTATTTATCTTAAAATAGGGGACTTGAACTGAAGCATGACTTTCTGGACAAAAAATAAACCAATTTCTCTTTGCTGTTAAACAAAATTATTGTGTTCACCTTTAGGTGTGTATCATACAGTCAGAGGAACATCAAAAGATAGTAACAGGTATTTGCTGTGTAGTGCAGTTACATATCTCTTCTATAACGTCCCACAAAATTTGTTTCATGGCACTTTCAGGGGAATTTCAACTTGCCTCAGCAAACTCATAGCCTTCAAACAACCATGAAAGCAGTGGGATTTTTTTCAATACTCTCTGGCAGGGCTGTCAGCTCCAAAAAAAAAAAAATTGAAAATTTTTCTGGGTTTCTGGTTTGCTCCTTCCTCATCTCCACCTCATCCACCCTAGTAAAACTGATATATGATCAACCTCTGGTGTCAAAAAGGTTTGAATGCTACTCTTGATTTAGAAGGTTTGTACAGATGAAAAATAGGTGTGACTAATTATAGACTGACCATAATTCCATTTGAATGTATTTGAGAATTTTTTCAAACACAATGTTTTTTAAGCCTAATTATATATTGCAAGATTTCTGTTAGGATGATGTTTCCACCTATCTCTTCCATTAGGAGTCCTGTAGAGCACTTTATTTCTCAGAAATCCAGCTCTATGTTTAATGTTTTCTTTAATAGACTACCCCAATCTCACAGCTCTTTAGTGTCTAATGAAATATAACTGTGCAGTGAAACTGATTAAGTTGAAAATAGCAGTTTTTGTAATGAGGAAGGAGCATAAAAATGATTTGGGATGAAGATACTGATTAGATTTTAAAGGCAAAAATCTAAATAATGAGATCTGCCAAACTGACAAGCGATGTCTCGATGCAATTTTAATGAACACAAGCCCTTTTCTGTGCTAAAGGAATGTTAGATTGATAGTAAGTTATTTTCAGGGTTTTGTTTACCTTGGAGAGTACATTAGTTACAGAGGTGACACCTGCGTATTTTGTAGATTGGTCTTACCTTTTCCAGCAATTATATCATGGCCTTAGAAAGCTGAGTGCTAAATCACTTATTAACTTCTGGGGGGTGAGGATTTTGTCCTGAAGCTCCATATTAATATAAGTTGTTGGGCAATATATATAAAATGAAGGTAATATGATGAAGGAAGGAATCTGAGAGCTGTTAAAGAGAAACCTGCAAACAGAAAGAAAAGTGAACTTCTTTTCTGACATAGCACAGGTTGGTCAGCCTAAACTCGAGGCTATTTTCCATATTTCTTCTGAAGTTTAGTTCTTGTTCTTTTGTGTTCTTTATCAAACAATGTATATGATTAAACAGTCAGGTTAACCTGAAAGTTGTTCTGTTTGGGGAATTCAGAGTTATCATGACAGCTTCCTCCTTGAAGGAGAATGGTAATCCTGCTGCACAGTGTCAGCAAACACCTCTGGAGTCATCCTGGAACTCAGTTGCCACAGCAACGTGGTCCCCACTACAAGCAGAGGAAGCAAAACAGATGGGAGAAATATTGTGCTGCTCCAAGAAATCTCAAGATTTCCTGAACAATAACACTTCAAATTCCAATTTCCCACCTCAAAAATGTTAATCAAGGTGCTTTACTGTATATATTGGAAAATCATGAAAGTTAATGTAAAAATAAGAACCCTTTACTGGTGAAGTACCAAAGATATAAATGTAGATTTACTAGCTTAAAGCTAGGAGGTTGAAAGGTGAATTGTTTACACTTCAGTCTGGATAGTTTCCTATCCTATGGACAAAGCATTTAAGAATACACTTGACATTTCCTGAATCAGAAGTTACTGAGAAGTCCTCCTTTGAGTTACTTGTGGACATAGGGCTCATTTTTTTCTCTCACTGCTGTGAACCTACATCTGTCTCTATGAAAAAGCATCCTCAGTAGTGCTGGCCAGATTATCCTCCTGTTGTGTTTTGAAAGATACTTTAACTAACTTTGAAAAAACCCAAAACTTATTGTGAAAGTAAGTATTTCCTATAGGAAATAAATTCTTTTCATAATTTGCAAGAAATTTTCAACCATTGGGATTTTAGGTTGTTTTGTTTCAATGAAAATGTGGAGTTTTTGGTGGGTTTTTTTGGTTTTTTTGGTTGTTTTTTTTTTTTTTGTTTGTTTGTTTGTTTGTTTTGTTTTGTTTTTTGTTTTTTCTGGAAAGAAACCTTGTAGTACCAAACAGAACTGATTTCTTATAAATTACAGCTTGGTTTTTTTTTTGGTTTTTTTTTTTTTTTAGTAAGGCATTATTAAGCTTAAAAACAAAAAAGTGATTGGCCTTTAAATGCATAGAGATGGCTGATTTTCCATATAAATACAGACTGGAACCAGGAGCTGGGTTTGCTAATGGCAGTCCAGGGCAGGAGAGAGAGTCATGTTTGAATATTTCTGTTCTACTGTGGGTCCCTGAACTGCTGCCTGCTCACCCAGGGTGCTGCAGCCATGGCATCAGGTCATTTCCAGTTTGTACATAGGACTCTGCTGGGTATGAGACAGCCTTAATATAAGTCAGTTGTTAATAAATACTCCAATTTTAAAATATATTATTAATTAATAAAGATTTTAAAATAGGATATTGACACAATGGGCATGTTCTTGACAAGTAGGGGACAAACTTTCATACACTCTGATACCAGGGTACAAATTATGCAGGAGAAATGGTCATGCTGGTAGGAGGCTGAGGAAAACTAGGAGGCAAAAACTTGGAGCTGTTGTCCTTGATTACTTATCTAAGAATTACTTTTGTCTTTGCACAGTCAGCAAGTTTGATCTTCTCCTTTCATAAAATGTATTTTACTTCCTGACTGAGAACAGGTGATGAAATTGAGGTATATAATTAATTTAAGAAAAATTATATAATTGCTACCACTCTAATCAGAGAGAATCCATACTAGGCAAATTTATAAATATTTTGAAATAGATTCTCTAATTTAAGTTTCAGTCTTCTATTTTTGAGCACAGCTCTTTAAGCACAGCATTTCTGATGGTGGATGTAAAGACAGTGTTGGTCATCTTTGTGGTGGAGTTCAGCTCATTGAATTTAGTTTCCTCTCACATGACCTGTGAGAATGTTTCATAATAGGTGCAAAACCATTTTCTCTTACCACAAGCAAAAATATTTCAAATTTTATGTTGAATGACTTCCTAAATGTTCATGTTCAAACTGCCATTCCATTCTTTTTTTAATGGAGAAATAAGGGTCAACTCAGCAGTGACTAATTTAATTCCATTCTATCTATAAATATTCCATATAACTGATTATAGCATAGCAAAGAATATACCACTTCTGAACACCATGGAATATTATAATTTTTAAAATTGGTAAAAAATTCAAGAATATTTTCAAACTTAATTTGAAAAGAACAATGGTAAAAATTTGATCAAAACTGTGAAATGCATAGTAGTAGCTGAGTGAGAATAACCCTGGCTATGTGATTAAACAGAAATATGAAATAGATGGAGCACTGAAAGGTCAATTGTAGAGACAAATTATTAGCTCCACCAGCAGTTTCATGTCTTATAGTTTGTTGCTCAGGTTAAAATTATATATATTCTATATATGTCTAAGCTGACCTCTAGAAAATTGCATTGGAAATAGGCCTGAGTGGAAAAATTGATGGGGAGATGGTGGTTAAATAGAGTTGATTGGTGATTTGAAACTGAAAAAAAAAATGCAAGTAATCTAATGTGTCACTTCAGACTTACAGAATTTGACCTAAAAAATGTTTCAAATTTGTTAATTTAACATTTTCGTTTCCATTGGGGTTTTTTTTGGAAATTGTTTAGGCAATATATTATGGAAGTTCTTAAGAGAAGGCTGTCACATAAAAGGTTATCATGTTGCTATTAAAAAGATTAGAAAGGAAGAGCCTGTGAGCTACTGGCCAGTCAGCCTTCCCTCCATCCCTGGGAAATCAGGGAACAGATCTGTTGTTGCGATGCTCTGCTAAGGCACAGGGAAGATGGGGAGGTGGCTGAAAGCAGCAGCACAGGACCCCCAAGGGCAAAGCCTTGCCTGGCCCATCCTATGACCTTCTCTGATGGAGTGGCTCCATCAGTGGGCAAGGGACAGACTGTGCATGTCTGCCTGCAGTTCTGTGAGGCCACTGATGTAGTCCCCCACAACATCCTTCTCTCTGAAGTGCTGTGGATTTGGTGGCAGGACTGTTTGGTGGATAAGGGATTGGTTGCATCCAGAGGGCAATGGTTCACTGCTAAATGTGTGAATAGAGACGGGTAACAAGTGATGTCCCTGAGGGTCTGCACCAGTGCCCTTTAATATCCTCATCAGTGCCACAGTCAGTGGGGCTGAGCACACCCTCAGTGAGTCTGCAGACAGCACCAGCTGTGTGGTGCAGCTGACACACCTGAAGGACAGGATGCCATCCAGAGGGACCCAGACAAGCTCAAGAAGTGGCCCATAGGAATCTCATTAAGACCAAATGCAAGGTGCTGCACCTGGGTCAGGGCTACTCCTGCTGTCAGTCCAGGCTGGGGGATGAACAGATGGAGAGCAGCCCTGTCCAGAAGGACGTGGGGTGCTGCTGGGTGAGAGGCTGGACATGAGCCAGCCACGGGCACTCACAGTGCAGAAAGCCAAACGTGTCCTAGGCTGCATCCAGAGCCCTGTGGGCAGCAGGGGATGGAAAGGACTCTGCCCCTCTGCCCCACTCTGGTGAGAGCCCACCTGCAGTGCTGCATCAGCTCTGGGGTCCCCAGCACAGGAAGGATGTCAACCTGTTGGTGCAGGTCCAGAGGAGGGTGACAAAAGTATCACAGGGCTGGAGCATCTCTCTGATGAGGAAAGGCTGAGAGAGTTGAGGCAGCTTAGCCTGGAGAAGAGAAGGCCCTGGGGAAACCTTGTTACGGTCTTTCAGTATTCAAATAGGGCTTATAATAAAGATGGGACATGTGCAAGGGCAAGGTAATGATTTTAAACTAAGAGAGAGTAGATTCAGTCTGGATATTAGGAAAAAATTTTTTACAATGAGGGTGGTGAGGCCCTGGTACAGGTTGCCCAGAGGGGTGGTAGATGCCCCACCCCTGGAACATTCAAGGCCAGGTTGGATGAGGCCCTGAGTAATGTGATCTAGTGGAAGATGTCCCTGCCCATGGCAAGGTTGTTGGAATAAATGACTTTTAAAAGCCTCTTCTGACCAAGATCATTCTGTGATTTTTGGCCACCTCTGTCCTAGCGTTTTGTAAGAGGTGATGCTGGATGGATTTCCTGGACTGCGGCAAAAGCAATTTTAATTCTATATTTTAGCGGTGGTTCTGAACCAGGAAGGACGAGGACTTCCGGTGGCATGTTCCACAGACAGAGAGTTTCCCCCGAAGCTGCCAGAGACAATGGTTTGGACCACCAAGCCAGGAACCCCAAGTTCCTGTTATTGGTTCCTTGATTTGTCTGTTATGTATCTCAGTTCTGGAACATTCCCTGTTACCCGGTTGTTCATTCGTTGTTCTCTCTACCCCCCTCCCCTCCCTAAACCTCATTCGACTGTGCACCCTGGACCCTCCCTTGTATTGCCCCTGCACCCTCAGATTATTGGATGTTATCCCTCCCTTAAATACCCATGTCATGAGCTATTCGGGGCTCTTAGTCCCTGAGCTCCCTTGGGGGTAATAAACCTGCCACACCCTCATACTAAGAGTCCTCCTTCTTTGGGTAGTTCTTTGCTATCCTGCCGTGCTCTGAGGGCACCAACTCCTCAGCCCGAAAGCAGACTAGCGGTGCCCGTAGTCAGCTCCCCGGTTAAGCCCTATCGATCGGAAATCGAACGGCTTTTCAGGGTCGCGCTAGCGCTCTGCCGCCGGGACCAGAGCGGGATAAAAAGCAGGGAACGCAACACTATATTTTGTGGACCTGTTAGTACCTGCAAGGGAAGCAAGACCACAAGAACTACTCAAACAGGAGTCAGGTTTAGAGCATTAAAAGCAAATGTGGTCATGGCAATAGTAATTCAGTTTTTATTTTCTTTTAATAATTTCTGATATTGTCTAAAGGTTTGCCCTACAGTCTCAGTACGGAAGAGTCTTGATGTGAGACCTGCATATTTTTTTATATGGCTTTATGAAAGTGTATGCAGGAGCAATCACACAAACATTATTTCTGTGAATAAATTTTTTTATTATTCAATAGCAAGAAGACAGGTATCACTTGGTAAAACAAGCAAGCAATACTTTTGTCTTTGTGGGGCTGGCTGAAATTACACATTACTAGCAGAACACATGCTACAACTTGACATCTCAGTGAAAGCCTTGATATTTTTTTTGCCTACCAAATAAGCTCATCTAAGTTATGATGACTGATAAAGATACTTCTCACATTCTGTTTATTGAATTCATTTTCCCTACATATCACTATGGATGCTTTCTGGTGTAGATGAACCCATATTCTGTTTTTTCACGTAAATGGGAAACTGAAATAAAGTAATGCATTCAGAATGCATATCTAGTTGGTTTTTCCCTGATCCTAAGTGTACTGGTTGTTAGATGAAATAATGAACATTCTGTCTGCTTGAAATCAGTGCCAGCTTTAAGATAATTCTTTGCAATGTTTTGCAGCTGTTCTGAATATATTTATTTCTCACAGCATGAAAAATATTCTAATACATATGAAAAATGAAAAAAAATGCAATGGTGCAAATGGAAACAAAGCTTCTGTTTTTCTTGTGTAGAAGAGAATTGCAAAGTAGCCTTATTCACAGTTCTGAGACAAGCAATATGTGTTAATAACTACCTTGATTCATTTTTCAGTATCTTGCAGCCTAGTTAATCTTTGTTATATAAACACATTAATGCAAGAGAATCCCTTGTCAGAAAATATCTTGACCTTCAAAATTTGTGTAAACTGATGTTTCTTAAGCCCAAATCCAAATCTAGTTATTAATGGACACAGTCCTTGTTATCATGAAGCAGAGAAGGGGACTTTGTTGTTGCAGCTGTACTGGTGCAAATCACATGGAGTTCTAGTAGATTCAGCCTGGTAGAACACAGAACTGAGTATTTTTCTTCTTGATATTTTCTTAATGAAAAAAAAATCTGCTATAGAATTTTTCTTTATAGTGTGTCTTGGTTTTCCACATTGTTTCTCTGTTTTTCCTAAATATTTGCTATATTTCAATGTTAGTAAAAGCCAGTATTTTTAATGTGGAGTTCTGTGCAGGAGTGGAGGGTACTGCAGAATCTAGAGGGTCACAACTATCATTAATTCTTTGATCAAGCAATACTATTTATTGTTTAAGTTATTGTATTAGAACAGTGACTTGAATTTACTTTAAAATGACTGCTTGAACACATCTGCTATATTTTGCAGCTCTGTTGCAAGTCCAACTAATTTTTCAGCTTTGAATAAAGTTATCTTCATCTGTCATCTTCTTTCCAGGAGCATAGCCCTGCCACAGTCTTCAGCTGAACTTGCAGAAGATGGAGAGAGGCTTCATTGAGTCTTCACAAAGGGAAGAATTTTCAAATTAATAATTAGGTGAGTTTAAAAGAAGCAACTGCAGCAAGATTTTGCTATGAATTGCCTGGTCTCAGGTATGGTATCAGATTAAAGTCTGGGAAAGATGTAGACAAAACAAGTTAGTGAATTATTAGACCTAAGAATTTAATCAGTAGTTTGTTCCTTGTAGACTGGTTTGTACAGAACTCACATTTTTAAAAGTTACTTCTGAATAGGATTTAATATGCAGATTATGTGTATGCATACAAGTCATTGTAAGCAAAGACTACCTACTCAAAATATGTTGTGAGAAAACTGGTTTGGTCTCATAGGTCAACAAGTTTTTCTACACCAAAAGAATGACTTCCTTCAGAACCAAGTTTATAATACCAGCAAAATAATTAACTAAAGATTCACTTTCCAGGCACACTTTTCTTTCTTTTTTTTTCCATTTTTAATTTTTTTTTTTTTTTATTTTTACCAATGCTGTAGAATTCCTCTTAACTGACTTCTGAGCTAGAAATATATTAAAAATTAAGCTGAGCAGTGTGAAGACAAACTGATAATTAGATTCAGGAGTTTAGCTGAATATTCAGAGAAGCATTTCTTTGCTTGTAGTGTTTGGAAGTAATCTCAAGGTTCATTGCTGATAAAGTGTACTTACTTTGGTTTAATTCTAGATTTCAAATAGGAAAGGTGCCATAAAAAGATTGGTTATTGAGCCAGTGTCAGTTCCACAGCTGACCTTTGTTCTGGCCATTTTAGTAACAGCATACGGATGTCCAGGCATTGCCCATTGCTCCTTGGGAGAGAATTCTCCACAAGTTAGGTGCTGCTCACTCCTTTCTGTCTGTGCACCTCTGCAATCTGTTTTGGACTGGGACAATCCTCTGTCATGAGAAGTATAGTTTGTGCTGGGTGAATGGACTAATGTTTGTGTTTTACAAGAAAAATAAACATACTGAAAATATATACATTACTTTCTCTGGAAAGGTCATTGATGCCACAGAATGCAACTGGAAGTCTGTAAATTGACTTAATGGTGCTGACAAAATTTCAGATTGTTTTCCAGTTCCAAGAGTTCATCCTTGGATAAAATTAGTATTTGCAGTCCTTTCATATCTGGTTTGTGGAAAAAAAAAAAGGTGTCTGAGTTTTAGTTAATTTTGATTTAGAACAGATAAAATTTTACTGGGGAAAAAAAGGCAGCAAAATAAAAGAAGACATAATGAAATGGAACTAGTGCTTCAGAAAAGTGGGGTTTTGTGTCTAGATTTAATTTTAGAAGTGAAGGAATTTGCTTCAGGGGAGAATTGAATATGACCATAATTCCTGTCAATTCTGTAACTTCTAGAGTATAGGGTTGCAATAACAGACCTCAGATTACAGAGAGTACTTCATTCAATAAAAAAAGTTGTGATAAAATTGTAGACAATTCTGCTCCATATTGACTTTCTCTGCACAGTTCATCTTTCCCTCCTTCAGCTTCTATTTCTACACTCTCTTTGCTTCAAGTGTGTTTACAAGGGTGGATTTTGGGTTAATAGAGTGACAGAAATAAAAGGACATCTCATTCACTGGCCAATTGATAGTGCCCGAAGCCATACATAATTTATATGAAGCTCTGGCTGCCTTGTCCCTTACCATTGAAACCAGAGTCATGTTGTAGCTGGGGTTTGATTTAGATGTTGCTTTTTCATGTTTCAAGTGTGCATTAATGATGGTGGATGCATCAGCACACTGCACCAGTAACAAAAAGAAAAATACATTGTCATTGCTTCAGAACCAATTCTAGATAAGGCTGCTTGTATCACTGCTCAGTTTTCTGTGCCCCCTTAATTAGTAATGTTGACAAATATTAGCTAATTTTATTCTTCTGTTCTTGCATTCCTTCTTTTCACATAATATGAAGATGGCTTTTCAGTGTAAAATTCATTTTCTTAACCTTGGTGGCCAAAGAATCAAAAAAAGCGGAAGTTCTTAGAAAGACATCAGGCTAACACTGCTGATGGTGGTGCTTTGTCCTGTCTTCTGGCAGTGTTTGGCATGGCAGACCTATCAGGATGTTTGTGACTTTCTCAATGAAGTCGTTCACAGTAGCAGAAAGACAGACAAGTGTGTGTGTACAACAGGTTTAGAGAACCAAATGCAGAAGTCCCAATGTGTAGAAGAGTAAAGCAGCTGCTTTGGTGCTGAATGTTGTCTTGGCAAGCACCAGTTTAGCTGTGGCCTTTTCTGTTCTCCTTTCCTTGCCAAATGTCCACTTTTAGTTGAGTTACATGCTAATGTGCTAAGCTCCATTAGGCAAAGACCAATTTTATTTAGAGAAAAGATTGTGTGTTTGCATAGAACATGTCAACAGGAAAGCTGAATTCTAAAGAGCAATAAAGGCCTCTCAGTTGTCACTGTGAAGATCAAGGGCAAGCATAAATATAGGACCTGGAACACAGCCTGATAGAAAAGGAGGTAAGACTTGAAATAACAGAAGGCAGCATTGAACACTGGGGTGATAAATATGACAGCAGCTATTCTCCTAAGACTGGGATGAAAACGTGTATAAAATCAGTATGATTCAATGGAGAAGTGTATATATTGATAGGTTTATCAAGCAATATTTTTATGTGAAATGCTATTTAAATAGTCTGCTAGTCCTTTGCAGTAAAACCAGTAGAAGTGAAGAAGTTGGACTCTGTTTTATAACATTTCATATATTTAGTAACCAAGGCTCAAGCATGCTGTCCCGTTATCTTCCTCATAAGTGGTATCTAGACTTTTAGTTTATGAGCATATTGGAAATAATAAAGACAAGAAGGATCAATCTCAGTGTTGTTTTGCTGTGATCAATAGAAGACCTCTGTGACAATAAGCTGGGAAATGGCTTTTCAGAACAGCTTATTTGTCTAAAGAGTAAAACACTTCCCTGCCCATGGCTGTGCTGCCTATAGAGAATTTAATTTAACCCTTCTTTTCCCTATAAAAAGCAAACTGTTGCAGCCCTCTGATCTGACCCTCAGTTGTTTGCTTCCTCATTAGAGTGCTGTGAGCACACCATGCTTTGATAGAATGCACTGCACAACGTGCAGGTGTCAATTTACAGGACAGGCACTGTCTCTGGTTTATTTAGTGCACAGCATTATTGAGATCCTGAGTTTGACTAAGCCCTTTGGCTGTAGCTCCTCTGTCTGTTTATTATAAGCAGTGAATGCTGAAGTAACAGCCCTATAAAACAACCAGAAGCCTCTCCAAATAGACAAAGAGATAATTTCACTAATATATTTTAAATCTTTTAAAAGAAATAGAGCCAGCTATTTCAGTGTTCCTTTGGGGTCTACATTAGACCTGGTAGTTATGTTTTGAGAGGGACACAAAACGGTGTCTTTGTGTCTATGTATACATACACTGATTTTAATTTCAGGAAAAACCTGTCAGATTTGCAAAATACCACCTTACACTTCAGGCCAATCTCTGGAACATCTGGTTTATCAACAGATGCAATTTTACCAATAGGTTTGTATTCAAGAGACTGGCAAATTTTGGAAATAGCAGAATAATAATAATCACTATAATTAAAACAGCAGGGATATTTCAAAAAAAGTCCTTTTTTTCCCTAGGAAACAGCTGCATCTGGAGCTTTACTGGCTAAATAAAAAACTCTCTCTTTATTTTCAAACAGTTTTCAATTTTCTGTAGCATTGTGTATTTTTAATTAACTCTCTGAATTGTGATTCTTTTTTCTGAAATTTAAGCAGTGAAGGTCAAGTATAATCATAATGATGACTTTGCTCACTCAAGAGCAGTTTATAAGATACAAATAAATTGGGTTTTTACCTAGTAAAGCAAAACTGATTGACTAACAGATGCCTTAAGCAAAACTTCTTCATGCCTTTTCACATTTTTAGTGAGTGCTTTAGTTATTAGGAAGAAAACAACAAGATTAGGACTATGTTAAATTGTTACATCAAGGACTGAAAAACAGTCCTGAAAACCAAAGTTCTATCATACACTTCTTCCAAATCCCAATTTAATTTGGCTTTTTTCTTCAGGAGGAAAATGCCATTTGCCGGAATTATGAAGCACCATTGTCTTCAGTAATTTGTGAATTTTGCCTTTCAGTGCATTTGTTTCCTTAGCAAAATTATGCTTTAGGGGAAGTTGTAGATACATCTAATAACAACTTTGTAAAGAGCAATTTCAATAATTTCAAGTACACAGAGTAGATTTTTTCAATTAGGTGGTACAGACTTACACAGGACAGAAATGGCATTATTTTTCCTGGCAATTTGTGAATGCTGGACTTCCTTGTACCAGTTCTTTAGAATTATGTCTCCTAAAAGTTGAGCAAAAAATGTTCTAATATTGCTCATATTTTCTTCTTTTACTTTAAGTGCTTTGTAAAAATGCTATCACTGAGAAACTGTTCTAGAACTTCTTCATTGTTCATTTACTGAGGGAGGTAGGACTTTAACAGAAAGTTAATGAAGTCAGTAACTTGTACTAAATAAGCACCATGACTTTATTCCATGTATAGAGTGGAATATGTTCTCGACAACACCACAAGATACCACTATTCAGTGATTTCATGCAACATCTGTACTCATTGATAAGAGATACTCTTTCTTTAACACTATCATATTATGACAACTTAATTTCCTGCTGAGTATGAATAATTTTACTGTGAAATAATTTATCACCAATATTAATTCAGATGTTCTCAAATCAGCTGGCTACATTATTTAAATCCCACAGATTTTTACTTTTGTAAGTCAAAGTACTCTCATTAATATCATATTCTTTTAGAATAAGTGCCATGTTCCCTACTTTGGAAAATAAAATAGTTCACAGTCTAAATAATTCTTTCCCAGCATTACTGGGAAATTTTGAAAAAGGCACTCCTTCTGTCAGTAACTGTGTAATCAAGAGGCAGAAGATCATGAAGTGAATCTAAAGCTTCCATTTACTTAAAAATAATCATCTGTCCCCAATCTAGAATTGAGAGGTAAAAAAAAAACCCAATATATGATATTGTATTTCATATATCATTTTGGCTGTATCATTCTTTAATACTCACTGCATTGAGACTTTCAGCCCTAGTTGTCCTAAAGGAGCATTGTGGAGTTTAATTATTTTTCTTTTGGAGAATAATTTAAATACCACAGTAATGAGCACTCTAGAAAAACCCACAACAAAATTAATTATGACATCTTCAGCTCACAATTTGAATTTTGTACAGTAAATATCAGAGTGTGCATCCTCTCATTATCTTGCTAGTGCCTGTGTTTGTTAAACCACAGAGCTTCATCCATAAATAAATGAGGGCAGGGTTAATGCCAGTAAGGGAACGCTGGTTCTGTCCCCTCTAATCTTTTATCTGCACTCGGGTTTTTGTTTCAGATATCAGGGGAAAACACAAATTAATGCCAATGAAAGCAACACAGCACCAGAAAGGCAGAGTACATTTCTGAATCAATTATCATGAGGATTTGAATGTAAAATTTATGCTCCTGTTAGCAATGCAATAAATTCTTCTTACGCTGCAAAATTCTGACATAACCATCTGTTTTTGAACTGTTTGGAATCTTCATCTAATGTTAGATGGATTGATATTAGAGCAGTATCCATTTCCTTCCTTACCTGTACTTGTAACCCCAGAACAGTTATCTCACTGCCATATATTTCTAACCTGTTGATCCTCGTGAAGTTTCGGCCGCATTTTGAGCTTTGTACAAGAAGATGTTCTCAGGAGGAGGAATGTTAATGGACTTAGTTGGAGCTCCTTCAAGCAGCTGCTCACTTTGATCTTTAAAGTGAATCATCACAGCTCAGAGATGATCAGTGAACAAGGCTTAGGGAGGTTTGACTGATCTAAGCACAGCCTGCATGGTAATGAGCTCCTTGTTGGGATTACCTGGGACTTTGTGCTCCTTACAAAGTTAAGGGAGTGTTTTGGCATCTCAGGTGTTTGTGCTTAGCTTCCTGTTATTTTTTTGCCATTGCTTTGAAGATACCAGTCTTTAAACATCACCATTTCATTCCCTATTCCCCTACTGTTCCTACAGGCTTGTTGCATTGGGGTGTGCATTGGGTAGCCAGAGGCATTTGGGTGATGAATATTTGAATTTCAGCTCATTTCTAGTTATATGTTCTGTTACTTTTATGTTACCCCTAACATGACTTTGATGCAAAATTTGGGGTGTTTTTGTCTGAGACTTTTAGTATCTCCGTTATTGAATATGCTGTTGTAAAATCAGTGTAGGGGAGTTAGCAATGTTACTAAAAACAATTGAATAGCTATTGCCTGGAGCCTAAAGTCAAGAATCTAAATGTTCAATGATATGATGAACAGAATTGACTGTGGAGGGGAGATTTTTTCCTATTCTGAACTAGACTGAGTGTTTTTAGTCCCTTTTAAAAGATACCATTAACCAAAGCTGAAGAGTCTTATCAGCACTTTTTAGCAAACCACAGCACTTAAATATCACAGCTAATTTTTCAGAGGGTGTGGATTTATTTTTTTGAAATTATTGTAGTTTTCTAATCATGCAATGGGAGATGAGGAGAAACACACAACTCATTATTTACTTAGTTATATTCACCCATTGCCCAAAATGTTCAGTTGCTATTTTTGGATCCTCACAACCAACAGTTCCTTATGCTGTGAAGTTGTCTTAGCTGATCAGCACACAGATGGATGATCAAAGTTGTCCTGCATTTCTGTTTATAATAGCACAACCTTTTTCAGTAAAGAGAACAGGCTGTTTAAGATAAAGTTGGATAGATGACCAAATTCTCAATATTAGGATAAGCAAACCTAAACCTGTTAAGTGAAATTATGTGATTTTGTTTTGAAAACAAAACAAAAAATGCAACAACCCAAAACCCCCCACTCTGTTAACTGTTTTACAGATTTTAGTTCTAGGTCATGTTCAGAACGGGACTCCAAAATCTGAAATGCATTTGGTAGGAATTTAAAAACCATATACAGAATGTGTAGATCAATCTTCAAGTTCAAATATATTTTTATTTTGTAAGACTGTAGCCTTTGTTTTCTCTTTGTAGAATTGCAAGGTAGATAAATGTTTAGAGTACAGTTCATGAAGAAAGAAAAAAAGAAAAACCACAGAATTTTTGTAAACAGGAACTTCAAATTTTCTTGGAATTATAATTAAAAACTCTTGCATTTATTATAGTTAGTAGCATAGGTGAACTGAGATGCAGTGTTCCTATTTTTTCTTCTTTTTTTTACAACACGCTTTTATGACACTTTTCTTGCTGTTCAAACTAGCTGTAAGACTGGAGGATAAATCATTTTGAATGGAGGAAAAAACCACCTTTTATTATAATGTATGGAATAAAATCTCTGTTCTAACTCTCACTGAAGTTTTCCTGTATATCCAAGGAGACTGCATTGCTCAATTTATAGAACACTGAACCAGCATTTGAGGCTGGGTTTATGTGCAGCTTGCTCTGCCATTTATTCCTGCTCTGCAGAACAGATTAATAATCTTCCTTTCCCTTAAAAAGGAGTTTTGAACCTACTGATAACTGTGAAATTATTAATATGCATAATTATTTTTGCTCCTCATTTGAAATTCTTTTTGTCACCAGAATGGAAATCTGTTCTCCAAAAGGAAAATGTTTGTTTCTAGAAAAGTCTTTTAAAATCCAAAGCTAAGGAGAATTGCTGGAGATAGACTGCTTGGTTAGCATAGCACACTCTGAATTAGTCCTGCTGAGAGAGGATTTTGAAATTGTTATCCTTGGGATTCTGGCCTGCAATTCTTTATGGAACATGGAGCCTGTTCTGGCTGATGGCATCCTGTCTGTGGAGCCCATGGAAATATTCCCATCTGCTTTGGTATCCCAGCTCAGACATGGGGGAAAATGAATGCATGTGAGAAGATGACACTTTGTGGTAATTCTGATGGCTGCTTTCATGGCTTCTGAGGAAAAAGGACTGCTTGAGTCTAGGGTAAGCTTTTTGGTTTTAAGAGCCTGTAAGATTTTTGTTTTATTAATATTTTCCAAAGCTTATGAATTCATGTGTTTTTACAGCATTCATTATATATCCTATGTCAGGGAGTTCCACAGTCCATCTTTGCATGCAGTGAAGGGGTGCCTGCCTGATTTTGATTTGAACCTCCACCTGTGAATTTGTATTTCAGGGTTTCTTGCTATTGCAATGGAAGGGGCAGCTAACTGAGTTTTCCTTTGCCTTTTTCATGCCTGTCATGATTTTTAGTTGGCTCTTGTTTGATGTTTTTATGGTTTAGTAATGCTAGTCTGTAAATATCTTCTTTCTGTGGAAGTTACTTGGTTATCTTTAATAATTTTTGTCAAGATCTATTTCCAATTCTACTCAAATGCTTTTTCTCAGGTGAAAGGATCACATAACAATCACAATGTGGACTCAATACAGACTTTACCCAGTAGCATTACCTTTTTGAGGTTTTCCTGTGATTATAATTCTGAAGCTACTGAACTGATATGTTCATTAGGCTACGATTTTAACCTAAGATCTCTGTTGTCTCTGGCAGTAGCTGTCTCAGAATCAGTTCCTGGGTGCATAAAGTTAAAACTGTTTGGTTTTTTTAAGTTTTGTTGTTTTGGGGTTTTTTTATTTGCCAAGTTCATTGCTTTGTATTTATTTGGTTTGAATGTCATCTGCCATTTTATCCTCAATCACTCAGTGCCACAAAGTCTTTCTGCAACTTTTTCTTTTTTTCTGTCCACTATTGGTTTTCTTCCCCTGAAAAACTTGTCTTCAGTAGCAAACTCAATCTCCTTTCCATTCTCCTTTCCTGATCATTCCTGAATGTGTTGAGCAGCTGAGGCCTTAGTAAAGATCCCTGTGGGATTCCACTTGTACCTTCCCTTCACTGACAAAATGGACTATTTATTGCAGCTCTTTCTTCCTGATCTTTTAGTTACTTATCCCTGTGAGGACCTTCCCTCTTACCTTATGTGAGCTTAATTTAAGACCCTTTGGTGATTGGACCAAGTTGAATACTTCATGGAAATCTGAGCTTGCTGTGTTAACCATCTCTCCCCTGTACTCACTCATTTTATTTAGTTTATTTTCAGTGATTTTTTTTCTCAGAAAATTCTAATGGATTGGGGTGTAAGATTGTTTAAAAAATAAAAAGGAAAAAAAAAATCCTATTGATTCTATTTTAAAGTAAGGTCAGTGATTGATAAAGTGGGCAGACCAACAGCCTATTTAAGTGCAAGTTTGCTTAGTTTCTCTTGAAAAAAAAGGTTATTTTTATTCAGGAGACACTACCTGTGCTTGATATTGTTTCACTAAGCACCTTCTAACAAGAGACTATTTATAGGACTTGCTGGGGATAATGAGAAATGGTAGATGAGAGTCTTTTGTGAATTCAGCCACATTTAACTCTTGTAACACTTCAGTAGTGATGGTACCACCTCAGTGTTCAGTCAAATGATGTCAATTCACACTGTTTGGAAGCAGAGAAAGATGTACATTTTTGGTCTTGGCACATAACCTCCAGCTGTTTGTAGCCACATGCCAAAGAAAAAATTGACCTGTACTATTTGCAATAAAGATCAAATCCTAATACTCTGAAGATTGGGGGATTAGGAGTGGTGTGACATTTTATAAATTGCAGTTTAACCACTTGCCATTTCAAGGTACAAAGAAAATGATATTTGCAATCTTTTAAAAGTGTTCTTAAGACAAAGTTGTAGTTTGTAGAGCAACAGAATTTGCCACTACATTTTCTGATAGCTTGTGAAGTAGTAGAAGTCGCTGCACTTTACTCTCTAGTGTTTGAAATATATGTCACAAGTAAGTCCCATCTTCTGAAACTCTGAGTCATTGTGCCTTGGAAAACGTGGGGACTTATTGATAGGACACCTAACAAACATAAGCTCCTTCTTCTCGTATTTATTTTAACAACAAAGGACAAAAAGCCTGGTATTTAAAAAAAAATATGCAGTCTGCCTCAGCATGTGTACAGAAAATAATCTGTGTTGGTAATTTGGTAAGGCTCAGAAGGAAATACAGCAGGTCTGGCTGTGCTGTGTTTGTGTAACTCTTTTAACAAGCAATTACACAGATGAGCATCATTGTGGGCTGAAATGGGAATTTTTTGAGCTTATGTGAAATTTATGGTTTCATTCAGGGTTCCTTCTACCTTCATTTAACACTGTTTTGTTGAATCAAATGCAATGCCACTTTTCAGCTTTGATCATCATAAGTTTTGTCCTACAATTCCTCAAACTTTCAAAAGTACCTTGTGTTTCTTACAGATAATGGAAGACTAATAAAAGCTACTTTGTGCTATTATCTAATCTAGAAATCTGTCATAAGCATTATGACTTTAGCAAAAGTAAACCCTAAAATAATTTTTTTAATTGTGTAAAGAAACAAAAGTGCTTCTAAAAACACTGTATGAAATTATTGCATTCCCCATGTAAAATTTTCATTATCTAATGAATCCAGAAAACTTTCTAAACAAAGTATAATGTACTCTAAAGAGATTTCTGCTTCAATTAGATTTGTGTCTTTCATAATAGATTATTAATAGAAGAAACATTCAAATTCAAGAGGAAGTAAATATTTTATATACAAATATATGTGTAAAGTTATTTTCTCATCATCCTTAGCATTACAGAAAAAGCCAACTCTAATTCTTCTCAAAGGGTAGCATAAAAAAAGCATTTTGGAAAACTTGACCTCTCAGTCCTTATTCTGGGGGACAAAACAGCTTAAATATAGGACTTATTGCTCCTGTGAAAACCATAAGCTAGGGTGTTTAAATTGTGCTTATGTCTATTTGAGTAATCAGAAAAAGTTTCCAAGAGCAATTATAGAACAAAAGATCTTGAACTGGAACTTATTATTGGTTTGGCAAGCTCGAGACCTCCCACTTACTGAATTGATCATGATTTATCTAAAAATTGATTTTTCTCCCCTGGCTTTGCTGTTTTGATATGTTCAAATATTATACTGCTTTTTTCTCATTATTAATGCTAAGTCTGAAATAGGAGCAATGAATCTTCTGAGTCAGGATGAGCTTAAAAGGTATGGAATTATAAGGTGAAGGAGGTGATTGCTGAGCACCAGCTGTGGCAGCAACGTGTGAGAACAAAAGCTATCACATTATTAAATCTTCTCCTGCAGAAAGCAGAGTTTTGTCTGGCTCTCCCTAATCCAGCTGCTCTGCCAGGCACCACTGGGGTTCAGCACACGCCAATGACCTGAGCCTTTCCCAGTGCTCACAGGCAGCTCATCCCCACATCCTTGGTAAGAATGATCCTCCTCACAGTCTGGGCATGTCCAGTCGAGTTCTAACAGCCTTGTTTGGGCTGTGCTGTGCAAGTGTTCTCTGTTTGCAAGACAGGAAGTCTCTGAATGTCTGTAAAGAACTAACACTGGCAGAACAAGAGTTATAATGAGTACAGATAATAGACCAAAGCAGTGTCTGGTTGTTTGGCTGATAAATGGGTTTTTTCATCCCTGAAAGCACTGAGACAATTTGTACCCACTAAGAACCCCAGCCCTACAGTTGTGGATTCTGGTCAGCACAGGGGCAGAGGGCCACAGAAAGCACCCAGGGTTCTCTGCCCCCGTGACAGCTTCACCCATTGAACATTTCAGGGATGCTATAGCAGCCACAGAGACAAGTGCTCTGACTCAGGGTATTTTTTAAAATTATTATGCAGGATGGGATCATGGTCATAGCATGTATCTGGTTTGTAAGAGTCTTACCAAACAGATACAATTTTTAAGATTCTGCTCGCATTATTATACTTCCCTCTAAATGAGAACTGATGTTTGGAAGCCTAATAAACTAGAACAGTTAGCAAAATAAAGTACTGCTGCCAAGCATATCAGGCTGAATACTGATTAATTCCATTTATATCAGGGATGCTGCTCACATGTACATTGGTGTGATGTAAAATAGAATTTAAAGAATGGGAGAAATTAATATATTCACCACAAGAGAGAACGGACTGACACTTTCAGCACAGATACTTTTAGCCTTCAAATTCAGGGATGTGTCTCTCTGCCAAGAGAACATATCTGATATGAGAATGTTCAGTCTTTCTCAGTATCAGATAAACTGCAGTACATGTGTGCAGCAGAGTCATCACCTCCAGTAGTACTTTGAATCTTGGCTGATTTGGGCACTTCTGCTGCCTTATTTCAGGTTTTCATTCATATAAAATTGTATTGAGAAGAACAAATATATATTTTATTTTCTTCTTCCAATCCCAGTGACGTGTAGGGTTAATAAAACCTTTGTGTGTGGGAAGATTTACCAGTATTGTAAAAAGCTAATGTATACATGTGTATGAGGCAGACATTCTAGCAGCTGTAAAGATACAATATGTTATTGAGTGTTAAAGGAAATGTCTCTTGTCTGGCCCTAGGAATGACACAGGGATGAGTCTGGCTATGCTGACACCAGAAATCAATCATGTTACATTAGTTTGCTTTATTTGACACTGTCATGTTACTTTTTATTTCTTGGAAGGGATACAAACTCATCAGAAGAGAATCATCAAGTACACAGATTAGACACATGCACTGTTTTGGATATATGTGTCTTTCCTAGATTGATTACTATTGTATTTTAAGGCAGCTCACATAATTTGTTGCACCAAACATGAAAATAAGCCTCTAGGTTTTTGTAGCATGAAGGATCTAAATTCTAATGACAGAACCCATTGAGGCAATATTTGAACACTGCTTTAGAAGCTCAAAATAATTCTGAAACCTCAATGCCTTTCTTCTATAAATGTCTTTATGACATAAACTTTGTATTCTCAAACTCCAAATTGATAAAGCTATAAAATAAAAAGCTGTTGCTGTGTTTGGGAATGGTATGACTTCAGAGATGTTATCATAGTATAGTTCAAATTTAGAGATTGGGCTGAGCATTTATTTAGTGCATGTTACTGCAGCCTTAATTCGAGTGGTAAAATACTACTTGGCCCATTAAGTATGTGTCATGGAGGAACTCCTCCTCAAACAGGGCTGCAGAGACTGGGTCTCTGTGCAGCCATAAAATTCTGGAAAGTATGGAACTGAGAGCAAGAGGGAATTACCTCACCGGGCGTTAAAGACTCAGCAAGAATAAAATCAGCCATAATCACTAATTTTTCTTTCATGAAAGGTCTTATAGGAATAGCATTTTCTAAATATTTCCCAATGTAAGAGATAGTAATTATTCATAAATTAAGTATTAAGAAATTATTTTAAATTATAACTCTCAGCAATCTCCATTGAAGCCTACTTGATGGTGCAGTGAATACCTTTCAAATGCAGAATAATCTTTTACAAAACCGTGAGATTTGTTATTTTTTAAAATGCAATGCAATTATAAGATGAGACTTATCTAAATGTAACTTGGAAACAATTTAATAAATAAAATTAAAATTGCAGGAAGGTTTGTTAAGAATAGAAAGCAAAAGCACCTTGTGAATAATTTTAATGAAACTACACATTTATATTAGAGATATTTTCAATCTCACTGTTTCTACCAGTGTGCTGGATGTTTAAGTCATGAAAAAGGAAGCTGAAAATGCTTACCTCTATCACAAAAAGTAATGCAGTTACCTGTTTCAACCTGAAGGAAGATAAATTAAAATTCATATTCAAGTCAAGCCTATACAGCATGTTGAAGTTCTTATATGAAGGAGATAGGAAAAAAAAAAGGGAAAGGTTGTGTAGGCGCTTTGAATCATTATTTAATCTTCTACTGTGTGTGTAGGAGTTAGCAAATTCTTTGTTGTCTCTAGAACTATTTTATTTTCCCATCCTAATTAATAATCTTGGTTTTTGAATTCTGCCTTTCTTCAATAGTAGAGAATAATGCCAATGAGGATGTCAGAGTTTTTCCTTTAGAAAACTCTTGGTAGCTTATGGAGCACATGTGGGTTTTTTAGTAGTGGAAAGGATCAGAGAAATTGGATTTGAGGTGTTTAATTAAGTCTGTTCACAGACAAATGGTCTTGGTGAGTGACAGGTTGGCATGGTAAAGTCCACCAGGAAAAACAGCAATTAGAATGAACCTGTGGACTCCGCATCACAATCTTTTCAAGGTCAAGCCACAGAACTAATTTAGAAAAGAACTAACATGATGTTGACAGAGAATCAATAATGAAAAGCACCATAGGATATTTCACTAATGTGAAGTTGCTTTAACCCCACCCCCCAATGCAACATTTGTTCACAATTTATTCAGTTTTAACTCTCCTGAGGTGTAGTGTTTTATGAATGTGAATATACGAGGTTTTACTTTTTCCTCCTTTCATGAAAATGTTGAAAGTAAAATTACTCATGGATTTTAAAACTCCGTTTAGTGAAATCAGTCAATTTTATATATGCTAAATATTTTAAAGAAATTTGCGTTCCATTTGAGTTGATGACAAATACTTTCTCTGGTAACATTTAGGATAGAAACAACATAGTACAAGGCAGTGTAACCTAAATGTTCATGTCTTTAGAACTAAGGCAAACATTTGCATTTGAATATCCATTGAGAGGAATGAATCCACTTCATATCTGGTATGTTCTGCTGTTCTGTTAGGTGTCATTTTTATTTTACTCACCGTCTAAGTAGTTTCAGTTTCTGTTTCTTTTCTTGGCATAATTCTTATTTTTTTTCTGTACATTTATTCAAGGAGGAATTGATGTTAAATTGAAATTCAGCATGTTATCTACATACAGGAAAAAATACATTGTCAAGTTTTTTTTTTTTCATATGAAAGCACAGATGTTTTCCTGAAGAGACAATGGCTAAAACACAATTTAGAGAATGTGGTAGAGACTTAGCAAAATATTGCACAGGTAGGCTAAAGTTAGGTGAATCTCCAAAGAACTTCAAACTTGCAACTCCAGGACACCTTCCTCTAAGAATATAATACACCTCTCTTCCACCTTCTTTCCATAGAAATGGTCATTTGCTCTTCTACTCTTCAGTTCCTACTCTGCCAACTGCCTTCCCTTTTCTTCCCCTCTCAAAATATTTCAGATTCTCTACTGCCCAGTATTGGGCCTGACACTGGTTAATGTCATTATTAGTGTTTTGGAAGATGGGATCAAGTGTACCCTGAGAAGTTTGCAAATGAAACCCATAAAGTGGTTTGAGATGTGGATGTGAAGAATCCCACCTTTTTTCTTTACATCTGACTTTTACTGGGGAGAGAGACAAATTGGTTGAATGCCAGACACTGTAGTCAAAAATGAGTGTGCAAGCAGAACAAATTCAAAATAAAAGTTGCATTCACTACAGTGGTGTTCGATGGGGAACCTGAAGGACTCAGATTTCTATCAGGAGACAGCAGAAAAGCAGTGATGCTTTTCATTGAAAAATAATTTCCTAATAAACCCCTTGGGTTCATCGTAGTGCGTCCTCTGCCAGGTTTCATTGAGTTATCACAACTGAGTTTCTGGTTTGGAGGGGAAAAATGGGTGACAGTCACACTTTTGCTTTAAAAAAGGCAAACCTTTGAATTTGGGAGTCAAATTCAGAATTACTGCAACGACAAAGTGATTTTTTTTTTTTCTCCATGGAAAACTGTGCTGTCAGCTAAAAGACAGCCTGAAAGACTGTGGTTTCTGCTCATGCTCCATGGGACAGTGTATCATTAGATCCTTTCTGTTAATGTGCCCTTTCTTTGCTTCTAAGATGTCATTTCAAAGCATTTTCTTGCTAGTTGAGACTCAAGAAGAGCACACACACAATACTGTGCACTGGGGCATATTGAATTCATTCTCATTAGGTGTTTGCTAAATCTCTAGGATACTAAAACAAGTTTCTTGGAATTAATGTGCAGAAGTTATTTCAATTAAACATTTGCTAAAGGCTTTTAATGTCCTTATCAGTAAAATTCTGTGTAAGCCTTAGATTAATTTGTTCATGATTGTGTGGTGCTTTGGAAATACAAACTACTAAGTAAGAAAGAAATGCTATTATTGTACTATCTTCTTGATTCTGCAGTACCACGATTACTTCTTGCTCATATTTCTCTTCAGTGCTGGAAATACATGAAACTTAACTTACCTAACAGTTGAAATGCTGATAAATATCAGTTATATGCAGAATTATTGGCATAGCTTTATCAGATAAACACATTTCTGTGTTTTATGGCTCATCTTTAGCCATAACTTCAGTATATTTAAAGCTTAGACAAGGCAGGCTAAACAATCTGAGACATAGAAAAGTTGGCATCTCCATTTAAAAGAAAAAAGGAGGGGGTGGAAAGAAAAAAATAGATTGTTCTTGCAGTGTCCCAGGTAGATACAGAGGTTTGTACTGGTGTCTAATGATTTGTCACACTGACACTTGTAACTTTTCAAAACACTGATTTCAGGTTCAAAATTTAATTATCACTTCAGTACAGAAGTGGAAGAGTTTGCTTCACTGTTTTTTGTTTTGTTGTGTGATGTTCCTGTGCCTTGGGCCACAGAGGAAGAGCAAGGAAAGTTGTCTTTTCCAAATACAGCACAAGCATGTAATCTGTATTTACTATCTAAGGCCTAATTTAGTTATCATTAATCACATATTTAAATGCCATTGGTCACAGTAGCCCTTAAGCAAATGTTTACACTTTGTTGTAAGCATATATACTTTCCTGAACTTACCAGAGCCAAAGGAAACTGAGACTTATGGAGTGAAATCCCTCAGCTGAGGCTGCAGAGCTGGGGATCAGTGCTCCAGTATCTCATCCAGTCAGGCCTGTGCTGCACTTGCTGAGCTGCTCTGCTTTTGGCCTTTTGAGCCTTTAAACTCAGCAGAGGCCACGGGAGCCTCAACAGCAAACTTTGAAAGGGAAATCACAAGTTGAGAGAGAACTGTAGCATTCTTTAGAAATATTCCCAATAATAACGTTTTCCTACGTTTTTCTCGCAAGTAATACATGACTTCAGCAGTGTTTTCATTCCATACAGTTTCATCAAAAGAGAGCAAAAAGTCCATTTCAACATGCAGTTGTGTCCTTTTTTGTTACCTAAAAAACATTTATTATATTCATTTGGATCAAGGAATCTCAGAATCAAGCAAGACATTGGTGTGTTGTATACAGTGGTTTGAGATGGGGTTTGGTCGACATTTGAATCTTCCCTGTTTTCAAACTTTGAGTTTTTTTTTTCCCTTGTAATTTGTTTTACTAGAACTTCGTCCAACTTCTATCATTTCTTAATTAATAAAAATAATGTTATGCATGTCACTGTGTTAAATCAGCCCATTAACAGTTTCACAAATTGCTTCTTTTCTCTCTTTTTCTTTTCTATTTTTTAAGTCTTTCTGTCTATCACCCTTGCCAGCTGTGTCCTATTTCCAGAGCTTCATCTACTCATACAAAACAGCTTGGAACGGTGAGGTAGATTTTAGGAGATTAAAGATTGCACTGTAATACACTAGACTTAATCCTAATGCCAGTAAACTCTTTATATGCTATCCTCCCCTCAGGATTACAAAGATTTATGTAACCATATTTTTTCACATCTAAAGGAGCTTAAAGGAATAGACATAGATTGTTCTGGGTGTTGAATAAAAGCAGAAAGCCCAGATAAAGTATTTTTGTTCCTCAGATAATGTACCAGAATGTAACATTTTCAAACTGAGTGGTCATAGGAGACAGTTGAATGGGGTGAAGGGGGAATGTTTACTCTGATCTTAAACTCATGTCTTCAGGATGTAGTGGCACACATTTACTATCTATAATAGCAGAAACAGGAAAAATGTCTTGTCTAACAGTGTTTAATGTTATATGAGTTTTGCTACCTAAGATTTGCCTCTCCTAGTTTCTAGCATTAAATATTCAATAATGTAGATGTGTACTGGATTAAGGTTGTCTATCAGTTTTCCAAGTCACATTATGTGTGAAACATACTGAGGATTGTAATGAAAGTTGTTTTACAGCCAGAAATGTATCAGGAGCTATCGTGTGCTTTTATGTCTTGCTATGAGGGAAGCTCTTTAAATATCATTATCAGACCCATGAATATTCTAAACTGATGTTCTTTCAATATTTAGCTTAAGCTTTTAAAATTTCAGAGGACATAACTCTGTGTGTGAGTGGTGATTTGCAGTCTTCAATCCTCTTTGCTGGAAGGTTCCTGTAGCAGCAGCAATGTCTGACTGAGTTTGATTTCTGCTGTTTTCAGGGTGAGTGGAAGACTTTACCTTTTGTTTACCTGCACTATTTTGACATGGCATGCCTCTTTTCTCCATGTTTTGACACTATCTTGTCTGCCAAATGATGATTTTCTTTTTTAATTTTTGTGAAGGAATGAAAAACTACTAAGATAAAATGGAACCTCAGGAGATTATCAGTCTTGGACTGAAAAACCATTAAAACAGGACCTGGCCTATTTGGGTGACACTTGTCACTTACAAAGATGCCTAATTTTTTGGGGTTTTTTTAAGTAAAAAATGTAATTTTAGCATAAACTTTTAGAGGAAAAAAACTATAATTAAGCAATCACAAGCCTCAAGCTCTCACTTGAAACCTCCAAAATCATGACAATCAGCTGTCACACAAGAAAATATTTGAAAAAGATTGCTGGCTTATCACAGTAGATGGAAACATTAAAAAATTGCAACCGGCCCTCATAATTTTTAAAAGAAATGGAGAGACAGGAGAATGTTTGATTTCACTGTGCTTCAGCAAAGTGCTTATTCAGTGGGCAGTCAGAGGGAGGAAGAAAGGATGAGAGAAAAGCACCTAGTGTACAAAGCAAAGTCTATTTATAGCTGCTATCTCAACAATGACTTTCATAAAGAGGAAAAGATAGAAAACGTTGAAGGGTCTTTTGCAACAAATGGTCATTTCAAAAGTGGAGCTTCATCACCTTTTTAGAGGTGCACAGAGCCTTTGACAGCTGTTCTGTAACTATATGTAGGGAGATATATGACGTGCAGCACTTAGCATTTTATCAGCCATACAGGAAAAAAGAAAAGCATAGTCTGATACTTTGAAAAATGAGTGGGAAAAAAATGTTTCCATCTTTGGTGATGTCTGAAAGTTCAAAATACTTAAGAAGTAGTGCTCTGCTTTTATCCTTTATTTTCCTGTTGAAAAACATCCTAATGTATGCCACTTTGGATTCTATAAATGTACTTTATGTTGTAGGATACACATAGTCAAAGAAATATATTTACAGAAAAGTGAAGAATGTAATTTTAAAAGCATTTCAATGTTCTGATGTCTTCCTTTATAGGATGTGTAAATCTTGTGTCCCCCCTGCAGGGGAAAGGAAACATTATCTGTCTGGGTGACCACTATTCCTTGAACATGAAACAACACAGGAAAGTATGTAATTCAATAGGAAATGTCAGAGAAAAATGAAAGGAAATCATTGGTTTCTCTGAGCTGTCACGAGCCTGGTCTTCAAATATTCAAAATGTGACCAGTAGATGAATTTGCTTCTGATCTCAGTAATGTCAATAGTATTGTTTTGGTTTGGTTTTCCCTGTGCAGGATTAGAGGGCTAGCTGTCTGTCTCTCCAGTCACTACATTTACATAATTCTGAATCCTGTTAACTCAGAGCAGGTGACTATAAGCCAGTGCTAAACTTTTTGACGTGCTTACCTCTTTTAGACTGTCAGTATTTCAGAGTATTATTAATTTTGCCTTGTACATAAAAAGAGAGAGGAATTCAAAATACCCGTGAGATGCTAAACTGGCAGAGAAATTATGATCCTTGCAGCAAGAGAGGAGTGTTGCAATATCAGGAGTACTGCTGGTCTTTCTTCAACAGCAAGTGCTAAAAATGGGAGTCTCAGCTGCCAATACTCAGTTTATGGTTTGCAGGGTTTTTCATTCAACAGCCTTAAATTATTTTACAATATTTATTCTATTTTATTAAACCTTATAATACCTTTGTGAGATAAGGGGAAAATAGCCCCCAAATCTAACTGTAGAAGCTAAGATAAAAAAAAGCCAGTTAGAGCAGCAAAACCAAGCCACAACCCTCTTCATTCATTCTGTGTGAGGCCCTGAGAGCTGCCTTGCTGTATTCTTGACTAAAAATTCAGTGTCCGAAGGGTCATAAGATTAACAGCATCCTGCATGGCCTGTAAGCAAAACCAGCATTTAATTATCACTTTTAAATGACAAAAGGACAGCTTGTCTACCGAAGTGGATTATCTCTAACTGTGAGCTAATATCCCCAGCATGCAGGAGACCTCACTGGTGCTGCTGAGTCATACTGTGAATATGGTCATAAAGGGTATTGGTGTTGGGCTTCAGTGTGTGTGCTGAATTGGCTCGAGAGGGGTTGGTAGCTTGGTGCATCTGTCGGTGCCTGGGGTTTGAAATTCTGGTTTGCTGTCCATTGTCGAGGAGGAAGAGAGCCCCAGCAGAGAGAACATTGCACTCAGGACAGAGCAGAGAACTGGGGGAGTGTCAGCATCTTCTGGGAGAGTTTAGTTAGCCAGAACATGTTGGGACCTTGACAGTGTGATGACCTGAACACCTTCAGGTGCTGAAAAACTCTTCAGGATTTCTGAGAGATACATGGCTTGATCACAGTCCAATTCCACACAAAAATGGAATTTCATTGTGCTTTCTCCAGACATTTTTTTCTTTGTTTTCTCTTGCATCTATACAAAAATGCATCAGAGAGAATGTTCTAAGTAATGATTCACTCTTATGCTTTAGTTACATGAAATATGAATGGAATCTCCCTAATTAGTAGATGGAGGTATTCCTCTACATTTTAAAAGTACGATTCATAAGGAAACTTTATTAAATGGTTATGTCACAGCACAGTTCAATTATCTGTATCATCACAGCATCACAGGCCAGGAAAGGTTTCATTTTTTAAATTTTATTGGAAATGCACATAGAAGAGATTGCCACTAAAACATCACCCATCTGCTTGTATTACTCTTTAAGGGATATTATAAAAGCAACAAATTTTATAGTATGGCACACAACTTGCTACATGAAAAGCATTAACACTTCCAAAAAATGTTTTTACAGCAGCTTAATTTTTAATATATTGGTCTTTTAAAATATCTCCGTTTTCCTATCCCCTTAAATTTATAAAGGTCCTTCAAATAGAAACATGTTACAGACATTTAGAATGTCACCATTTTATCTAGGTCAGGCAATTCATCAGCAAGTCCCTTAACTTCCCTCTCTCTGTTGAATTCTTACTGTGCCCATGATATATAACCAAGCTTAAATTTCCAGGTTCATTTTAGGCATTCAGTATATTCCAATAGCACTTATGTGATAGTGATTTCTAGGATGTAACACATGGAATGTTCTCCAGAAAGAGTTAAACTCTTTTATTCAGCAAATAGAGCTTCCAGGGAATAGTGCTAAATTGTGGAAAAAATTCCCACAAGAGCTGAGTGTCATTACAAAGCTTCCATTCCAGATGCAAGACAGACTTCTTCAATCTTTTTCTTAATGTAAGCTCAATCTCTAGTGAGTGCAGATTAATTTCAATCTAGAAATAAAAACCTAATCCAAACATTTTGTCTTGTGGGCAATAAAGATGTCATTAAGTTTTCCTGCTACATTTGTGGCAGATGTGCAGGACCCAATTAGGTCCATTTTAAAAAATACATCAGATGTGACTGCTACTGTCAATTTGTAATGGTCTGCTTAAAAATAAATTAAAAATGCCTGTTTCTTCATCACTGTTGGCAAACATTGAGCTCAACACTGAATACCCAGCAACACAGAAGTATTAAAGCAATGGCAAAATTTCACCTGTAGCTTCCAGTGTGAATACCACTTCATGCCTTTGAGCCTACATTTTAAAAGGAGAGAATTGTGAGGCTTGAAAGTGTTGGAGACAGTAAAATCAAATAATTAATTTAGAAAGAGAGTCACTGCAATAGCTCAGATGTAGTAAATCTAATAGTGCAAGTTTTCCAGGTCTTCTTCATGATATTGATGGATCTTCTTTATACCTAGATTAATTTAACTGTAAGACTGTATTTAGCCAGAAGGTGATAGCCTACCTGCTCTAGTGTGAAGACATTTAATTGCTTCACCCCAAAAAGAAATGTTGTAAAATGAAAGATAACCTGTACACTGGAGATACTTTATAATGATAATTTCCCCCTCTAACATCATCTATCTGACAGTAAAGACTGAGCCTTTCTGCTCTTGAATTATCCCCTCAAAACAGCTTGAGGAAAGAGGTTCATGTTAACCCAAATTGCTGAAATTGCCAGACAGAGCCCATTGTAATGACTGGTAAAATGAGCTTCAGTGATCTGATGATTCATCTTCATCAATTGCCTGGTCTCGTGTATAAAATTGTCTTTCCCAATGATACATGTGGATAATACAGATACAACATTAATCTCACCAGATACTGCATAATTAACCATGCCCATTTATCTTCTCACACACATGTGCATCATTAGTAACAACTGCTAAACTCATCTGAGAGCCAGTTTCACAAAGAAAACAGAGAAATTTGTAAGAAAACTCAAACTGAGTCTAAATGCCTTTAAGTCTGAATACTAGTTTTAAGAAAATGTTTTTAGTTCTTGTTATATTTGGTGTCATGTCTGTACAAGTTGAATATAATAAAAGAAGAATAGATCTTTGATCTAATAAGACTTTTACATCTCTGGCAGATAAGAAGGTGCTTTGTTGTTTTGGTTAAAAAAACTGAGTTGTCAGCCTTTCAAATCAACAGTCATAAGAGATGTGCTGGAAGCTATTTGATTTAGAAAATAATTTATTACAGGTGCACATTCTTTGTAATTAGGTTAACAGATGTTATTAACAGGATTTTGTGTGTCCATATTCTAATATCGCATGAGATGGCAAGACAGTTCCATTTGTTTCTGGGTGCCTAAATGGCTTGCAATGCTCCTTCTAAGCTTGTTGTCCTCCACAATAGAAATTCTGGACTATCCTTGTATTGTCAGACTGTAGTGGTAGTTTTATTAATGCAATACCTTCACAGCACAAGGTCTAATTCAGAGCCACGGCAGCAGAGCAGGGATCACACCTGGTGTGTTTCACCAATCTGAATTGCTTGGGTTGCTGTGTGGGATTAACACACCTCACATAATGAGATGATTCCACTTCTATGTACAGCTAAGAGAAATAAATAGAGCAAGTGTCTTTTTATGAGCTGTGATGAGTAGTCCACCAATCTCTCTGTCTTCATTCATCTGAGAACCGGCCCAAACCATTGTTCTAGTCATGATTAACTTGAATCTTCCCCAAAATTGTTTAAAATAACTGGGGTTTATTGCTATAAAATATCAGAAGAATTTGCTGCTATTAAAAGTCTCCAATGAAAGCAGGATTAGATATCCTTTTTTCTTTACACCCTGAAGGCTATGATGAAAAGAATATTGCAGTAATTGAAATTACTTTAAAGAGGTATAAGTAGCAAAATAATTTTAAGCCCTGTCTTCCTAGTTTGGAGCTGCAGATAATGAGTGCAATTGATGTCATTTAATTGTAAAAATTCTGCATCAGAAATATGGGGACAGTTAGACAGCCCTGTCTCTCTGAGATCAGAGTCATAAAACTAAGTTCATCATAAAACACCTCCACTGCCATTTGCACCTTTGAAACTGTTCCTTTTGGAGATTAGAGAGGGGCTAAAAATCAGGACTGAAAGCCCTACAGCTTTCTTGTTGCTACAAAGAGATAGAATTATCTTAGTGATAACATAATTTTTCTAAGATGTGGGAAGTGAATAAAACTCATGCCTGTCTTATATTTAGCCAATTTACCTAATATTTAAAGAGCAGTTGCTCAATAAGTATTTTCATAGCAGTGCATAATTTTCTATATTGAAGTAATAATAATGACTAACTGTCCTGATAGACTGAATTATTTTGTCCATAAGAATGTTAAAGGTCTACCAAATGCTTTCATCTGTCTCACATTTTTTTCCTAGACATACCAGATTTTTAAGCTGTTTGAGGAAGAAGTCCAGTTAAACAGAATTGGATTTTTAAATTTCAAAAGCATTAGTTTCCTGTAATTAGTTTCTTACAGTGCAAGTATTTTAAGATTTTATTTTTTTTAGTATTAAGCATAAAGTTTAGCAGTGTGTGCAGTCAGGATTCTTGCTGTAAAAGGCACCTTAAATAATGCCTCAAGGTATGGAAGTGTTAATGTGAAAGGGCTGATTTTAACTGCTCTTCTGCTGAAAGCAAAGCAAGAATACTTTCCCTAGCAGTGAAAATAATGAACAATTAACAAGCAAAATCAAAATTTCCCAAGTAGCAGGCCGTCTAAATGTATTCAGACTTTAGGAAAAAGAAAGACTGCAATAAGTTTTAATCAAATTTCACAGCTGCTGAAATATATTCATGCCTGATTTGATTGACAAGTCTAACACAAATAACTCAATCTATAAAGCAAAGTGTTACATTTAAGGTCAGGCATGTCATTTTCATCTACCTCTGTTCAAAATGCAGAGCTCTGAAAGATTTTCCCTATTTCCAAAAGACTATTCATTTCCTTTATCAACTTCATTTTTATCTACTATCCATAGCAGTGCTTCTCCAGAGGGCTGAAATGAACCTGATGAATGCTATTAGTTTTTGAGAATATAGTAATAATTCCTCACATTCTGTTTGTGTTATTTTCTTGTCCTCATGTATTTAGAGATTCATTCAGTTTGCTTTGTGTATCAACCAAATTGCAACTAAGTGGAAGTGTTTCTAAAACCCCATAGATCATGCAGAAAGTTCTTACATTTTTATGTTGTGTTTTTTTGGTTCTTCCTGTAAGCTGCTTTGGTGAGTTGGATTTCATGGAAGAGACAGATATTGTACAAAGAATCATTGGAGAGGAAATTAGGAAAAAATAGCAGCTGAGAATAAACAGATGCTAAAACAATGGGAAGATCTTGATTAGGTCTGTCTAACAGTCAGCAGCTTATTGAGTTTAAGTAACTAAAATTTTTCTCCTGGAATTACCAGGGGGAAATTAAACAGAATACTTATATAAACAGAATACTTAAATTAAACAGAATATATATAGGTGATATCTAGATCTGAAGAGTTAAGGGTGGTGATAGTTTTCGAGATCTCTAGAAGTATAAATTTTAGGTATGGACTGTTGCAAAGAAGGAAGATAATTTTAAAAATACTTTTGAAAGTAAAGTACCAGGGCCATGGAGAGGTAGTGGGAGAGCATAATATGAAGAAGATATATTGATAGAGGGTTGTGGGAAGATGTAAATGTGCCAACTGCAGGGAAATTCTACCAGTGTCAGGGACTGGGACTTGTGGTTAGGATGAGATGTGACACACCATCTAAATATTGCTTGGAAAGCATCAGCTCCTGAGTTCTGGCTTGCAAATGACAACAAACGATGTGGCATAATCATGACAACAAGCAAGACCATAGAATTCTCATCTTAATTAATAACTATTTGCTGAGAACATAAAATATTTTTGAAAAGGCTAACTTTGCCTAGAAATTAATTATGATATTTTCTTAAATACGGGGACAGGATAAATAACTTAGTGGACTTTGAATTTTCAAACTAGCAATCTTTCAAAGGTTGGTGTCTAGGTGAGATCATTAATATGCTTGGTCTGTTCTTTTGTACGAGTGAAGATTGATGTCCTGTGCTGGGCAGAGTTCCTTTGCTAATAACCTGGAGTAATAGTCCTTGTTGAGCTACTGCAGTCAGATCTTGCAGTTTCTTTAATATTCATGTTGGACATTCTCAGTCACGTCTGAAGGATTGGGTAGAAAGCTTGAATCTGATAGTTGATCAAAGAAATGGGACAATACAGAATTCTGCACAAGTCAGCTCCATACTTAAAATTGTTCAGTGTCCAGAATCAGATTTCAGGAAAAAATAACTTGTGAGATGAAGGAAGAAAGTTAGTTGGGTGCTGGAAAATGTTTCATAAGGTAAAATTAAATATTTATATTTGTAAAACTTTCATATAAATTTAAATACGTATCAGGCACTCTGAACATCAGGAATTTTTCTGAAGTAGTTGCATGCATTTTCCTAACTATGTTTTTATGATAATTATGTGAAGGAGTCGTGTAGTATGAAAACTAATATTAGAACAACTATTGCCATAGTGAATGCACAAAATAGTGTCTCTGTGCACTGAATAGGAATTTTTAATTCCATACAACACTAGCAGCTTTCTGTAGAGCATCTTCGGACACTGTGTAGCTCAAAGGGACCGAGTCAGGGAAAAGGAATCTGTACATTTGTTTGAAAAGTTATACAAAATTATAGTGACATTTCAAGTTACAAGTTATAATTCTGAGAGATTTCATCTTATGACAGGGGTATATGACACTTCAGGAATGAAATGGAGCTGGCACAAGGCTGCTCCTGGCAAGCCCCAAGTTCTGCTTAGCTGGGCACAGTGGGTGAGGGATTTGTGGGCTCCACTCAGCATCTTCCAGCCTCAAAGAACTGTTTTTGTTCACCTGAGCTCTCTTTTGGCCTCATGAAGGGTTGTATTTCATAAATTAAATATTGTGTTAGTTGGGAAAAAAGGTCTTTAAAAATATTACTATTGATTGTAATAATTTCCAGACTCAAAAGGAAGTGAATTTTACCTGCAGTGTATGATGGCAGATGGGTTTGTTTATTACCACCTGCTCTATCTGACACAGCAGATGTATTTGTAAGCTGGACACAGTATTTAGTAAATGACCAGCTTTCTGCACTGATTTCAATGTACTTGGGCTCAAAAGCAATACCTTCCCTCTGAAAACAGCAATGATGATTTAGATAGATTGTTTTACTTATACTATGATGCTACTTTATTCCCGCAAAACAGGGACACAAGCAATGTTATAACAGCCCTATCTCAAAGCAATTAAAGCAATTTCTATTAAACTTAATCAATGTCCATTAAAATTACTGCAGACATTTGTGTTTTGCTGGATTTTTTTCTAATGAGCTTGGAAAAAAGCAAGAAGTGAGGAAATGATAGATCTGTTATACTAGATCTGTTCACATACTACTTTTACTAATTCTCTCTATGTTTTTTACCTCCAGGCTACTCGGTTCTTTCTCAGTAAATACCTTTTAATTTTCAGAACTACTTTGTGAGAAAATTAATATACACATTCATAGAAATGTAAAATAAAAAAAAATCTAAGGATTTTATTCATCTAAAGGTCATTTTTTTCTTATTAAAAGACAACACAGTAGTATATTAAAAATTGCATTAATATTCAGTGAGTTCTTAGCTCTCACTATAATAGTCTTTGGTATACTGAAATGGTGGAAAAGTTGCTTTTCTTAATTTAAGACTTTTACATAGAAATCCTAAGTGACTTCATTAGAAAGATGAACTGATGAGAATAGAAAGATGTTAGAAAACAAAGAGCTTTTATACAGCCTGTGGTAATCTGAAATTAAATTGATTGATTCTATAGTGAACTAAAAGCTTACATGACTAAGTGTTCATTAAATGGTATATTTTTATTACTGTCAGAATTTAAAATACTAAGCATCAAAGTTTTAATTTTAATTAGAAATGTTTCCAGAACTTTCTGTGGCACTCAAGTTCCCCAAGGAGAACCCTCTTGTAGAATTTCTAAGGTAAAATTTTTTAAAAGATAAACCGTGCTATGCTATAAAACCTGGTTTAGAAAGGGAATTGTCTTGTTGTGGTGTTGTGAGTGCATATACAGCAGGTACATCTTGTGCATCTGTGGTCTTAGCTGAGAAATTCTAGTCTCATTGGCTTCTTGTTGGGAAGCAGTTCTGCATCATTCATCAGAATTATTTGCTACGTTTTTTTCACTCTTGTTTATAATTTTGCTGAGCTGGGGTGACCAGAGCTCCATGTAGCACACAAGATGCAGGCTCATCATGTATTTATATGGTGGTGTAGTGATATTATTTTTTCTCTTCAATACAAGTTTTTTCTCTTAGTAGAGCAAATTGAAGTCTCTGAAAAGACAGAGAGAGATGGGAGGTGGCAACATGAGGAAACAACAGCTGAAATGAATATTTCAGAATCTGTAAATTGCAGAGCCTGGTGAAGAGTTTCAGTTTCTGTCCCCAGAAAACTGCTCAACAGGGGTACTTTGTGACATTGATGGAACAGAGGAATCCTCTCAGTGCTCTCCAGCATATTGTTAGCTGGCTTGGTGCTGAGAGCTGCAGTGCTAAAGCACACGATCCAGGGCTGCTCTCAAAGCTCAGGTCTCCATTTTTGAGTCTTCAAAGTTCAGGAGATGCATTTGTCTGTTTAATGAGATCTATCATGGACAAAAGCACAGACAGTCAGAGGATCTTCTCTTGGTGTCTGGCATGTAAAATGCTCAGAGGTCCTACTGGGAGTGAACTAGCCACTGTGGAAGCATCAAGGGATGCTAGAAACTCCCAATTCCACTGAGACTGAAAAATAAAACTTTTATTAAAGGGTTTCATATCTTTATATTCATTTATTATGAGAGATTCAGTTTGTTTGTTCCATGGATGCCATGGCTTTTAGGAAAGAAGGATTAGGTTGCATAAACAAAGAAAAAAATTGCGTCTCTTAGTTATAATGAGTGTTTTCCCACTGTTTCCTTAGATCTCCCTTTGAAAGATGACAAAATAGTAATTTCATGTTTAAAACCACTGGATTAATAAGCAATAGAATCCTAGGGAACTAATGAGTAGTATTAAAAACCAAACCAACTAAATAAACAAAACCCAACAAAAACTGAAAGTTCTTCTGGGGAGAAAAATAATGCTAATATTTCTAAGAGTTGTCTGTATTAATTTTCTATCTGAACCTAGCCAAGAATAATGATGGTTGGGACAGTCTAAACTATCCTGAGAAATTATTCCAAAATTATGGCTATACTAGGTAGGATTTACTCTGACATTCAATTTGTGTGCACATAATTTTGCATTCTGTAAATCAGAAAAATAAAAGCTAGCATTAATAATGGACTTCCATGAGAGTAACAGTTATCTACAACACCTTCTGTGGGTTTATGGAAACTGAAAACTGCACCAAGGAATAAGCAGATATAATTTTACCTTTGCTCCTTGTACTTTGAAAACATAAAGAAAATTCCCAAACTTGCTTTAGCTTCCTGTTGAGAATTTGCTCACAGCAATATCTAGGTCACTACACACAGATGCATGGCAATATATAATCAAAACTTGAGTTATAGATCTTTAATGTCAGGCTCTTTTCTTTCACTTCCCTAGAGAAGGGAATTCTGTAACTGTGTTGGTTTCTACTCCTGTAAACTTGCTGCATTTCCAAGTGCCAGGACAGTTCAGGGGAGGTGGTAATTGATTGCAGAGATGTGAGCAGTAATACAAGCCCCCAGTACTCAGGACAGAGTTGGCCATGGCTGCTCTGGTAGGTCCAGCAGCAGAACACAGGGAGCAGACTGGAGAGCAGCTGGCTCCTGAAGGGCACTGATGGGGAGAGGTGTGCAAAGCACACACTGGCCTTGGAAGCACACGAGGTTTTTTTATCCAGCTCCTTTTCCAGAAGAGTGGCAGGGTTGAGACTCGGGGCATACTAGAGCTGCAGATTACCAAAGAGCTTGAAGATTTGGGAATTTTAAAATCCTAGAGATGCTGATCCCTTTTGGCTCATGTTTTAAAGGCCAAACAAATGGAGCACCTGTTAGTGCTTGTGTTTTTTGCCAGAAGAGTAGAGACAGCATCTGTGCCCATCCAGGGCTAAAAAATCTCATGTCAGAGAATACAGCTCTTGAAGTGAGCAAAGCAGAATTCATGCATAATAGAAATTCATTTCTTCAAGATATAAAAAGAGGAGTCTTAGAGGAGCAATGGAGATCTAAATGTGCCATCTAAAAGCAACAGACAACAACATTTTTCAGCTCAGCTGTGCAGTTGAGAAAGTAGAGAAAAAAATCTCTTTTGTAAATGTGTTAGATAAATGCAGAAGAGCTTAAGGTGCACCTCTATGAATACCCTGGATAAATCAGTCTGCAGTTTGTTCTGCTTGATAAATATATATATATATGTAAAATAGGAATACACTGGTGAGACTGAATTTGGAACATCGTGTCCGGTTCTGGGCTTCCTTGTTCAACAGAGACACAGACAGGTTCAGCAAAAGGTCAGGAAAGATGACTGAGGGAGTGGAGCATCTGACATACTAGAAGAGGCTGAGAGCTGGAATTGGTTTACCTGAAGTAGAAAGGGCTCAGGAGGATCTTATCAATGAGTTTCCGTCCCTAGTGGGAGATAGTAACCTATGGAGACAGGATCTTCACACTGGTGATCAGTGATGGGACAGGAGTCAACTGCAACAAATTGAAATATGGGAAATTCCATTTAAACAAAGGACAACAACTTTTTTTTCCCCGTTTATATGTGATGAGTGTTGGACACTGAAACAATTGCCAAGAAGGAATGTTGAATCACATCCTTTGCAATATTCAAAACCAAATGGGATCCAGTCCTGGGCAATCTGCTTTGGGTGATCTCCAGAGGTCCCTGCAGACCTCAGCACTTCTGTGATAGGGCTGTTTAGGCAGAAGTTGAACTTATATGGACTCAGACATAAGTACATTTTTAAGTGAAGATTTTTAAATATTTGCCAAGGATCTTGATAAATTCTGCAGCTGCAAAGCTTTTACACTGAGACTTAACTGTTTTCACAAAAAGTGAACTTAATTCAAATATAGATAATTTTTAATGATAATTTTTAATGCAAATCAGAACCCTTCAAGAACTCTTAGCTGGGTAGGATTGGATAATGTCACCTTAAGATTAAGAGTAAAATAACTTTTTAGAAACAATGATATTCCTGATGTAGTATTTTAAATTTAATTTTAAAATTCTATAAATAATTATATAAGGTGTCCCTCCAAGGATGTCACTGCAAAAAATGAATCTGGTTAATTAAACTTTAATCTGTGTCTTAGCACATTTATATGTAATGAAATCTTTCTTAGGTAATGGTCTTAAAGCTAAGCAGCAGAGCAGATTGTAAAACCTGCAGAAAATGCTGTGTCATGAGCTCTGAGAGTAAGACCAGACCAAAGTCTTTTTAAAATCATCAAAGCAAAGACTTTTTACTAGGAAGATTTAATTCTCTGGGACGCCTTCAGCAAATGCTTTGAAAGTCATCTTTGTCTGCAGATGTGTCTCCTGACAAAGAAGAAAATTTAGATACTGGTGGTTTTTTCATTTAGGAACTATCAAGAAATAGTGGACAAATATAATTGTTGAGTTGATCAATACATGAAGAAGGGTTGAGGTTTTATTTCTGTTTTCTTCTAAAATACAATGGACAGTTTAGAAAATATACGGCTTCCAGGGGCTTTCTGGTTAATTTTGTTTGTTTGTTTGTTTTGTGAGGTTTTTGGTTTGTTTGTGTTCTTTCATTCTATGTTTTAACTGAAAACAAAGCAGTTGCTTTTTTTGACTTTATCCCAGTCAAACTGTGTTCAAAGTGTTTTAAGACTTCAGGGATTTAATTCTCCCTAGAAAATAATTAATGTTCTCCTTTTTGGCAAAATCTACTTTACTTTTTTCTCTTTTTTTTTTTCCTAATTCATCTGCATATCTATCAGTTTTCCATTATCCAAATACACAGAACTTGATCTGATTCACAGTTTCTTCCCATTTCCCTACCAGCTAAACCAAAGTTTCCTGTTAAACCAATTACTGTTTTCCTGATTCAAGATGAATATCTTAGGTCTGGAGTTTGAATGAAATTTTAAGTGACCATTTCCCTAGTGATCATCAAATTTATCATTAATTCATATTGTTTCCTGCTTTAGTTTCTACAGCATCTCTCTTAAGCTGCATTTTCTGTCTTCCCCCCATGACTGTTTTTAGCAATTCTGCTTGCTGCCTTCTGTCATTCTCCTGGAGAGTTTTCAGGACATTGGCCAGCTGGCAATCTGCCATCTCTGAGCTCTTAGCATGTCATATTGCAGCATCTTTCTTGTTTACAATGGGTAGTTCAGGTCCAGAGAAAGATAGAGGACTAAAAGAGATGGCAATAGAATCAAGACTAGTGCTTCAAATTCTGTACCAAGGGTAAGGGGAGCAAAGCAGCAAAGTAACACCTCTGTGAGGTGGCTGTAGTGTATATACTGAGGGACATATTTTGTGATCAAGAAGTAACCTCCACCATCTCAGAGAGGAATAAATTGGCAACTGAAAGGATTATTTAGGGGCAAAGAGATGCTCAGAAAGTTGCCTCTGTGTTTGTGTCTTCATCTTTGTTGATTACAAAGATGAGTAGGGTTAAGAATCCATAATGTGGCTGGAATTAAATATTTTGCTTTTTAAAGCTTGCTTTCAGAGGTTTTATTGCTGCCTATCTCTACTTGGATGTTTACCTACATTGAGCAGGATAAAAGAAAACACCAGCAACCTGATAGGGATATGGAAACCTTTGAGTTGGATCAGATGGAGTTTGGCTTTTCATAAATACTGACTTTTTGCCTTGCAATGTGGCCACTCACTGTCACCAAGGCACTGACATTTGTCCCCCACTATAAGTGGAAAAAGTGGCCTCCTAAAGCTATGAATGCAGTGCTGTCTTGCAGGAAATCCCCTTGCTCACATACTGGTTGGCCTGTAGTTACATGTGTAGGACTTTAGCACCAATGCTTTGAAACTCAAGATGCTCACCCATGTTTTTGACCTATTGGTGTTTTGTTTTCAGGTTTGTCTAAGCATTAACTCCAAGCCATCCCCTATCCATCAAAACAAGTATTTTGACTGTATTGTTAACTGTAATTTCTAATTCATATATGGAGTGATTTACTACTCCATAGCTCTGAGCTACCCTTGAATTAGTAGAGTTCTGTATTGGCTTGTGCCTATTGAAACCAATATTGTCTTGTGTTCTTGATCCCCTTGCACATAAAAAAGATTGACATGGCAGAGTAATAGAAAGCGTATTGCATTAGGCTTTAGTATTAAAGATAAACAACACAAATGAAACTGAAAGCATATGGCATTCCTTGCCTTCTCTGCCAGCCAATGAGCAATACATTTTGTATTATGATCCACATTGGAGGCTTTAAACCATTAAAACCTTGCTGCTTTGTTTTGCATGCTTGAAAGTTGCCAGTTAAGCCAACTGGAGTAGCCTAATTTAGCTGATTCTGTGACTGATGTGCCAGAGCTCTGGCTCTGAATTTTTCAGGCTGGAAGTAAAAATTTGGACAAAGTGAATTGAATACAGCACATTGTATATCGTAACAAAACCTTACAGATGGAACGCTGAAGATGGAACTAAGACATTATTTATGAAAAACCTGGAAAGCAAATAGAATAAAGCAATGGATAATTATTTTGTTCAGTTCATACATTTAAGAACTCACAAACATTAGGATTTCCTAATGGCTGCCTAATGGCACTGTGTGGTAGTATATCATATTATGAAAATTCAGTTAAACTGTTAACTTTAGTGTACATTAAACAAGATATCTTCAGATAGCTCTGCCCAACAACTGAATGACTTACAATCTATTCTAACATTGAGTGTAATGGTTTTCCCCAGTTGAAACAAAGGATTTGGAATACTGACAGTGGTTGCACTTGAATAGATGCATTTAGAGGCATAGAATCATTTAGGTTGGAAAAGACCTCTAAGATTTTCAAGTTCAACAGTTAGCCCAGTACTTCTAAGCCCACCGCTAAACCATATCCCCAGGTGCCACATCTACACATCTTTGAAATCCCTCCAGGGATGGTGACTTCACCACTGCCCTGGGCAGCCTATGCCAGTGCTTGACAACCCCTTCAGTGAAGAAATTTTTCCTAATACCCAATCTATTTTCTTGATAGAATGATGTCAAGTAAGTCAAATAACTTAATTGGAAAAACAGCAGTAAAAAAAAAAGGCACTGAGATCTTAGTGTGAAAATTATTTTTTATTTGTTTTTTCAATTGTTTTTAACTTTTTTCTATTTCACCACTATCTATATAGTATGATCTGTTATTTTTGTGGCTACCATCTTACCTGACATAGGCATGGTATGAAGAGATTGACCTAGAGAGTGTGCTTTGAATGTTTGAGAAAATATATACATTCACCATTGGTTTGTGTTACATTAGTTTAAAGGTTTAAAATGTGATTGCCTAGAAACTCATAAGCATTCAGGTATTGATTCTACTTTTTAATGAAGTATTTGTTAATCTCAGACTCAAAGGTCAAAGGAATGTTAGCTCAAACCACACATTTCTTTTGATTGGATTTCCTGGAAATATTTGATCAATTTGTTGTAGAATAAAATCAACATTCTCTGGGGCATTATTTATCTATTTCAATTTATGTCTTTCCTATTTTGCATCAGACTTTTCTCCCAGAGATACACATCTAGTTAGACAGGTCTGGCGTAGTGTGAGACAGTTTGTTCATGTTTTTTTGAAACTTGAAAGTGGAGGAAAGGCGAAACCTCTTTGCATATTTTCTTTTAACTTTTCTGTGATTAAATGTGTTGTGTCAGTGAGTGATAGCCTGATTGAAGGCACAGCTCTTTGCTGTTGTGAAATTATTATAGTACTGTCTAGATGTAGGAGGGTGGCCTCAACAAAGCAGAATTATTCACAGGCAAAGTTTGACCATAGCAGAGTCTGGAGAAGCTGAAGGAATGCAAAAGCATCCAAGAGGTTTCTGGAAGCCAGGATGGGCATAGCTATATGGCCCCCTGGCTGAAAGAGTCTTGCTCTGAATCTGTTCCTCTCCCAAATGTCCTCACATCAGTCCAGCTAATCTGATCTCATCAATCTCCTGGTACCTGTTTTGGGGTTTCTTCATGCTACGTTGGAGACAAAATACGGTGCTCATTTAAGCTGAGAATTATCCAGTCCCTCACAATACAGGTTGACATGCTCTGATTACAAGTATGGGGGTTTTACTTTACTATGATCTTGAGACCTTCCTTGTACTTCTGAACTGGGCTGTGATAACTTCACAAGAGCAGAGACTGAGCATTCAGTTATGGTGTTCATCTTTCTGAATATAATTAGACCAATTATTAAAATATACTGATACTTCTTGTAATTACAACAATGCCAAAAGTTTTTTATTTTTTCTTATTTCTGTGCAGGCATTTAAATAACTAGATTATGTTTTTCTGCTTCCTAATTCAATAGAGTAAGCTACGGAGAAAAATTGAGGGTTTGAGGGGTTTTTACCACATCTCTCTTGTGCTCATCTTTCTACATTATCTCCTAAATAATTAAGTGAGTGGCAGCATTTGGGTCATTCTCATGAGTGTTGTTGCTCCTCAGAAGCTGCTAAGTGACAGGACTTGTAAATAGCCAATCTTGTGAGCAAAGAAAATCTTGAATTGGTTGAAAGTGTAACCTGTGGAATATTGTAGCTGATTCAAAAAAATGAAAACAGTTTAAAAGTAGAAAAACTGTTATTCACCAATACAAATGTTTTTTTCTCACTCAGCATATTTCTGAATAAATCTTATTTGAAATTGCGTATCAGAAAAAATCGGTACATTAATGTTCAGTTTGCATGTCTATCTAAATTCAATCATTCAATCTCTTAATAAAATTCTGTTATTGATTTTTACATTCTCATTTGCCTCAAGGCTCTTCTACACAATTATGGGAAAGAAACAAAATACGAAATATGTTCATGAATAGAATTATTTAAAAAAACTCAGAAAGCCGAGTTAAATTTATGTTCTGAAGCTTTAAATTTAACAGAGAGCTTTAGCAAGTAGAAAGCTACATGACAGTTAAACTGTTTAGACAGCTACAGAGAAAGCACTAGAATGCAAAACTGCTCTAAAAGTTATAGATAGTAAAAGCTAATGTATATTTGGCTTCTGAGATTTCCAAGTGCAGCGTATCTAAATACTCTTAAAAGGTAGATTTGAAAATTCTAACTGAAAGTCTTTGCCTTTCATTCCAAACACACACAAACTTGGAAAAGGTTTAGGTTTGGATTTGACTCTAGCTTCTACTGCTCAAGTCACTGAATGTTCAGTTAAGAACCACCCTAATATTTTGGTTGTGGTGCTGCATAAATGAAAGTAGTTATCTAATGGAGATTTTCACAGAATCATAAGGCATTTTTTTCCTGGAAGGAGATATATAGATATGTATGTGTATATCTGTATGTATGAATATGTGTATGTCAATTTACATATAAAAATATTCAGAGCAGTAACTTCTGAAATAAGTATTGAATTACTGAATTATATCCTGCAATCAAATGCAATCCTCAGTCTCTTACTGATCAGTTACTAAGAGGTGCAGATGTAATTCTGCAGGGAATTGCTCCTGGAGAAAAAAGAAGAGAAAGAATGAGTTGCATCAATGTGTTCAAACAGGTTTTGAGCTCCCTGTGTTGTGCAACCATTTGTTGAACATGTGACTAAACTAAGAATCTATATACTTTCTTGTCTGGATTTTATATAAGAAAAAAGAGAGATCCTCAGGATAATTAATTAGCCCAGTGATAAGAGTATTTAGATGGGACTGGTGAGAATTCTTTTTTCAACTGAAACTTCCAGTTAACACAAAATATCAAGTCTGTAATATAAAATCACTAAAATTTTAGTCTAGATTACATCTCCAATAAAATAGAGCAGCTCATGAGGCAGTCCAAGGAACAATCCCCCAGAATACCCAACCTGCTGATTCCGACCCTGGGGAGAGAGCAGAGTTTCAAGTCCCTACCATGGACAGTCAGACATTCATTTATGCTTACACAAATCCTTCTGGGACCTTGGCTTCTCTGAGCTTGATTTAAATTATTAGACCTTAGTGTCAAAGCCTTCCTTCACCTACTTGAAAAATCCTAATTTTGGGTTCCTTAGGGATTCAGCTGAGGGTAAGGCTCTGAGCTTTAGAGTACACTGTGCAAGCATGTGAAAGGGGAGACTCAACTCTTTCATTCTACAAGAGAGGTGCAGCTGTAGTTGTGAAAGGCTGATTTCCCCAAGAGAGGCAAATGAACAAAAGACTGACAAACATCTAGAGCTCACTATGTATTTGTGATAGACAGCTGATACAAAAAGGCTTTATGCCATGATGACATACTGCTCCTAGAAATAGTTCAGGTAGCTTGTAGGTTGTGTGGCTTGATGTGAAAAACTAAAGAGATGCTACTGATAATAAATTCCTCACAGGTTTATTTTTTCCAGGTAGTACAGTTACTAGCCAATTATGAAGTGTATAAGAAATATAAGAAAGCTGTTAGCTGATGGGAGAATATATAATATAGTGAAGAAAGAATTAATATATATGGGACACCACAATGCTGTGCTACTTTTCTGGATCAGAAATTTAAGTGGTTTGTTTAATTCAGTTGGTTTTCTCCCTGTCACCAGTGGAGTGGAGCACCAGTTGTGTGTCAATAATGGCTGGGGAAGAGGAGGAGGCTGGGAAAAGAGACCAGTGTCTTTAATGAGAGTATGAATTTCTGAGCAATGTTGTCACACTCAGAAAGGTTCATTGTCCTCTAGATTCTAAGACAGGGAACTTAGACTGCAGTCTGTACTGTTGTCACCTACAAACAACTATAAAGAAACTATGTGATGCTGTAGGTGGTGGTGAAGTACTAATTTTAAATATTGAAACAAATTTTAATTTCTGAGAAGAGGTTATCATGAATAAACATCACTACCGATTTTCTTATGCTTCTGACAAGGATTTATACTTTATATTCTGTAATGATAAGGACGATGAGAATTTAATGCAGGAAGGCAATAGAGCAAAGTATTTTTTCCAGAAGTAACTAAATAGAAAAACCTTGTGGCAAAATAGTGAATATATATCCTGTTGCAATGAGACACCTCATTATTTATTTGACCTTTCAAAATTCTAGTTATTCAAAATTGAACAAAAACTTTAAGAGATATACTCATATATGAAAAATATAATGAGATCTCTTAACACTAGAACTCTGGTGAACATTTCAAGTATAGAACATACTTCTTGAACTCTGATAACCTTTAAAACTTGAAGAAACATCTTAAGTGAGCACACTAAAAATATTGCTCTGAAATATTGGAAGGAGTGAAAGCTGGAATGTATTTAATGCACACGCACATTTGGAAAAAAAAGTAACATTGTCAAAATGTTTTAAAGTTCCATGAGTGAAACCTTTAAGGTTTCTATTGTTTTTAAGTATAATGGATTACTCAGTAAATGGTTGAATCTCGACTGTTGCAGAACTTCTTTTGGGGCATAGGAACAGAATTTACCTTCCATGTCCTCTTTGTGTTGCAAAGACATACTTTTAACTATACCCTGCTTTTCGTATGAAAATGACAACAATTACGGCTCTACACAGCCAACAGAAGAGAATTCTGCAGCGTCAGATCAAGATTTGTTGTTTAAGATGTCCCTTATCTTGTCTAACTAAAAGGCAGTTTTCTGTCTCTTTGGTGAAGTTGTCTTCAAGGCTGAATGCAGGGCATGGCACAAGTTATTTTAAAATAAAAACTGCAGACATTCAGACTGGAGTCTTTTGGGCAATTCCACGGATGCCATGTGGGTATCTGAATTTCCAATGCCTTATTCTCCTGTTAGAATTTAGTGCTCCAAATATGATTATCTGTATTGGCTCATCTTCATCCATTGTAAGGACTTGTATGATTTTTCTGCACCAGGAGAAAGGTTTCATTAATTTCCTCTTGAAATTAGAGTACAGACAGATTTAGTCATACTCATTGCTTTTTGGGTCTGGGAAAGTTTGTTCTCTGGTAGATTATATCTGAGAGTACAATATTTGAAAATTTGTTTTCAGTTGTCCCTGACCAAAAAGTCATCAAGTGTCAGTATACATTGGCTATATCCAGTTCAGTGTTTGCTCAGCCAATAGATTACAGCTGCTGTTGTGGCTTTGGGCAGGTCAGAAGGGAGGCAGCCCTTGCAGGGACTGTTCTTGCCATCACACGTGTCCTCTGCCAGCTGATGTCACCAGGAAGGTGCTACCAATGTGCCTCTGCTTTATGGGCTGCATGGATCTGTCTAAACCACAAGAAGCATCACCTCAACATGAGGAAGAAGTTTATGTTGAGTGTGGCAGAGCACTGCAACAGCTGCCCAGAGAGGTCATGGTGTCTCCTTCCCCAGAGACATTCCAAGCCCATCTGGATGTGTTCCTATGTCACCTGCCCCAGGTGACCCTGCCTTGGCAGGGGAGGTGGACTGGGTGATCTCCAGGGGTCCCTTCCAACTCTACTGTTCTGTGATTTGTTCAAGTTTCCATATCAGGTAATGTAGCCTATTTGCCATTTTTTCATCCACCACAGAAGCCATGGTAAAACTTATTCTGCTTCTGTGTCCTGTCTTCCAATAATCTCTGTCCCTGTTCATTGTACATTCAAAAGGAAATGTCATCATTATCCCTGTATTATTCTACCCCAGGTTTCTCTTACAGAGGATACAGACTTCTATGTTGTAGAGTTTCTCTACTGCTTTCATCAGGAAAAATGCTGTAATCAGAGCCATATTAGTCCTTGTGCTGTCTATTTTCCATCAGTAAAATTTCACTGAACAGTGGATTATTACTACCTATTAACTTCCTGACAAGAAAGAATGACTTGATATTGGCTATATTGCATTGCTCACAAGGCATAATATTTAAGTCTGTATATTCACGGAAGAGTCCGTTAACAGAGAAATTTGTTTTGACATTCTTTGTGAGCCTGCAAAGAGATACATTTATATAATGATGATGCTGTTACAATTAATTATTTTGTCATTTTTATTGTTTAAAAGGGATGGGATTTTTTTCTCTTTAAGTATTATGCTTTTGATGATCTTGTTTCATTATCCACACCCAATTCTGCACAAGATGGATGGGCTGAAAACTGATCTGGAGTCTGGGATGTTTTTAATGGTAATTTCAGCTGAATCTGTTCCTCTGCTGGTCTCATGATTGTCAGTGATGGGAGGAAGAAGGAGCTGCAGTGCAGGCAAGCAGGAGGGAAGAACAGCTTCAACTAATTTTAGGAATCCAGTGGTGAGCCAGCTGAGGAGGTTTACTGAGCAAGAAGCCCAAAACTGAGAGAGGATGAGGAGTGGAGCAGACAGGACTGAAAGAGCCCAACATTTAGATTTACTCACATCCTTGTGGAACTGCACCCTTAGTCTCAGCCTGAGACTGGACTGCTTAAAAGATGAAAAAAGGGAAAAAGGTTGTGTCAGCTTGATTTATTCTAAGTCCATGAGAGCTTTCAGTCACATTTTTTAGCTCTGTAAGGTTTGTAAAGGGCAGGTCTTGAAACTATCAAAGGACAAGGTTGAAATACCTCTCTGGACTTAAGCATGGGAGTAGAGAACATGTTGTGTGGTATGAACTTTCAGTCCTTTGGAGAGCAGACTGCATTTTTCTGGAAGCCACGTTAAAATGCAACTAAGTTGGTAATAGGGAAAAATAATTTTCTGGAAGATTTTAGAACTAAAGGACTATTGTTTACAAGATGGACTTGTTTTACTGTGCTGAATTAGAAACCGTGCATTCACTTTTCCATTGTGAACAAAATCATACCCAAAACTTCCAGCTCTTCAAACCCCTGGAATTTGAGGTATCTTTCTCCCACACCTTTTTCCCAGTCCTTTGTTAGCTCAGGTTTCAGACATCTATAAACCTGGTAACTGCTTTGGGGCTGAGTCTGCAGCAGGACTGAAGTGTAGTGTAGTTACTTAATGGAATGGTATTTATGGGGAGGGCATAAGAGGAAAACACAATTTTCTTCCAATCTGTGTTCACCTTGTAAACAGTTTTGAAATGAATGATGAATGAAATGAGAATTCAAAAATAAATAATAATAATAATGTATTGTCAGGAAATGTTATAAAATGTTTTATGTATAATGATTAGTTTTGCCTTAATTACATAAAAATATAATTCATTCAAATTACTGTGTGTTTGAGTGGAAAATAATTGCATTTTAAATTTCATTGAAAAGACTTGGCAAACAAAATGGTAATTAAAAGCAGTTATCACATAAACAAAAAGCATCAAAGCCTATAGGCTATGGATTTTTTCATTCCTGGATTTGAAAGCAACCTAGGCAAAGTAATGATTGAGATTTATCCTAGATTAGCTGAAGCTGGAATTAAAATTAAAAATGTATGTACCATAGCTTCAGTATAAAACTCAGATAGAAATTACAATGTCAGTGTCAAGGTGAATTCCTCAAGACATGATACAGACCAAGCATCTGTATTGTTTTGCTATCACTGGAATAATTACTTTCCAACAAATTAAATAATTATACTTTAGTGCTGCCTGTATAATGTAATCTTGTAGTTATGGATTTCAGTGGATTTTTATTCTTACTTCCTCTCTTATTGTTCCCTAACTTCTGAATTTTTTTTCAGTTTGTTTTCCCTGTTTTGTTTTGTTTTTCATTTCCTTCAGAAATAAAGCCACCACAACCAGTGCTGTTTTGTACCTGCAGAAAGACATTAGAGAGCAGTCCTCATGGAAGGTTCAATATTCCTATGTAATTCTCAGCACTCCTTTCCTTTCAAGCACAGAAGTGTTTTGTACATATAGTGAAGGTCAAACCCTGAGTTTATTTTTTGCAGTTTTCTTTTTGTGCTATAGAGTTGCCTGGTAGCTTTAAGTGAGATTAGGATATTAAGATGAGTTTTCTTTTCTACTTGTGTGTATATATTTAGATATGCAATTCCTGTCTTGACATAGTCACTGTCTTGAAGAGTTTCTGGTCTATGGAAAAGAATAAAAAAGGATATTATTGTTCTTATCACATTCTAAATGGAAAACTGACACCAAACATTCTTGTACAAGGCTGTACCGAGCCAGGAACAGAACACCAATTCTTCTGAATCCCATTCTAAAATAGCACATTCACAAGTAGCCTTCCTGACTTTCAAATCCAAAAATGTTTTTGAAATGACAATTTCCAGAATTTGGTATTTTACTGTCATTTTAGCCTCCCCCAGCGAACTTCTCAAGCCATTGCATGCAGGCAAATGGCAGTTTCCTCTGCAAGATTAAAAATGGGCTTATTATGCTGAGTAAACTGAGCAAAGCTGGACTGTACAGCTTGAACTGTCCTTTTCTCATTGGGGTTTCCTTTTAGTCTCTCTTGCCCCCAGCAGAAACACAGGGTGTTTGTGTCATGTCAGAGAGGGCTGAAGATCACACTGTTGAACATTCCAGTGTGTAAGACTGTGGTAGGATCAGTTTTTCCCTATCTTATTGTTTTTACCACATACAAATGAAAAAGCAAAGGGTACACACATGATGAAACCAATGCTTCTCCAGATTCCATTCTGAATAGGGTTTTTTCTTCAGAATTATTGATATAAAAATCTTTTACATCTCTCTTCTACTCTAAAGGTTGCTGCTTTTTATTGCTGCATGATGACTGAATTTTTTCATGAGCTGGATCCAATTTCTTTAGGATTGGTATGAGCTTTTTCCTTGAGAACAGGGTAAGATTTTATTCTTTTTGAGTCTGACTCTTATTGATTTGATGTCCCCTAGAAATCTCTTCAGAGGAATATGCTCTCCTTACAGAGGTAGATTAACTGTTTGACCTTTAAGAACCACATGAAAATCAACTCTCTTTTAAATGTAAAAATGTCACCTGGTAATAAAAGGGACTTCTTAATGTGTTTGGGAGAAAACTGAAGCTTTCCTTAGTATTTTTGCTAGAGCTTCACTCTATATTCTGCAACTTGCCTTGTGGCAGATTGTTTCATTATACAGCAGTATCATTAATCTTTTTTATTATCACCTTAAAGATAAACAAACAATGATTTTCTTGTGTTTCACACAAGTAGTGCATTTTAATTTCGTAGGCTTGTATTATTGACTTAAAAAACCTGCAGTGTTTCAGCTTGAAACACGGAGAAATATGAAAACTCTATTCAAATGTGAGGAGATGGCATCTGTTGTGCATATTAAACAAAGTGTGTGATTTTTATCTCTTCCACATGGAGCTTAGTATTAACTAGGAGAGCTGATATTAATTAATTTGAGAAGTAATGACTTGTCATTCATTTTGCTTTCGTGAAAATAATTGTGCTGTTCTGTGGGCCATACTGAAAGCAGGTCTTTTCAAGGATCTAAAGGTCATATGGTGGAGTCCATTTTAGTAATAATTATTGAAAATTCAGGTGGTTTGATAATCTACACCGTATTTCTTTATTTTGCCACTTCTCAAAATGTTGTTTTTCTTTTTTGTGTCTAAAAGTGAAAGATAATAATGCTGCTGATTGTAATGAATTAATTATTTATGGGGATTAGATATAATTTTCTCAATTCTAGAGTGTGGAAACATGGAGAGGTGACATTTGTTGGCATTTATTTCTACTAGTGTTATGATTTGAAATTCATAGGATAATTGTACACTTATAAATGGAGTAAGTGAGAACTTTTCTGGGGATGTCCTTATTAAAACTGTGGCCACTGGAATAAAGTTTTGTTTCATTGTTTAGCATTCAAAGCCAAGACATTGCAGTTCTGGGAAAAAAAAAGCATCAAAAGCAAAACAAAACCCAACAGACAATCTTATGTGCTACAGACAGAGATGTAATTGGTCCATCTTTAGGGCTTTGGAAAATGTAACAATGATGTAAATGACCATAATTAGAGGATGAAGTTTATTTAGGACGTTTCAGGGGAAATCCAAATAGATATTTCTGTTATTCCTTGGCTCAGGTGTTTAGAGCTCCATATTCTTGCTGTTTCTGCTGGCATATGTCATATATGATAAACTGAAATATGCAAGTAAGAATGAGCAGTGATTTAAAACATACATGCACAAAGCAAGGGTAACCAGAACTATTCAAGAAACAATGAATACAGCAAACATTTATAATGTGATTTAACTTGAAGATTGCAACATTATGTTTTGTTTCAGAGTATTGGCCGAGATTCATTTAGCACAAGTAGCACGTTGGTGAAATTTCTGCTACTGTAAACTATCATAACTTGGAGGCTCCACATTTAGCACCTTTTTCATAGCAGACAAGGATTTCTGTTCTTTTTACCTGAGAATGAAACATTTGCAGAACAATATGTATGTGCAATGAATGAGTTTATTTTAAACAGCCTTTCTTGAAGACTCTTCCTATTTTTAGCCTGGTTCAATTATGATTACTAAAGAAAAGAGATTCTGGAGACTGGATTTCTGTAAGTGCTCAGGGCGAAAGCGTCATATTTTCTTGCTCATCCTTGGAATTCATCCAAAGCCAATTCAGTTTAATCTGCCTGCTGCTGCTCTGGAAGTGACATCTGTTCAAATTTACACTCTTTATCATGGCTGACATGTTGTTTGCGTGTCTGTTTACCCCAAGCCCTTGTTCCAACTGCCTCTTGCAGATAATTTGTGATTTTTTTCCTTCAGTCTCTCACAGGTTGCTAGGCATTGAATTGCTGCATTTGGAGCTTTGCTATTATTTTTTATTTCTTTTCCTCAGCTTTGCAATTATGTTTTGAAGAACAAATGAGAAGTCTAGATGCAACATGTGTATCAACAAATATACTGAGAAAGGATAGATGAGAAGTGAATGGGTGTGGGGGATGTGGCACACCAATAACCTATCAGGTTGTCATATGTGTGTCTGGTAAAATATGGGCACTGGTATCTATACATCCATTTTGAAAAATAAATATTGATTTATAATTTTAGCTACATAAGTAGCCCTAAGTCAAAGAACTACATCCAGATCATATTTTTCTGACATAGGGTTCATATTTATTTATATGTAGATAAAAATTTTTGTGCTATAAGAATTCAAAAATACTGAATTTAGGCTTAAAAGCTATGGAGATGGCCTTTGAATCAGAACTGTTACTAAAAAATATTCTGAATACCTGAATATCCATTGATGTTTTGGATAAATGCAGACTTCCATTTTCAAAAATTCCCAAAATAATTATATTGACTGTGGCATGTACTGGAAGAAGCGCTCAATTTTAACAAAATAATTTACATTGAAATCTGATGTAATTTTGAAATGTTAAAGAAGACAAGAATTAATAAAGTAAATCCAGCACAATTTTAAAGTATTTGGAGCTGAAATATGAAATTAAAATATCTAGAAAAATTCAAATATAATGATTTACTGGTATTTGGTGCTATAGAAATGGTCAAATACCATTTCCCACATCCTGAAATGGTAAAGTCTCCATTTGGGTTATTCTTGATTATTCTTTTTGGGTTGTTATTCTGCCCTTCCAGCACCCCAGGTAAGAGGGTAAACCTGAGAAAGGGCAGTGCCCAGCCCGTGACTCCTATGGTCACCCTGGGCTGTGCTTGGTACCATGGCCCACCCAGACTGACTTGCTCTTTTTAGCATCCGTCTGAATTGATCCTCCCCTGTGCTCCTGTGGCAGGAGCCTGCTGGCTGCCTTGTGAACAAATAGGAGCTGACACACCTTTGAGCCAAATATGCACAGCTGCATGATCCATCTGGAGACTGCGTCTGCTTCGCGGGATGACAAAGGACGAGTTGAGAGAGACAGTGAAAATACACTGCAAAAATAGAAGCTGTGTTATTGGCATCCTGTTCCCTCCCTTTCCAGTGTTACTGTTCCTCCTTCTGCATTCCTGAACCAGTGCTCATGTGACACTCACACCACTGCCACAAAGCAAACAATGGTTTTTAATCACTTCACATGTTTAAAACTTTAGGATTCCACAGAAATTCTGTTGCTTGTGAGAGTTAGTTCTTGCCTTTATTTCTGCATAGTAGTTACTGTCTATTAGTGTAAGATGAAAACACCTTTCAAGATGTGTTAAAGAAATCACTAGTGGCCATCATTTCTGTATCTACCTTTCCTGGTAATAAGCTATCCATAATTATACCCATTGCCAAGAAAGTTCTTACAATCATCAGTTGGGATCTTTCAAAATGTGTTTAAGAATGGACATTTCTTCAGGTTTTCTGAAACTCTTCCATTGGAGTTTGTCTAGCAGAGAACTCTGTGGTGAACTTTTATTTCCAAAAGAAGTTAAGTAAAGGCAATGCAAATGTGTTTCCATAGTGTCTTAGAACATTTTATGCATAACATGTTCACCTAAATTCAGGCATTCTCTATAAAAGACAGAATGCCATGTCCTAGACATCAGAAAGTCATCAGGTGATATTAACAAGTTAAGCTACATAAGAACAGGAATAATAATTTGGTTTGTCTTTGGTCTATTATTTTCCTATTGATATCAGAGGGGTTTTTGTTTGCTGTTGTTGTAAATCCATGACTACTTTGCTAGTGATAACATGTCACTCCTCAGAATCAGTAGAGATAAATTTGGCATTTGTTTTTATTTTCTCTTTTCATCTCTCCACGTGTTGCACATTTTTAACATATGGTCATGATCATGACAGTTCAGTTTTTTCCATATGCCATTCCTTGCAGATTTCACCAAATTTCTTTTACCAAACGCTAAGATATTTGAATTTTTCCCTTTTACTATATATGTGTCTTATCATGTATATTATGTTATATCTGTTGAGTGCTCCGCAGAGGATGAATGTAAAATCCTTACAAAAGCAGGATATAGCATGTAATGAATTGTTGATGTTTACACAATCTGACTATTTGATGGATTTTGCTATGTGAAAATTTATTCTTTAAGAAGTGGGCTTTGAAGAACAATATGAAAGCAGAGGTTGTGTTCAACTCCTATCAATCTATTTACATTTTCAAAGTACTAAAATAACAAAATAATGCAAATCTGCTTATTATAACCATCTTGATTTGGGCTGTTTTAATAGAATCCAGTAAACATAACACTGCTAAATTTGTTCAACTTATGTTGATATTTGCTTTGATTTGAGTCTTATTTCATGGGGCACTTAATTCACTGCATATCCAGAGAGGTAGGTGTGTTCCCACTGGAAATTCAGACCAAAGTTTGTGGTATTGACCCATATAGTTGAGGAGATCTGTTATTACAGTTCTCTGCAAGAGTAGTTACAGCAAAGTACTCTGTCTTCATGCAGAAGTGAGAGGGATTGTAAGCAGCCAAGTTGGGTTTACTGATGGAGAATGTTTTACATAGCCTATATGTAAAGGTTTCCATTCAGAATAATTCCTTCAAATCACCACAAGTAACATGCAACAAATCATCAACTGGATGTCCAGTGGTATGAACTGTGGTTTTTTTCTGTACCCTAATTAGTGAAATATACTGAGATCTAATTTCTCTGCTAGTTCAAAAGCCCACTGTCTGAACAATTAATGAAGTTCTATTTTATCAGTATATGGATTCAATCAGTTTCTCTCTCCATGGCAAGAGTTTGTACCATGTCTGCAAGTTAAATTCCTTGATTATTCTTCTTACTGTTTTTGTCATTTTTTCTGAAGTGGAGTATAGCACAGGATGGTGAGTGAGTGCATTATAAGGCAGGGAAAAAAGGTTGAATGCAAAACAGTTGTATATGTAATCACCTTGATTACTGTACTCATTTTTTCTTCTCCTTCTGCTACACATTGTCCTTTGTATGACATGGAGACCATATTAGTCTTCATTAGAGTCACTTGCCTTTTAAGCTGACTCTCAGAGTAGGCTGTATATATATATATATTTGTGTGATTGTACAGCATGGGATGGGTAGATTTTTATCCTATGTCAGCATATTCATATTAGCATTTCTCACTAGCTAATTAAAAGGGAATTCTCCTTATCAGGTCTTCCAGATAAGCAGCTTGTGGAATGCAAACCAGGAGCTGACCTATTCTATTTTGCTTTTGCAGTGCAGAAAAATAACTCATCTTGATTGTTCCGTGTTATGTGGGAAAGAATTCTGCAATGTGTTGCCATAACCACTGATGTGGAGTCAAAACAAGCTTATAGGAAAATGTTCCAAGTTTCCGAAATGAAACTTCTCCCCTCTTTATTATCAATATAGGAGAACTGTTTCACTAAGTAAAAATCTTCTCAGTCTGAAAAAAACACTCCACCAATTATATAGCAAATTTCCCACCAGTTGACATCTAAAATATTTGAAATAGTCACTTGTTTCAAATTATTGCTTATGTTCTCTTGCTTTACAGAGGCACCACTGTTTTCACCTCTGTGGAAAAGGGTAATTAACTGAGTGTCTTACTTAGGGAGATGTGGCTTGATTATTCTGTCTTGCAATGTTTGATTTCCATAACATTAAAAGTAAGCTGTTAGCATAAAAGGAATGCAAATATCTCACATAAAATCAGCTGTGCTGCTGTCACCAGCTCTCCAGAAGTGGCAGGACATTCCCCCAGCCTCAAGGCACCCGTTGCCATTGAACCTCGCCAAGGCTTCACTGAGCAGTCGAGGGGGAATAGGCTCAATTAACCATTAATGGCAAAAGCTCTGAGGAAAAACTATGAAACTAGATTTTAAGCTTGGAGAGGAACTCAGTGTGCTCCTTGTCTGTGGTGCAGCTGTTTGGTAATGCAGCTCAGTGCATCCCAGTGTGTGGGGTTGGACTGATGCTGCATTTAATGACGCGAGGTCTGACTCTGTGATGCCAATCTGGGGAACAGCCCTCTGTTATCTGGGATTTGGGCTGTTTCCTTGTGGAGCCTGTTCCAGCTGATACAGGCTGGTATGCCAGTTCATTTAGTGTAATGAGCCTTTTCAAGTGCTGTTTTTTCTGATCTGAAATAATTTCACTCACCTTTGGTGTTACTAGTGAGAGTGAACAAAATCAGCCTTTTTGCTACGTACAAACTAATAGCTCAGAGCTTGGCTTTCATGGCATCCTATCAGCAATTTCCTGGTTATGCAGGAGACCTGAACTCATGCAGTAGTGTTACTCCTGCTCTGTGGTGGCAAATGTCATTTGTCCCAAACTGGAAAGTGGCCTTCTACACAAATTATGTTATCTATGGTGCAACAGTCTTTAGGATTACATATTGCAACCTCAAATTCCACCTACAAATGGAGATATGCCATCTAGTACTTTAGTCATAGAGATCCAAACCTGATTCTTCCTTATTTATCCAAGACAACAAGAATTACACATAGAAGTATTGCCAGGATTCAGTTTTAAGCATTGAAATCTATGAGAATGGAGATTGACTCAGTCTAAATTTTAGTCATTAATAGGTATTTTGAAACCATCTCCCCCCCAAGATTAATGACTTTAAGTGGAGTGAAATTTAGAAATTGGTGCTCTCACTGTACTGAATAACCTTTTAGTTGTTTTGTTTGTTGTTTTTTAAAATTTTATTAATGAGTCTAATTTAATAGAATTTCTTTTATATTAGGATGTTCGAATAGAAGCTCAAAATATGAGGAATAGCAGTTGAAGTTTTTTCTGGAAGAAACCTGACAGGACTTGTGCTATGTCACACACTCTTATTTTAGTGTATTTTCAGTGGCTGCACGATGTAAACTGGTAAGGTACTATTAGTTTCCACTGTTTCTTTTTTTATGGTATGTTTGGCTTTTCAAGATGAAAGGCAGTCTTTTCATCTCTCTGTCATATCTTCCTAAGCCAAGGGGAAATTGGAGCAGACAGTTTTAATACCTTAACATACAGTAAGGAAGGCAGGAACAGGCAGAATATAAAAAAGCAATCTAAAATTCAGCATATTAAGTGCCTTGAGCTTGAAAAGGACTAAGGTGTTATAACTTAATAATATCTTTTTGGAATCATATTTTGGACTAAAAGTAAGGGAGGAAATACAGCTCAAGATTTGCAATAGAGTATATTGCTCTGTGGAGGATAGTCTGTTACTTATTCATGACACTGCATTCTGCATGGAAGTGGAAGTAGGTTTAAATTAGCATTTATGTGTTATTTGGCATTTAGTTTATGGTAGTTTAGATCAGTAATTAAAAGACATACTTAATCCTGTTATTAAAATTTTTCCTATAACCTTCACTAAACCCCAAAAATGAATGTTTAAAAAAAGAATAAAGTGATATTTGACTCAATATATCTTAAATTTGTTTTAGACAGGTATGTAGTAGGTAAAAGTATCAATTAGTAGCTGATCAATTAATTTATTTTATACTCTTTACATCAAAATGGTGTGGGCAGCTCTTATGGCATCCAAGCTGGTTGCATAAGCAAAGCAGTCATGGATTTGGGAGGCTCTTGCAGGGGACCTGCTCTTCCACCTCAACTTACTTGGTCTGCATCAAAGCTGAATCATAGAGAGCTAGAAAAGGAAGCAGAAAAAATGAAAATCCCAAACCCTACAGATGAACTGAAAATGCTCAAAAATACACATAAAATTTTTAAACTGTTTCAAATACTACAGTTGCAATCCCAAACTTTTGACATAGGAAAAAATAAATATAATTTACCTTCTTGTGATGGCTTGACTATTACATCATTTGCAGTTAAAAATTTAATTAAGAAGGCTTTTGGAGTAGTTTATAGATGAGTATTTTCTTCAGCTTGCATTTTTTGAAAAAATATTGTTTCTGAATATATGTGAAGTAATATTACTTTGCCTGATTCTATCAAGTACATATATAATGGAAATAGGCAAGAATAGTAATTTAAAACATCATTCATCATAATTTCAGAAGTTACTGCAACACTATGTCATTAAATATAAGAATATAAATAAGCAAAGTGTTTGGTTTATAGATGCAATTATTCTGAAAAGCCAGCAACTAAAAGGAAAGTTGTCAGAGGGTGTAAACATCTCTGCTGTAGTAGAGTATTGCTTTAACCTCGTGGCAGCCGGACACCAGAAGGACACACAGCACATTTATCATCCCAGAGTTGTCCTGGGACTGGAGCTGAGCAGAGGCTCTGCCCACTGGTGACAGGATTAGACCTGGGCTTTAAAAAAGGCATTTCCTCTAGGAAGATATTATTAAAAGCTTTGGAACCAATTGAAAATAGACTTGTGTACCTTGATTCCCAGCTCTCTAGAGCTGAGGCATCCCTCTTTCCTATTTATTTCCTCAACTACAAACTGAAAGCGATACGTTAGTAAATATTAGTAGACCTGGTTAATAACAGTGCTATTTTATTTCAGATAAACTCATATAAGTCACTACAGATAACAACACTGGATATACCCCCAGTGGAATCAAACTCTGTGAGAGATTTGTCAGGCATCTGGTATTAGCCAACATTTTGAGAATGGATGTTTAATTCCCAGCATTTTGAATACAAATAGCTGCATAATTTTAGGTTGGACTTTTTTTTTCCAAAAATTCCTCACTGAAAGGGTTGTGAGGTGTTGGTACAGCTGCTCAGGGTTATGGTGGCATCACCATCATTGTAAGTGTTCAGAGGAAGTGTACAAGTGGCATTTGGGGACAAGGTTAGTTGGTGAACATGGCAATGCTGGACTTGATGATCTTAGAGGGTTTTCCAACCTAAATGATTCTATGTTTCAGTAATAACTTATTGTGCTCTTTCTACATCTGCCTACACTGTCCCTGGTTTTGCAAAAACTCATATGATGAAGTGCTTAAAGCATAAATTTCTGCTTTGTTGTTTCACCCTACTCGATCCACTCTTTGACTGTAAGAAAAGAGTAAAGTCCCTAAGCTGCTCTGGAGAGGATACAGCGATGTTCTGTAAATCAAGAAGGCAATTTTCTATGACAACATAAATCTTTACTATGGGTGTATTTCCTCAGTTGTGTCACCAAGACTGAGTTCCCTCCAGACTTCATCCAAAAATGTGAAAAACATAAAAGAAATCTTTACTGGAATCCATACTGTGTTAGAAAAACTGCAAAGATGCCAAATACCTGCAGTTAAGAGTTTGTTTATTATGACTTTATTATGCATTTAATGATAGTAACATTAAAAGGAAATGAATTATCAAAGATATGATCTTCATATGCATGTAGAAGAGAATGAAGATGATGGGCAGGAATATTATTATGTGAAAAGGTTTGGAATGAACTAGGAAAAAGTGAAAAACATGCTGAAAAGTAATTTTGCAACTCTCACTGATATTAATAAATCTAAAGGCCTTATTTCATTTGATATCAAACTGGATGACTTTGTTAATCCTGAAACATTTTACGATAGAAACTTGTAAATAATGACAGAGAATGAACTAAAACTTCATGATTAAAAAGAACTCTAGCTCTTTTATTTAGGTTTAAAAATTGATAGCTTAGAAAGTGCTAAAGATATATTTTAGGACCTCATAAATTAATGAAGTTAAATTGATATTATTTTCATTCTTGCATATTAGAAGTATTTAAATCTAACCTGGCTTGAGCCATTGTTTATAAATTCTCATGTTACTGTCCTAGCTCTTGTGCAGTCTATCAAGTTTTTGATGGAAGGGTACAGATACAGTTTTAGATATGATAAAATTCTGTGATCTGTGAAACCTTATTGACTTAAGGATGTCTGCCCAAGGCTGGAATTTAAATTTATGGAAACTGTGTTGACTATTTCCATCATCCTAAGCACAAGTTTATTAAGTCCTAGAGTATTACTAATTGTAAATCTATTTCAATTTTGCTTCATAAATTTCATTTTTCAGGAGGTACTTGCTTCTTATTCCCTTTCTTTTCCTTTGCAAATATATTTTTAATTGGCAATCTTATCAACTGTGTTAAAATGTCTTTACTGTATAAGCAGTTAATATCTCATTGTATCCTCAATCAATCAATCAATCAATCCCATTTATTTCATATAAGGTAGTGATTTGCTTTAGTTTAAACAACTGATTTCATTACGTGGAAGCCATTTGTTCATGTTCCCTACTGCTGCATAGCACTCAATGACAAATTCACTGAGCTATGCAGAGGAAGTAAGGGAGAATCTAAACATTTCAGAGGTCTATAGTATCTGCAATAGCAATTGATCCTTAGTGGCCTTTTATTTCCTTTCATGGCTGCTTAGTCCAGGACAGATCTCAAGGGTCGGTGGATAACTTAAAATCTTGTTATTTCCAGAGGTGTTACTGTCCCAAATTGCTGTGTCACAAACTGGAGTTTGCTAAGTCATGACTGTCATGTTTCTGAGTCACGTCTTTGGATGTTGTCAAGTGAGACTGACTGAGAGTGGTTTTTAGGAATTTTGTTTCTAGGCACCCAAACTGATTCTGTGATGTTTTGTGCACCTTCAGTTACCAGTAGAGCAGCAGGTTCCAAACAGAGGAACATTTAGGCTGTGTTATTCTACCATTTTAAAAAGTGTTAGTTTTATATGACATTGTACCAAAGACCTTAGTAAAAAAAGTAAAAATCTTGAGGAAAAACATGAATAAGGGGAAATGATGATAGGACATGAACTTTCCAGTGGTGATCTAGTGGTTTGCCTGTTGTTTCAGCCATTCTGTGCTCTCCTAAAGGCTGTTGCTCCCCATGGTTTGATTTACCCCATATCTCACACAGTCTCTGGGTGTGGTGGTGTTGCCATCGCCTCTCATCTTGACCCCTGGACTTTGCAAATTCATTGTGTCTGACCTCACTGGACACACTGTACAGTATTTATGTGAAGCCAACTGAGTGCTAATCTGTTTTTGCTTACTCTCTTTCAAGAAAAAGGTTCTACCCCACTATGGGCTATTTTCTCAGGAGTTGGACTCACTGATCATTGTGGATCCCTTCCAACTCAGAATATTCTGTGATTCTGTGCAAACTGCAGCTTGGTTCATCACACTCAATAGTGTCACTGTTACTGTCCCAGTAAGATTAATTTTTTTATTCTGTTTTCAAGAGTGTTCTCTAACCCCACTGCAGATAAATGGAAAATGATTTGATATCCAACCTAAAGTTAATGCTTTTACATAAACATTATACTTCCTTCCAACAAGTCTTTACCCTACCATTGTTACAAATGACAGCTAGATCATAAATGAAAGACTTTTTTTCAGTTCGTCTGTTTTATGTCTGATCATTTCACACAGCAGCAAAGGAGGGAGAAACGTTTGGAAAAAAATGAGTTTGTAAAATCACAAAATTTGGCAGAATGAGCCAGGATGGAGGTAGTATTTGATGATACTTTTAATTCTCTTTTTAACTGACTAGACGTAAACGTGAAAATATCCCATTAAAGAAATGCACAGTAAGTTGTTAGCAAAAAAGCACACCAGAATACAGATTCACATAGTCTTCCTTCTTAAGTTCTTGTTTTGCTTTATCTTCTTTGCCATGATGAGTACAGAAATGAGCAGCCTAATTAAAGCTGAGATCGTGTGAAGTTTTTAGAAATGTCTTTCCATGCAGTCTGTAATGTTGTTAGAATTCTGTTAGCTAATTTAATAATAATTATCTTAGGTAAAGGCTATCCTGGTTTTACTTTTTAACAGGATCTCACCGTGACTAATAGGTGTTAAAGATTGTCTCTAATACTTTCTAAAGCTTCAAGGGCTCCACTTTGACAAAAGTGCATAGAAATTTCAGGTAATTTTTCAATCTTGTGGCTTATGGAGAAGAGAAAGGGTCTAGCTTGGGCCAGGAAATGCAAAATAGAAGCTGCCCTCAATGGTGCAATTAAAATTTATTTTGAATCCTAATGACAGCAATCAATAAAATAAAAGAATTTACTTCTTTTAATGCAATGACTAGAAATAATTGGAAAATGAGCCTTTATCCTTGGAAAATTACCAATTTCCAATGAACAGTCTAAATCTGTCACAAATGCTTCTTGCAAAAAATTTGGAAATATCAGTGTAACTTTTACAGAGTTTGATAGGTAAACTTGGTAAAAGGGATGCTCCAGAAAGCATAGTGCAGGGCAGAGAACCAAGTTGGGAGGAAGTCACATTACAATGTAACAAAATATACAAAGAAAGGTAATTCAGATTTTTATGGGAATATGGAGTTTTTGAATATCTGATTTCTCAATTTTGTTGTTATGAAGAACTAGAGGTACTTGTGCAAATCTGACTTTTTAGACACATTTGTAGAGAACATTCTTAATATTTCTTTTATTTCTTTCTAGAGGATGAAGTAATTACAGGTTGTTTCTGCCTAATGATAGAGGGTAAATGACATCAGTAATGAAATATTAGTCAAAGGGGACCAAACGTATTTCTTGCAGATCACCTCATTAGCTTGTATCCAAAATATGTTCACCAGAGTGAAATTGCAGCATGTGACTGGCTGTAGTGACAAACATCTGTTGTCTTAGCTCCTAAAGGGCTTTGGGGAGTGGGTAAAGACAAACAGTTCTTATTTAATCAGGTTATATATAACCTGAGAGACACTTTTTGTCATCTGTGGTCTTGTCACAATCTGCTGTTACTCCTTAAAAATTACTTATGGGGTTAAGTTTCTCTTTAAAGTTGCATGATCTTTTAGTAAAAGACTTATTTCCTTCTGCTTTGCAATGATTACAAGTGTGAGAGCTGCTGATCATCAAACAAACCCAACTAACCAGCCAAACCTGTCTGTACTCCAGGAAAATACCTGAGGGACTGAGCAGTCCCTTCTTAAAAACAAAGAAATGTGGTAGCTCCAGAGAAAAATGCAGATGAATAAAACTTAGCTAAAGTTTTAAACCTGTTCATAATTGATGACAATGAAAAGGAGGTGACTACATTGGATATCCTGTGTTTTCTGTGCATGAGCAGAATCTGTGTTTCTCTCAGCTCTGAATATCTTTGTGTTTGTTCAGCTGTCAATACAAACACAACCCTGCCTTCAAAGTGGTTGAGAAACTTAAGAAATTATCTAGAAAAGGTTTCTAAGACACTCTCAAGAGTTAAGCATGAGGTTATAAAAAAAGTAGTTTTACTTGACTCTGGGGAGAGTGATGTACATTTAACTGAAAGAACCAATTTGACACTGCTTGATTTGTCAGTGCTAGTAAAATGACTGTCCTTGTTTAGCTAATTAAGAAGCCAGATCTTAGGGGATTTGAAGTTCAAACATTAAAAAGAGTAAAATGTTTCTTAGTGTCTGCATGTTTCTAAAATTAGGAGCTCTGAATATTCCCCAAATCAGTGAGATCCTACTCTGAGTTAGTGCTGACTAAGCTTTTTGGCATCTCATAGCTAATTAACTGCTTTGCTTTGAACTCAGTCCTCTCCATCCCCAGAACAGCATTTTCAGTGCTGTTTGCACATGCAATCAGTTTCAACATGGCATTTGTGAAAGCAGGTGCTTACCCAGCTCTCCTTGGTTTGAACTGATACTGACTCAGATCCACTCTCAGCAGTGATCACTGTTCCTCTCCAGCTGATGCTGCCTGTCCCAAGAAGGACGTGCTTGCCTGAGACTCTTCTTGCTACGCATTTCCTCTCTTTGCTTATTTTCTGTGATTGTGTGGGGTTTGGTTTGGTTTTCTTTTTAAGGGACTGGGTAGGGCCAGTTAGAAGGCCAAGGTGATAGAACTTGAAGTAAGGGAGATGTTAAACTGAAGCACTGTTCTTGGAAAGGGAACAAACTAACACAGCAGCACAGAGCCAGCTCACTGTTTCTCTCCTTGTGAATAATGCATTATTCCATCAAGAAGGTTGCTCCTACTCAGCTCATACTGAGTGGCAATACTGTATTAGCTACAATTGCAGACATGTCCAATGAACACAGAAATGTAGGAGAAACATTTTTTCTTGTCTCCATGTACAGCCTGTAGCCCTGGGGAGTATTTGATGTGATGCAGCACCACAGCTTGTGTTTGACTGGAGTGCAGGCTGTGCCTGAGTGCCAAATACACTGCATGCACTTCAGAGAGGGTGTCTGGGAGAAAAAGCCTTGCTGTCACTGACTGAGCACATGCACAAAAAGAAAAGTCTCTGTTTTGAAGAATAAACGGGAGTGTTAACAACTGTTATTAGCTACAGGTATTGCCAGAGCCATCATGGAAAGAATCAAGTCATTTAGCTGACTTTAGTTTGGGATGTACTGGTGTAACTACCTGTCATGAAATATTGCAGTAGGCAGAGACTTCACCTGACACCTGTAGATGACCTGCATCAGAGGGCACAGAGGAATACTGTCATTTATTTAGTCCAAGCTGGGGATTGTGCTGTAACTCCCAGGCACTCAGGTTTCTTTTTTCTGGACACTTGCTGGGAGAGAAGAGGGATTTAGAAGGCAGTCCCTATATTCACTCCATGTGGAATTAAAATTGGTTCAGAAGCAGAGCCACAGATGCTTGGAAGTGCTTCCAAGTTTCCCACTGTAGACCTAATAAAAAAAACCCACCCAAAACCAACAAGAACGAGCATTAAGGGCCAATAGAGATAATGTGTTTTCAAAGGTAACATGGTAGATTTGGGAAAACTTGTTTTGCGGGGCATATGTGAGGTAGAACCATTTGAACTGTATGTAATTATAATAGGATTGTCACAAAGAAAGCTACTTAGGAAAATTTAGAAGTCTAAAAAGACTCGATTTTCAGCTCGTTAAAATTCAATTAGACCACTTGTCAGCAGAAAAATATCAGCTTGAGATCCTTGAGAAGTTGAAGTTATCCTTGAAATTCTGTGACATACAGCTACCATTCCTCATTAGCCAGGTGACGGATTAATTAATCATTGCAACTCAACTGGATATTGCAACATTTTCATGCAGAAGAAAAAAAATCCAGTGTTAGTATCAGTAAAATTTTGAGTATTACTAACAATTGCTAGAGGTTTCATAGTTATCTCACTTTTTCCAGATTTGTTCCCATGCAGAAACTGTGATTTAAGGGCAACTATTTTTCTCAAATGCAGACATTCTTGCACTTACAGAGAATTATCAAGTACCTTATGGATGTATAAAATCTGGTCATTATACTTAGACATCTTTCTTTCTATACTGCTGTTTCATTTTCTTCACAGGGTTAAATATTACTGTATTTGTAGCTATACAGTAAATGCATAGTAAATTGAGAGCCATTTGTAGATAACAGTCATTTAGAGATTAATTTAGGGGTTCACACCTAGGAAGCCTAGGTAGAAAAAAACATGTTTCTATTGATTCCAGATCATACTTTTGGAAGCACATTTAAATAAACTGCCTTTAAGAAATCATGAACATTTGAGCTGCAGCTTAGTCTTTTCAGAATGGGGATGAACAAGAGATCACAATGACACCAATTGACAAAAGGACACAAACTACAAGCTAGATGAATAAAAGTCCTCTAAAAATTGGCAAAAGTACCAATGATATGGGAATATTACAAATAATAATATACATGTGTAATGGAAGAAATATCTAATCAGATTATGTCACTCTGAACAGTCCTCCCCCACTTTCCCTTGACTTATTAACCCAGACCTTGACAAGTCTTTGCTTTTAAATCAGGAACTGACAAAACCAGTGAGAATTATGTTTCTGTGAATTCTTTATGAGTAGAAAACATTTGATTGCAATAGTTCAGGGCTTGGCCAAGAGTGAGGATCAGCACTCAGTAAACTCAGCCTTAGTCGGCAGCACCTGTTGGTATTAGCAGGAATTGATTTTGACCATTAGAATAAAAATGTTAGATATTGATGGTAATACTTTTAGAGCAATGTAGGGATTGAGAAAGACACAGCAAAACCCCCACATTGCCAGAGGTGTGATCAGTAACATTTTCCTTCTTAAAATTTACCCTTTGGAAAGTGATCTCAGTACAGACTGATGGCTGAGATTGCTCCCAGCAAGTTTTTTGACCAGACTTGAGCATTGTATGCCTTAAAGATTATCTAAGCATCAAGTATAAATTAGCCTTTCTGTGACACAGATGAGAAGTGTCTTTCTGATCTCCTTATGCAGTCTGTGTGTCTTTGTAGCCTTCCCACCATTTCAGCTGATGAATGATGCACTTCAGAGGGAGTCATGTTGGTGTCCCAAGTCCTTCATGGACTCCATTCTACTTTCTTCGGAGTTGCTGCTGTAGATTAAAAGGTGTCAAGCACCTCTGAGGAGAGGTGGTTCAGCTCCTCTGCTTTCCAGTCTTTGGGAATCCTGCTTTTATTCTCTAGGACATAATTATTCATCAATGCATCAGTAGAAAGACTCAAGGATTAATTTAGATGTGTTCTCTGATACTTAAAGCAAAGTTGTGGGGCTTTTATTATTTCACTGTTTGGTTCCAGAGGAAATATGATTCAAATGTTTTGGGCTCAGTGCAGTTATGATGATAATGTAGTCACTTTCCTAAACCAAAATTATCCTCATTCTAACAGGCTTTGGTTAATTCAATTTTCTTTGCTAAGTCACCATCCCTGGAGGGATTTAAAGGACATGTAGATGTGGTGCTTAAGGACATGGTTTAGTGGTGGATCTGGCAGTGCTATGTTAATGGTTGGATTTGATTAGCTCAGAGATCTTTTCAAACATGATTCTATTCACATGTACCTGTTAATGAAATGCTGGTTTTTATAACACCTCCACATATCAGGGAGCTCTTAGGTAGATATATAATGCAAAGGATAAGCTAATCTTTTCAACTGAATAGAAACTGAAAAAATGGCAATTACTATGTTTCAACAAATGACATAATATGTGGTCTTAACTTTTTCCTGATTCCTCCAAAACCATACAGAACTTCATAGTTGTTTTTCACACTCATAGTTGTATAGATGTTAATTTTCTTCACATATTTACTCATAGCCAACTCTGCTGTTCATGTGTCAAACACTTTAGGGGGATAGGAAGAGAGAAAGGGAGAACATCCCCAAAACTGATAGAAAATTAATTGAAATGAGCAGCTTTTAGCGTGTTTATCCTGATACAGCACGTGCATTTCTGAAGGGATAATTGAGAGAGGAAAGGAATGAGACTGCTAGGGCTCTATTGATGGGTATTCTTTGCCCACAGTTATCCTGTTCATCATAATCCCTCAAAGGAAATTTGCCCTTGTAACAAGTATTGGCTCATGTATTATTCTGTGTAATATAAAGAGGGTTCATCTATTCTCTACATCCAAACTCAGCATGCAGTCCCTCTGTTCTAAAGTGCCTGGCTTACTCTGAGCCTGTTTACAGTGCATCTGACATTTTGAACTGCAGAATGTGACAAGCTGACAGTGCCCCGATTATAAAATCAGCTCATCTGCTGATATTAGGAAAGAACAAGATGATGCATGAAATAGGTTTTAAATAGCTCATGCTATGCTCAAAAATATGCACATTTCAACTACTTTAAGAAGAAAGGGTAGACAGTATGTGGCTTTAGATTCTTTTGTGTATTCATTTGGCTTGGAGACTGTGCTATATTACTATTTGTTCTTATAATGTACAGTGGGCACTGAAGCCAAGCCACTGCTTTAAAAGTTAATGCAATGCCACATTTTCAAAAGTTCACCATCTGCAGTTATGACTCTGAGAGCTCAGCTTTTACTTCTAAGTGCCTGAGTAGCAACTTAACCATGAGCTGGCACTGGAATAGCAGCAGTGCCTCCCATTATGATACCAGTTACCAATTGTCAAGAGTTCAATGTATGCTGCCCAAAATATTTTGAAAATCTGGGGACTGTAGCCTATGTAATCAGTTAAATTGCTGTTTGTATTGATTAGAGACGTCGTGAAAGCAATGGTGTCCTTCTGCCAGCTTTGATATGTAAAATGTAGAATGAAAAGTGATATTCAAAGGAGGTGGTATGTTTTAAAGGAAAGTAAGAAATTAAAAGACTTTTGAAATACAACTTCATATATTTGTCATGTAGGCTGGATTTAGAAATCCTATAATATATTCAGTCTCTATGTATTTATTTTTATAGTATTTCAGAGATGTTGAGAAGTATTTCACCTCACATCCAGAAAATGCCTGCAGTAAATGTTTAATAATGCTGGTACTTAACGCTACCACAATAAAAATGTTCAAATGCCATTAAGAATCTGGCTAAAATCCATAGTACAAGGAACTTTTGAGCTGGGTTGGCCAGTGTTAACTGTTTGGAGCCAATTCTGTAAATGTAAGTCACTACAATTTATTGTTGTGTTGTGCCACCCTTCCCAAAGAGCCCACTCAAGTAGAATGTAGTGGGTACTCCTTACATTGCAGCAACTGCATGCAGTTGTGATTGCTGAGATACAGCTCTGGACGTCTAACAAACAGCAAATCTATTGAATAGTGATTGAATTATTTAATATCTGAATTATTTAACATCAAAATCTGTCATATGGGCCTTGGCATCACATCTTCATTATTGTGCCTTCATTTTCTCTGGTAGATAAATACAATTCTTCCCAATTCCTGTCTGTTCAGAGTGATGTCTCAGGTTTTTCTTGCTCCTTGTTTTAGCTAAGATTAGAAGCATCTAAGTTTCTGGATCTATGGGTTCTTTTTCTATTAATTTTATTTTGTTAGTTTTCTTTCTTCCTAAAGTGTAAGTATTTATGTGTGTGTGTGTGTGTGTGTGTGTGTGTGTATTTCTGAACCATGCTCTTTTGTTTTTTCACACACTATGTTTTTTCCAAGTAGTTTTCAGAGACAAACCTCATTGATAAAGTGGTAAAATTTGCCTCTGGTCACCAGCAAAACTTGCTAAGAATAGATGAAAATATTTAGACAGTCCTTTTTTTGGACAAGATGAAAGTAAACTGAACCCAGTTTTCTCTGGACAAAGAAGTATCTGGATCAACAGAAGTACACTGCTCAAATAAAAACAACCCAACTCTTATTAAAACTTTTCTTGTGAACTATGCATAGGTGGCATTGGATATTTGGTTCTGGCTCATATCACAATGCATAAATATTTGCACATTTTACCAGACTCTACCTAAAATTTCTCACTCAGAAATTGTAAATTGATTTTTTACTATGATTAGATACTGTTTAGGCTGTTTTTCTCACCTGCTAAACGACAACAACAAAAAAAAAAACCAAGTACTTTTCTCCCCCTGTGCTGCTTTAAAAAATTCCTCTATCGGCTAAGATAATTATTCATGCTTCTTCATTTTCTGCCTCACCATTTTTGCCTGAAGACTGATAAACATTTCTGGCTAATTTCCTTATTCACTGATGACAGAGGTGCTGTTTCCTTTCCCTCTTCTGCTGGTCTGTGTTTCTGTTTACTGCAACAGCAGGCAGCACAGAGCAGTCCTAGGCTGTGGCTGGGTCTGAAATGCACAGTGCCAGAGTTAATCCTAATGATGAGGAAGCAGGAACAGGCAGCTTCTGAAAAGAGGTGTGGAATGCAGACGGGGCTGCTCTGACATCTGCCTGGCACGGCTCTGTGCCTGTTGAAGTATTTAACTCTCTGTACAGCAGGGGGCAAAGTGACTCAAAAGAAAAGGGAACTGATCGAAGATGTAGATTTTGGCCAGAAAAAGTAAGTTCCCTATAATGACATATAAACCTTAATAAATAAAATGGCATGAACATAAAATCCTTGATTCAGTGTAAAACCTGAGCCTAAGGGGCGGTTGTGAAAATTAAAAAAAAATGTACTTATTTAGGTTTCTCTGTGACTACAGTGATAATACAGTATGTTCCAAAAGAATACCTTGTGTAATTTGAATTTATGATTAAAGCAAATGAAGACAATAGAAAAGGCAATTTCACTGAAGGGGCTACAGTGACCACTGAGTCCAACTGCCTGACCAAGTCAGGGCTGACAGAAAGTTAGTGCGTGGTCCCAGTGCCTCTTAACGTCTGGCAGGCTTGGGGCATTGACTGCCTCTTGAGGAATCCTGTTCCAGTGTTTGACCAGTCTCTTGGCAAAGAAATGCTTCCTAATGTCCAGTCTAAGGAAAACGTGCATTGCAATGATTTCAATGCCCTTTTGCCACAATCAGTTTATGTGCAAGTTCTGAGCTTGTTTTGCAGCACGAACTATTAAAAAGGAAAGCTTTTATTTAACACCAGCGTGGAGCTAAACTTTTAAAGAACTTTTTGAAATTCCTTCTCTTTTGCATGTTTTCGGGAATGTACAGCAGAGTGTTGGACCACTCGATTTGCCATGCTTTCATTCACAGCATGTATAGTAAACCTAATTAGCCCTGGCTTTTACTTAGCCCCTCCAAGGGCACATATGTTAACTCTTTTGGGAAACTGCTCCTCAGAATCCACATACTAAGATAGAAAGTGCCACATACCAGGATCTAAACTGTCCAACAGCATCAATTGCTGCAATAATAAATAAAACTCAAAGATTGAAGTATTCCTATAGGTAGAGGGCTGAGAAGCCCCGATGAGTTATTTAACTTCCGTGGTCGGATCTATCTTTAAATCAGAATATCTGATACAACACACGTTCTGTGTTAGGCTGTGGGTTTGTTTGTTTGTTTTTCCCATTTCAGCAATTTAGTTAATACTGTATTTTTTTTCCCATTAAAAATGGATTTAGCTCTGTGCTGGTATATACACTCTTTCATTATGACCCTGGCCATGTCTGTGAATTGAAAAATCGTACTCAAGTGAATAGACATTTCAGATTAGCACTTCACTCACATAAATCTAAGTTTTCAAAAAGATTTTTAGGAAAAAAAATTAGTGGAAGACATCATAGTGTTTTAATTAAAGTGAACATTCTTTGAGCTTTACAGTCACGGAATCTCACATGTGGAAATTGCAGTTTGTCAATCTGCTTTCAGAAGACTGGTGCAAATATTAAAAAGTAATGAAGTAACAAGATTGTTTGTTAATGCCACATAAAAGTGCTAATTATGCTTCATTTCCTGCCTACAGCTAAACCCAAGAGACATTGCCTAAGAAAATGTTAAATAAGTTGCCTCACTTAAAATAGGAATAGAGCTGCAGTGCTTGATGGATTTATGTTTAAGGAGTTGTGTGCCACGTAGGGTCTTTCAAAGTGTGAGAAATGAAGGACTGCCAAGAAACTTGTTTAGTTCACAGAAAGTTTATTATTATCGTATTTGTGATTCCCACTACCTCACTGAAGAGAAAAGGGCTTCATTCTTAATTGCCCTTTAGCTGCAAATTCAGTATATAGCATCACATGATACTGCAACTACATGTAAATTGTTTTATTAGGGCTTTAGTTTTTCAGGACCATAATGATGGCATTCTTTTTCCTCCAGAAAGTATACTTGAAATATACCCCTCTATGTCACACTGGCTGTGAATATTTCTGAAATGTTTTACTTTGCATCTCTATTAACATCTGTTTTTTCTATGTTAGGGACAGGTGCAATGTGAAAGAGTCTGCAGAAATATCATGATGACAATTGAAGCCTTGGGGGGAAAATAAGTTCATCTCTTGCTCTTTTTCTACTCTAAATCTCCCCTTCCTTTCTAGGAAAAAATACAAAATTTAGTAACGCTGTTGCATTTGATCCTTCTTCTGAATATATATATATATAGAATGTTTAGCAGTTCACAGTTAAACCTTTCATCTTAATAATTCAAAAGCTAATATTGCCTTTTCTCAAAGATACAACATAAGCTGAATGTTACAATCTGAAGAGGTTTTCCTATTCTACTCAAATGATTGTTGTGGTGAGAAGGAAATCTGAATAATATTTACTGGTGGAGATATCCCAATAGGTCTTCTATATGATTTTGTTTTAATGTAACCTCCTGACTAAAAATAGGAGAAAGAATTCTACAATACTGAGGGGTGAAAGTAATAGAAAGTACAAGAGCGTTCATAATTATGTGACAGTCTGGACACTTGTATTTCTGATCCTGACTTTATAATTAAAGAAGCTTCAGGTAAACTTCATCACACATCTCACCCACATGGAAACATCCCTGTGGATCATGGAACTTTGGAGTAAAGGTCCTTGTAACCTCCTATAATTCAAACCTTTTGGGTGGGCAGGAAGGGTGTGGTATCTCTCACCAGATGCGTTGGTGTTACAGTTCATTGTTCTGAGCTTAAATAGTTCAATGTGTTAAAGTTTTTGCCAGGTAGGATTGTTACTTGGATGGCTTCATTTCTACCTTGTTACTGGGCTATTCAGGAATGATTGCAGTGGGCTGGCTTGGAGTGTGGAAAATGCTGCACAGCTTCTTGGGGCAGTACCCACTGAGGGCTCCTCAAGGGGCACCAGCTGTGGGAAGACAGTGCCAGATGTGGAGAGACAAACGAGAAAGGGCTCCAGTGCCTTGGGATAAATGGCAAATTCTCCTGCATCTGGCAAAGCCAAATGCAGTGCAGACATAGTGCAGGCAGCTCACATGAAATAAAAGGCCAACAGGAAACCATGAAAATCTTCACAGTACTCTGCATAAGAATAAGGTGTTTCATGCATTATGAAATGTTATCACTGATTAACAAAGAAAACAAATGTAGTACAGAAACCTTTGCAAACACAAGATGAGCTTGTGTTGAGTGTAGAGGCAGCATTGTATAGTCTATGCACTGGTCCAAGAAAAAGCAAGGAATTAAATTAGTACCTGGAAAACATTTTTATCCTGTGATTTGTGTAAATATATTATGTTCTATTGTTGATCTTTAAAGAATTCCTATTATAAAAATATATTTGTCTTTAAAAAATAATTTGTGCCTGGAGTTAGCCATGATACTGCACAAGTGACCTATTACTAGTAGAAGTTTCTTTTTTAAGGAATAATCAAAACTCAGTCTGTGACATTATGCATTGTCTTTAGCACATTTATAATGGTATGAGTTCCTGATTAGCTATTGAGTGACTATAAGGACTCAAAATATATGGCCATTTTTCCATGGAGGAGGCAATAATGCCTACTATGGGAAGAGCAATAAAACACATTTATTGGCTGCTTGATGAAGACTGCATTGAATAAAAACATGTATATCTCTCCTAGCTTCACCTCCGCAAATTGTTAACTGCACAATTGCTGAGGATGTGAAAAAGGGAAACAATGAGGTCTCAGATAACCAAAAAGGAAAAAAGTGCATGGTTCTAAAGTCATCAGTGTCTGGTATGGCAAAGTGTTTGAAGTAGAAAGTAAAGCCTCCAGGCCTATTGCTCTAACAAAGCTAATTTGTTAATGATAATGTCCTGTGTTTCTTTTAATTTATCTGTGGATACACAGTAAAACCAGATTTTCATATGAGCTAGGCAAAGAAATTCTGAGTTTACAGAATTTGTTTACTCCATTGATTTACTTATAGTTTCCATTCAGAATGCTATATTGTGCTGAGAAATACATCAGTTCTGGGAGATTTAGCATAACCAAATTTTTATAAAATCCTTATTAGTTTAGGGAATTGTTGAGCTGTAGAATCTTCCATATGCACAATAGCATATAATGTGTTTTATTTTAAGCTAAGCAAAGGCACATAAAGGATATGGCTTTACTGCCATTTTATCAATTGTTTAACTTTTAACCAAATTTGAACTAATTCTGCTTTTAAATTGTGACCATGCAGTAGTAAAATGGAATGGTAATACAAAATATTTCTTGCCTCTCCTCTATACTCTGATATTGTTTTCATTTACTATTAGCATCATTATATTTGTTATAATAGGAATGCATTTATATTGTACTCAAGAGTCTAGTTGTATTGCACAGTAAACACTGCCTAAGAAATCATTTGAGAATACTTGCTGATCATGAAATAATTGTGTATAAGCTGCTTCAGCTTTCCCACTTGAAATCCTCTTTATTGTGAAATGAAATACAAGTTTGTTATTCAATATATTTTCCTTACAATGTCTTGCAAGCAGCACTTCTCTCTGGCACTTATAATATCATTACTGCATGACAATGCAATGGTTACAGTATTTCCTCAAACTGCACCTACAACCTGGATATAAATGATAGACTTGGTATGTGACAAATAGACTATATATTGAGCTCATTCACCTTTGACTCTTTTTAAAAAGCAAAGGCTTTCAATCTCAAAAGTGACTGTAAGTAGTTTCTTTACACTACTTGTATTGCAGTGACAGCCTTTGCCAGAAGACCAAGATACAATTTTTATACCAAGCATACTTTGGAAAGGATTGTAAACTTTGAATAGATTTATAAATCTAGATTTTAACCTTTTCAATATTCTGCTTTTTGGTTGGTTGCCTGAGCTACCTCTTCCCAGGTTACTGATGCTGTTAATAGGAGAGAATAGGAATGGCTAATGAATCAAACTGCGGGACATTGAAAAGGTCAGAGCAGTACACTTTATTATTATCTTCCACAGAATATATGAGGCATTAAAATTCTGATTCTGTGGTCTTGTGACAAAGAATATAATGAGAACCATAAATAATAAACAGCACAACATGAACCTCTTTTTGTGATAATGATTGTAACAAGCATAAGAGGGAGAAAATCCTCAACTCATTCTCACTGTACTAAAATGATGTTTCCTTGGATGTGTACTCTAAATATCTGTAACTGTAAAAAAGAAGAAAGGGATTTTAAAGTATAATTGGATCCAGCAAGGATCTAAAGTGTGCTATCTTCCATGGACATTCTCTTCTAAAAGGTAACATTTTTGCTTGAAAGGCATTTGTGCATAAATGTGGATACTTCCAATAACATGAATAAAAATGAGATTGCAAGAAGGTTTGTAAACCTGAAATAAAGTCATTATCACCCCTTTATAAAACTGTCCACAGACCCAGATAATTAGATGCTCTTGACACATTGTCTGTATCTGACTTAGGTTTTACAACTGCAGGTAGTACAGACATTATTTTTGATGTTCATGAGAACTCTCAAGTCCTTTGCTCTGAAAATACAGGAAGGGTTTATCACACTGTGGCTAAGTCTCCTTACAAGGAGAAGCTGTGACCTGATTTGCTGAATGTCTCCATTTAAGGCACTGCATTTTTTTGGAATGACTTCCAACTTCACAATGTACACAGTACAACAGGAAGTTCATCTGCCATATCCAGATGCCCTTTCAAAATATCTTACTGCTGTTTACAAATAGAAGATTGGTGTAACTAATATTAAAGAAAAAAAATTTTTAACTTATTAAAGAAAAATTTATTCATCTTGAGTAATCCTTTGATTGAGTTACTGAAAACTGTAAGGAAATCAAGATAAATTGTCAGAACTTCAGCTCACCATGCTCTAACTGCTGATTTCTCTTAGAGTGCTCCCAAGAAAGTCTGTTTGTTTTCATCAAGCTGTTGCCAAGACTATTTGAGATTAACATTTAGGTTTTATTGTTGATACAAAATGTTGAATTTTTGATATTTTAGTGAATTATATACATGAACCCAAAAATAATGATGTTAGGTGAAAAATAATTCTTTCAGGTGGAAGTAAATCCAGGAGGCACTAGCAAAACACCTTTTCTTGGCAACTGCAAATGAGACAGAAAATTACTTTCCACACTTACATACTGTCTCAGTGGTAGAATCTTGGTAGTGCTACCACAGTATATAAAAATCAGAAGCTTCTCTTGTAAAATTCTGAGCAATCTACAGGTAGAGACCTGCAAATCTGCTTTATACCACCAGTATTTTCTTCACATCTCCAGTTGTATTTTAGACATCTCCAAGACCATTACCTGTTTCTCATGTTTTCTGTTTCAAGTCATGTTTCTCACAGACCTGTCACAGAATCCAATAAAAAAAACTATACTAATCTAAACCTATTCTCTCTACACTGCTGCTGCCCTTGCAGATTGGTTTTGCAGATCAGAATCCTCCTGTAGCCTCTATTTGGCATTGGAAAGGATTTATGTGGTCACTTGGTGTTTTCTTCCCAGAGTTTTGAAATAGTTCTTAGTTATTTCAGGTTTTTGCTGTTCCTGTTATTGGCTCACTCATATTAGATACTCTGATATCATCTAAAGCTAAGTCCTGTGAGAAGCCTGGCAGGAAGCTGGACCCAGTTCTCCATCTCAGCCCCAAAGCACTCTGAATCCAGCCATGTGGGTGGTGTGGGACATTGGTCACTTTGATGTGATATAATTTCTAAACCCTCATGAAGGGGAAGAAATACACATGATTAGAAAATGAAATATCTGACTTTGGGAGTGTTTGGTTGAGAACTTGCCTGAAAAGCATTTGAGTATTTGGCCTATAGTGATTATCCATGGCCTCTTCTCTGAAATGAACATCAAAGATTATTCTGGGTTGCTAAGCTATTGTGAGGATTGAGGTGAAATTCCAGCTGGAAACTTTACATGTGCATATTTACGCTTTCTTAATAATAATGAAGCAGTTAAAATTTCCATTATTGTCAAAATAATGCATTTTTCTTGCAAAGAGCATTACAGAGAGTAGCCAATTATTTTTTTTCTGTATTATTTTGTATATTATATAGGTCTCAAAATGCTTCTAAAAAAGCCAAACTCTAACATAATTGTGCTTCCTGAAAGATTAAGTCTGAAAAACGAAAGGTCTGCTACCAGATGTGGCTCTGCTGTAAGTGTGCTGCTTTGAGACAGTGCACAGGCTTCAATTTCTGAGTGTTGCTAGGGAACAGTGAGAGCGGAAAGAGTGTGGTTCTGTGTGATTGGCGTTTTCTAATTAGTAAATAATAAATGTTTAAAAAAAGTTACACCATCCATATTAGAAGTGCTTTGGAATTGTGATTGGATGGAAGTGGGCTGCCAGTCAGCAGATATCCTGTGTTCCCTTGAACCTCTCCTGTAATTAGGCCAAGAAGGTCAAAGAAGAGAAAGATTGAACTCTGTTATACTGGGCTGACTGAGTCAAGGCTAAGAAGTTTCTAGTTAAATCAATAGCAACTACTTCAGCAGCCAAATAGCTCCAGGCATCCCTTTAAACTGCTAATTATATTTGTTAGCTGCTTTTTTCTTGCTCTTACTCTGATCTGTATGGCTTGTTTGGAACTGAAGGGAAGCAGGATGGTGACTTTACAAACCAGCATGTAAAGATTTAGGGAGAGCATTTTATACATAATGTACTGTCCTTGGTGTGTCCATTGTGCAAGGCAGAATAAAAGGTCACAGAGGTGCATTGGTTTTGCTGCCACTTAGCAGAGGGAGAAACTTTGGAAGGAAAGAGCTAAGGAAGTGATCTAGAGAAGAACACCAAGCGACAGGATTAGAGTGATTTCCTGCCTCACTCTTAGGTGTGCTGGGCCCTACAGTGAGAAGGATTTGATTTTCAACCATTTAAGTATACAGGACTTTTACTAGTACCTTAAATGAATACAGGTCTTGTTGCAGAATATTGTATTTCCAGTCTGAACAGCATAAAATCCCTGGATAGGCTTTTAGTTCCAAAAAACACAAAGAGAGCTTTATTAAAATGAAAATTAGTTAGAGAAGAAATGTTGTCTGAGGTTCAGCTGTTCATTGTTCACTGCATTAAGTATAAAGTCGCCTTGCCAAGGAATATTTTAATTTCTAATGAGTTGTGCCCATGTTTCTGGTGCTGAATACTCTCAAACCTCAGAAAATAAATAGCATTTTTCTTTTTAAGTCTCAAGTCCCAAGTAACTGGCTGTTGTTGTTTTTCTGGCCAGAACGCTTAAGAAAATAGTAAAAGATCTCATCCAGACATGGGAACTCTTTAATTTCCTTCCATTTAGTGACTGCAGTACACAGCAACATGTGTGGAGTTCTCCAGGAACCTGGAAGCATCTGTGTCTTTCTTCTCTGTAACACAGCTCTCCCCTTTATGTGACTGCCAATTGTAAGCAGCATTTCCACTTTCAAGAAGATTTAGTTAAACAGAAAAAAAGCTGAAAGTGTTCAGATGATTAGTTAAATGAGGGAGGAACGAGGATGGCTGTTCCCTCTTTCTTTAGAGAATGCTTATCTGATCTACAAAGTGATTTTAATACATGAAAAAATTTCAGTAATGTTGTTTTTTCACATGGTCAAATAAACAGCTTGCAAAATGAAATGTAATATACTGCCTATAATTCAAGATGCAAGAAAATATGCTGATGAGGCCCAAAATTAAAATGATGATAGAAGTCCACCCAGAAGAAGCAGTCCCAATTCTTTGTTAAATTACAGTTGCTATCACCTGTGTTTAGTAAAAACGCCTTTTCATCATTACTGGTAAAACAACTATTTCCTCATTTGTGAAGGACTCTAGGACATGTCTTGTTGCCTCTGTGTGTATTTAGCTTGTCGTTTGATATGAAATTGTTTTATTTATATCATTTTGGGAGAAAAATGCATATATTAGATGTGCTTTTAGCTGCACAACAGAGAAATTTTTCCTCAATTCTGAAGTGCCATTGTAGGTCCAATGTCAGTTGAAGGTGGCTGTTTTGCCTTGAAATCGTTTGCTATTATATGGAAATAGATTGTTGTTATTTTTGTGCATTTTATTTATTTATGCAAAGAAACAAAGCATTCAGTACAAACCAGCATGTAAAATTTAAACTGCTGTGAAAGAGACATAAAGCAAAGGACAAGAAGCAGTTTACAGATGATTTACTTGAGTGGTCCAAATTTTGAAATAGTGTTTGAAGATGGTAAATATGCACATGCAAAGCCCAGCATTTGCATCAGCATTTAGAAATTGATTAATTACATGCCTGACTGCCAACCGAAAAGCATGAGAACCCTCTTTAACTGCAGTGCTTCTTCTATGTGGAGCTGGAACAGGTCTGTTTGAAATTGGGAGACTATTGACTTCCTGCATTAGCAGCACTCTGCAAATTCATATTAATGAGTTAATAATGTAGTGACAGATTTAATTGTTTTTCACCTTGCTACAGTCATCTCCAGCCCATTTTCTAAGTGTTTTCTAATTTGGAGGGATTGAGATTCACCAGATCTTATTTAAAGAAATTAGTGCTCCGACTGTGACTTCAAGGCCTTTGAATAAGGACATTGTGTTCTTCCAAACGATAATTTCCCTGTACATTTCATAAATGCCTCTTCCCAGTCAGTGTTCTGCACTTTAGCACGTTATTCATAATTAATAAATTACAGTATAACAGAAACATAAATATGAACTTGCTCTTAGTACTGAAACCAATTAAAGCAAATAAATGAAGTGTAAGATGGATTCCAATGGGCAGAAAACCATACCTCAATAATGGGATCAGCAAAGAGATCTGCTTTCTGCACTCTTGAGGTGGGATTGCTGTTCCACCAAAAATAGGAACAAAATTGTCCAGAGGAGGCTTAAATATGACAGACTTCATCCCTTGGAAATGCTCTGAGGAAGAGAAAAGCTCTGGAGCGCTTATTCAGAATCAGCCTATTGTCCAGTGGAATAGATCTCAGAAAGGGTGAAAAAACAGTATGTCCCAGCAGAACAATTGATGAAGGTGAATTGCTCTTTATTTCAGTCTTACATTTTCAATTTCATTTTAATTTCCTTTCCAAGTGTTTGGGACAAACTTTGCATTGTTAGACCTCAGCAGTGAGACATCCCTTCAGCTAGAGAGATCTGAATACAAGCAGATCTAGAACTGGGTGTTTGGAAAGAACCTAATGGAATTTTTTACCTTCTGCTTTTCACTCATGTGCCTGTCTGATTATCTAGCCAGGGTAAATATTCATTGGCATTTAAATCAGGTGGTTCTCACATCCTTGGTAATGATATACATTAATGTTTACTATCCCCAGTTAAGGATTTTTTTTCCCTGGCACAGTTAGTAAATGCTAAAAGGAACGGGCTGTCAAAAAGCCCCAGATGTTAATAAGTAGTGGAAGATTCAGCATAGCTCAAATTTCACTTTCCTGCTGCTGAAAGTGGATTGGTCATGATTCATGGCTGGAATCTCTGTGTAACATGTCACAAGTGCTCAGAAGTTGTGAAAGCGAATTGCTTTTGACCTTTCAGACAACTTTCTCCTTTTTCATTCTCTCTCCTGTACGATGGTGCGATTTGCCTGTAGTGGAGGCACTGCAGCTCAGAAATGTGGAGATACCTCGTGCCTCTGCTGCATGGAACAGATGGATTCAGGCACACTGAGAAGGTGAGGGTGCCTGGTGTTAGGTGGCACAAAAGCTGGAAAGTAACACTCGAGTCTGAGGGTTTTCCCACACATGTGCCGCATCAAACCCTGTTTCTGCATCAGTCAAGCACTAAAGTTTTACTTTAATAGATTGGGGAACTTAAAAATGCCAAGGATTTATGCGTGGACTAGACTTGAATCAGAGACTGTGGTTAAACCATCTCCCAGGGATGACATGAGTGTTTGGAAACAATTTAATCAAATGCTAAAAATGTCAGGTGTACGATTTGCTTTATCTCTTCACTGCATATAAATCTAATATAAACACACTAAGAAATCAGCATATCTTTAACAAATTAACTGAAGTTCTGCACTTTTTTCCCTTTCTTGTCTTTTTCCTTCATGAAAGATCTATTAACCAATGCATAGTAAACACCAGGAGAAATTGTAAAGAATTCTAATTATGTAAATGTAAATTTCATGAGGAAAGAATAAGAAAAGCTATATTAGGTAAGTTGGATGAAACTGCTTTGAAATATTTACTTGTGCCATCAAATTAACTTCTGTCACATATTTAGTATAAAGCTTACAACATTTAAACAAACAATAACTTTATGCAGCAAAAACTAATTTGTTTAGCCTAGCTAAAATGTAGATATGTGTTTTGGCTAATTTACAGGAAAGTTTAGAAGTGCCAGTGTAATGTATTTATTATTCATTGTAGTACACAACTTGTTTGGGCTGTGGTCTAGATTTTAACTTATAAAATCTTCTGAAGACAAGAAAAAATATCATGGAATGCTTGTGGAAAAATTTTGGTACAAACTGATATCTTTCAAGTATAAACTCATGAAGGGCTGTTCATAAATATTGTTCAGATGTAATACAATATTGTAACGGAATCTAAACATGACATGCCACCCTGAGAGCAATTGCCCATGTAACACAGATGATGAAGTATTAAAAGTGTGGTGGCTTTTGTGCCAAAATAAGGACTCAGTTATTTTTAGGAGGGAGTTCTAAAATTTTAATAAGTATTTCAATGACATGTAAATTCTATTCATATTTAGACTTTGCATGTCAGGCTGTGATTTCAGATCACACAGACAAAGCCAGTGCTTGTAGCAGACTTCACATAAAGGTGTTGTTGCTAAAGTCCGAAGTCTTTGATGAGTCTCTGGAAGAGATTCTGGTTTAGTTCTGTAGCACCATTGAAAACCTTCATTATTCTTTTAGTCTCTTTGTCTTTTACCTTTCTACTCCAAGTATGGAAATTTTTTTAGCCTTCCAATGAAATTGAGGTAGGAAAACTTGGGCAAAAACCACAGAATAGTTCAGACCAGGAAACAAGTTCTGTGTCTAGTTTGAACAAGTATAATCTATATAGGATTTGGCTCCTTTGCTCAAAACTCTCACTTAAGGTTATGCCAAACTGCTTCTTGCTCTCCCACATCCTACCATAACCCAGCCAGCCCATACTTTCTGTGCCATAGAACGCCACAAATCAACCCTCTCATTTTAGACACATTTGGGATAATATCTCAGGGGCAGAGACCAAAATGAAAGACCAAATGGAGCAGGATCCTGTTTGGCCAGTCTTTCTGTTTGTGGCTATCTGGGCCATACGCAGATCATTGTTGCCAGGAGAGCTCCTTGAATAAGACAGGAGCAGTTTGCTGCCTATTTCTTACTTTTAATGTCCTTGTCTACCAGGACAAGTTGTGGGGAGCATTGTGAAAAGGTAGTAAAGAAGGTTGTCAAGCTGCAACTTTGCCACTGATCCAACAGAAAAATCTATTTGAGTGGCAGGAATAATGATGTAAACACACATGCAGAAACAAGAGTGAAAAAGTTATTTGAATGGATATTTAGTGAACATAAATACTGTGGAAGGACCTTAATATTTAATAAGATTTTTTTAATAAGCTTTTAAATATATTTGCCTCAGCTCACCTTCTAGCTCAAGTCTTTTTACTGAGCATTCTATTTGCAGATAGAATCAGATCCTCCAAAAAATTGGAATACCTTTCATTGTCAATATTGTCTGATCTTTATTCTGATAAGCCAGAGATTTCATAGGTAATAGCTTGCCCTAGCACTAATGTGAGTTCAAACTGATTTTGTGTTGATTGTGGTGTGTTAAAGAACTGGTCTAGGAGAGTTTTTGTTTGGGTGTATGAGCTGACCCCAGTCCACCCACTGTGTAAGCCAAACTCCCAGCCTCAGCTGTGCTCCTGTCCTTCCTCAGCATGGATGCACCAGTGTAACAAGAGCTACACGACTGACCTAAGTTTGGTTGTGCTTCATGAAGTCAATTCCATCACTTTCTGCCTCTTGGCAATTCCCAGTTCACTGTCCAAATATTTAGATAATTTGAAAACAGAGAAAAGGAAAACATTCTATCAAAAGAATATCTTTAATAGCTGCAGTCTTAAATACCTAGTAGAAAAAAATCCCTGATAATAGTAACAATCTTTTTCTTTATATTACTCTTGTATTGGGGAAATGGTGAACTGTATTTACCACGTGTTACAATCAGTAGAAGCCTACTAAAATATTTAGAGCTAAGGTGAATTCTGAGATCAGAGTAAAATAAAAAGGAAATGATGAGCTGCTGGATGCTGTTAGGATATAGGGCCTTCTGGAATCTCGGTGTTAAAGTTCAGTAAAAGTTAGATCAAGAAATAAATTTGAAAATAATCTTTCTACCTTCTGCACTTCTGCATCTGTGGACAACAATAATAGCAGAAGCAGAGGCTGGTCTCTCTGCAGTACTACATACAGGGTAATAAATGCAAGAGATAAACTGTGGGAAATGAAACTTATGTAGGAGGACCTGATTTACTGAAAGGCTCACAAGAGGCTAAATGCATCAGTCCTAGCAGAATCCATGCTTTTCATGTGGCTTAAAATTTCCCAGGAATTAAGACTGTTTTTCTCTTAGTTTTACATTTTCAGGGGGACTTCTCTCAGTAAGCGCACTGTTATTTATCAAACCAAACTGATTTGGCAAGCAGCTGCATGGTACAGTGTGACTTGGCAGGAGAAACAGCCACAGCAGCAGGTGTAGAGTCAGCTCCAGGGGTCTGGAAAGAACCACCAGATAGGAAACAATCTCTTACTGTAGGAATTTCATTTTGTTCTGATTTACATTGGTCAAGGGTTCATTAACCTAGTGGAGACAGACTATTTTGCTTTAGTTGTATTCCTTATTACCCTTTTTGGCCAACAATATATTTGCTGTCTCCCTAGTCTCATACCTTTAGTAAGCAACATCTAATATTAAATAATTTCAAAGGTCTTAAATTTCATGGAATATATATATTTGCCAATTTAAACTGTCCAATATTGTTTAGAAAGAAGCCACGTTTGATATCACTATGATATCACTACACGGATCTGATCTTTTCCCTTCAAAATAAATAATTATTATATATTTGCTTTGATATCTGAGTTTAAAAATTGTCTTTTATGGTTGTTTCTGTAAGTTAGAATCAAAAATCAAGTTCTAAAATGCTTTTAGAAAGTAAAGAATATTACAATAATATTTTACTGTATTATATGATACTTGAGGATACTTTTGAAATCGTTTTGGGGTTGTTTATTTTGTTTAAAAGTATATATTACCATCACAGGAGAAAATCAAGCAGGCTGGACTGAATAAAGGAAAAAGAGTTATATGACTTTCACAGCTAGTAATTTCTTTTCAGTTATATTCATAGTATCATTTTGTCTGTAATTTTTTCTATGATAGACATGCTTTCGAAAAGAAATTGTATCCTACTACCACCTTAGAATTACACCTTCCACCTGTTTGTGATGACTATCATTCCCATGCATGCAGTTTCTGTGCAAAAAAAAAAAAGCATTTCAGCTAGAAAAAGGGTGATTTTAAAGATTCCAGGAGTACATGCTTGCACGACTTATTTCAATTTATTGATAGTTCAAGACTTATAGTTTTTTGAGAGTTTCATATGTACCAAAATTGGAGAGTTCAAGAGTGATACCCAGATCATGGCAAATTACCCAGACTTTTGGCAATGGACATTCCCTAAACACCTCATGAGATGAAAAGGACCAGGAGAAAGGCTGACAGAGCTAACATCATATTTTCTATGCTGTCTCACAGCAGCACAAATGTGCAGGTGTGCTGGGCAGGACTCTGGTTTCAGACTGTACTGGGGCTCTGGTTGTGTCCTTTCACACTGGGCAGAGCATTTTATTGCACAGCCACAGGAACTTCCTTGCTAGCAAGGTGAGTTTGGGACTCTGGCTGAGAGCATCAAATGATTGCTTTTGTAAGAAGTGTGAAGTGATTGGAAACCCTAATGTGATATTTGCCTTCATTAATTAGTGCCATCACTACAATGCTTTATGTCATGCGTTGCAGAGCAGACTTTCCTCTGTGCTTTCTATAATTAAGTTTCCAATAGTCTATAGAAACACAATAAATTTCTTTAGAAATAAAAGCTAAGCCTGGCAAGCTCAATAACAGCAGAGTAGTTCTTCTTTAATATTCCTTCTAAATTTGCTCAAAGTATAGAGCAGGTCAAGAGCAAGTTCAATTTACAGATTATTCTACTGGATAAAATGGAAAGTTGCAAGCCAATGAAAATAAATCCATGGTAAAACATTTTCTGTCTTTAAGTTAAAGTGCAGTTCTGTCATAGAGAAAAGTTAAAATTCATAGAATTCATTAGTACAGTAACTCAATCAGAACAGCATAGTTGAAGGTGGAAATCAGTATTTTCAGAAATGTTCAGACATTCTTTAATACGTAAAGTTAATGTTACCATTAGTGGCAAATCTCAGCAAAAGTTCCATCTTTGCCCCGTTATAGATAAGCCTTCCTCCAGGAGAGGAATGTTGCTGCAGTTATTGTGCTTTCAGTCCATAAGAAGTGGGTCAAATTTGTTAGAGTTTTATCGTAATAAAGCTTATAATTTCCTGACAAACTGGCTTGCTTTCAAAACAGTCTCTTACTCGCATGACATCCTTTTTTTCATCAGAAACTCTTATATGCAATTCAGGTGTTGATGGCTATAGATGTGCACCTTTGTAGATGGGCAGAAAATCAAGAAAAAGAGTGTCAAAGCAATCCAGAAGTTGGATAAATGTAGCATTAGGATGCAGGGGGCCTGCTTTGCTGTGCTAGACACAAATTAGCAAACTCTGTTGCTCCTCACAGCAGAATCATTAGTAAAATGTGATTATTTTATGATATTTATTATGTTGATTATGTTTGTTGTAACATGCCATAGATATGGACTTCTTCAAGCTTTTTGCAAAATTTGTTGTATTCTCCCCGTGCAAAGGCTCCTGAATCCCTCAGGTGTTAACAGTTTTTTCTTATTATAGGAACTGCTTGCTATTAGATGAGCAAGGGCTGAGTTTGCATCAGTTAAAAGATTATAACAGTAACCAAAACTTTTGCTGAATCCTTGAACATTTATTCAGGTCTGGACCTAGAGATCTCTTTCTTCAGCTTCATTTATTTTGCCTTTTCAAATTTTGTTTCTAAAGATTACTTCCAAAATTTAACAAGTTGCTTTGCAGCTTCAGACAAATAATTTAAATCACTGAATCCAGTATGTGGTTGGAGCAAGTGCTGCACTTTGACATGTTGCTTTTCACTACATTAATTCCAGTTTTAGATTGCTGGAACTCATGGTCAGAAATGCAAAGTTCCCCTGGGCCATTTGGTGTTATGATTTAGGTATCATTTTTCCTTATGTTAGTATTATAACATAAGGTTAGAAAACAAAATATTACAATTGAAAGGAATAGTGCATTCTGATTTTGTATTAGGGAAATGGTTCCAAATCCTTGTTATAATTATACATGAAATAAGCATTAAGAAAACCTTAGTATGTCATCTTGTCCTATGAATAGACAAGCTGAAAATAGGGCAAATACCTCAGTGTTATCCAGAATCTGATGGTGAGGAGTGTGATCAGGACCTCTCAATGAAAGCAGAAGGGCTCTCTTACTCTCCTGGGGAAGATTTTTCTTTTAAGCCTGGGTCTTTAGACCATCTTCAAATTTTCTACTTTCTTGCTTCTGATAATATCAGACTGTATCATCCAACAGGTAATCCAAGCAATTTACTTTCCTGTGAAAATGCTGTCTCTATGATGCTGTTTTCTAAAGCTCAGTTTTTACTGTTATGTATTTTTCCAGTAATGGTAGGGCTCATTATAAAGCAAAAAAAAAAGTAAATATTGGGATTTTGAATTTCCTGTTAGATTTAAATAATCATCACTTCAATTTATGCAGACTTTTATATATTATAAGCAAAGTAAGTATGTAGCAAATTTTAAACATTCTTCTGCTTTATTAATTTAGTTTGCTGAAGGTTGCCTAAGGTGTTGATTAAGGCCTTCATTGGTATAATAAAGTAAGCATAGGTTTAAATATCTGGTACAATTATACCAACACCCCCTCTTTGCTGAGTTTTTCTCTGAACACACCCTGATCATGCTTGGGAAGAACTTAACGTAAGGGTATAATGAAACTTTTTATGTGTAATTACAAACTTTGCACCCTCTAGGACAAACATCTCCCAATTATCTCATTTTTTGCTTCATCCATTATGCAAGTCTGTCAAAAAGTAGTCTTTTTCCAAGGCACTTGATTAACATTGACCAGTTTTTCTTCATTTTCTGCTCAAATTAATGTAGTGAGATTAACACTACACTTATTTGCAGTGGGTTGAGTTTCTCGTTTAATTAAAATAAAATAAGACTGTCCATAAAAAGCAACTTATTTGCTCTTATTTGTCCAAGTAGAACTGATTCTGTGGTATAATTTATGCAGGAATCATTTTATTCCCCTTCCCAACATGATAAAATGTTCATTTTCTTGTCAATATATCTTATTCATTTTAAGTGACTAAAGAGGTGGTGATTTTGTTGAGCGAACTTTGCATGAGGGAGGGAATTTGCTGATGTGACATGGTGGTAAAAGCTTGAAATTGCCCTAAATGTTTTTGCTACCAGCCTGCAGTGCTAATTATTTCTTTAATTGCAATGTGTCTGATTATATTCCACATTCGTATACATGCCCAAAAAGGATCAAACAATGAAAAAAATAGCATTCTTTAATTAAAATTTCAGTTTCGTGTGTGTTATTTAAATTATATTAGCATTTCTAGAGAGAGAGAGATTGTATTCAGCTGCCCAAAGCAGTGGTCGGAAAATTTGCATCTCAATTGATATCTTTTCAAATATATGTTAAATATATACATAACAAGGTTCATAGATCAGTAGTCCATGGGGGCATTTAAGACACACTTGGTATGATTTTTCTGCAAGGAACACAGCATTTTAATCAGTAATTTAAAAGTACAAATGCTGAGGAGCAAGGAAAGGTTTGCTATATGGATGAAAATAATTCTGAACTGTTATTTTCTTTTAGTTGACTGTATAACTAATTGATATGTTTTTAATTATAACACCATGGAGCTTTTACAGTACTGCTGCTTTCAAACAAGGGAATCTCCAAGGCAAGATTTGATATTTCTTTGTGTCAAGATATAACTTTGCCTCAGGCACAGCCACAGGCTGGAAACACTTTGAATGGATAAAAAAGGAGACAGATGGACATCTGTAAGTTCATTACCATTAAAAGTCTGAGCATGGTTCTTTATTAGAAACTGATGCAAAAAAATACATGAGAATACAATTGTGATAATGGATTTTAAATATAGGCATGTGAAGTAAGGCACAATGATTTCTGAAGAGTTCCTGTCATTACAGAGTTATTAGTTTTTTAAGCAATGTATTTACAGAAATAACCACAACAGACCATGGGGTTTCAATGAGAAAAGAAAGAAGATATTTTTGTTCATTTCAAAATCAAGGCTGAATTTAATACACCTATTCAACTAGGTCTATTCTGTTAAGGCTTATATTCTATTATGTTTTATGTTCTATAAATAAGTATTTTCAATATTTAATGTGCAACAAGCATTAAATATTTCTGCTACACTGCTAAAAATTTAGTTAGGGATTCAGTAATCCAAGTTTCATGCAGGTGAAGCAACTGAAGTAAAAGAAACCTAACAGGAAAGAAACCCTGAAGATTTAAACAGTGAATTTGCTTTTAGTTTGTAATTATTTGTATTTTAATACCCAAGACTCCCATGGGTGACTGGGGCTATGTTATACCAGGCATTGTGGCCTGAAAAATTTCTCACCTTTTTCCTTGAACACCTGCCATGTAACTGTGCATTCCCCCCTCTTTTATTCTTTTCTCTCTTTTAATTTCTGCTGTTGTTTTTAAAGGTTTATTTTTAACTTGGACCACTTCAGTAAAGTTAGGTGGCAGTGAGCTTGAGTTCAGAAGTGAGAGTAAATGGCCAAAATGGAAAGGAGTGGGAGCTGACTTCATGTGATTAGGTAGCAGAGCTGGCTTAGCCACACCCAAAATGTGAGTAGGGAAAAGTGGTTTGAAAAGATGAAGTGATTATACCTGTCTCTGTTGTACAGAAGTTTGCACGAGTAATGAATCTAGGAATTGAGTTTTTCATTCCCACTAGTGGAAACAGAGAACTAGAAATGGAGGAAAGAACAGCCTTTGTGCTCCTCCAGCTTATGAATATTTTGATAAGGTATGAAGGATTTTTACTTGATTTTGTGGGGTGTGTCCTCCATTGTATGAAAGGTACTCCATTGTACTTGCTTCTGCTCCCAATCCAGCAGCTGAGAGAACAGAAAAACAATTTGAGTGAGTGGAAGAAAGAGGATACTGACTTAATTTCTTAATTAAAGTCAAACTTAGTTTGACTTTAATTATAAGTGTTCAAACCCAAAACCTCCCAGAGACCATGCAGTATGAGCCTACATCTGGAAGGTGTGAGGGTGCTCATGCTCTGCTGCTGCTGTTTGTGCTGCTGAATTCCAGCCTGGATGATAATAATAATTGAGCAAGACTTACACAAGTAGCAGCATAGAAGAAATACAATTGTGGTTTCAGAAGTACCATTCTGCATATCCTCTTCAGAAAAAAAAGAAGTGCCTGCGCAGCTCATTGGAGTTTGATGCATTCTTAGAGTCAACACAGAGGTGACACTGCTCATGCCATTAGTTTTGATCAGCTTTAATGATTCCCCATATAGTTAAATTAAATGATTCTTGTAAGAGTTTAGGTGGTTTTCTCAGTGAAGGCAGCCTATTAGTGTATTATTGCTCAGATAACTTGTTCATCTTGTGAATCAGTTTTTAGAAATACCATCAGGGTATATTTTTCTTCAGAGACAGATTTACATTTATTTAGATTGCAGAATCTCACTATTGTTCTCTCAGAATGATTCCAGCTTGTCTTAATATATTCTTGTTCATACATGCACTCATACTTCAGGGTTCCCAGATTTCTCAGGGACCCTGGAAAGTCAAGTTACGCATCAACAGCAAAAGAATCCATGTGTATCCGTGTAAAGTTCATTTCTTGGTATTAACAGTTTAGCATCTGTACAGTTACTGCAATGTTGACGGTCGTTATCAAACTTGTTTACTTAAAATTGTTTGCTTCTCTCCAGGCTACCAAACTGTACAGCTGCACAGCTCCTCTCCTGTTCTCCAAGAGCTGCTGTGGCAGATGCAGCTGGTTGACTGACGAGTTAGTGGGAGAGGAGCTAAAGAGAAGTCATGGGACTTCTCTTCAGGGAATGTGTGAGTTGCCCATGAAAGCAGGCTGAGAAAAGGAAGAAATTAATCTGTTTCTGTTTAGCTGATTGACAGTCAGCCAGTATGGGCAGCTGATAACATACCTTTAGATAATGTCACCTTTGCTAAGGGAAGCACTTGATGTTGGGGAAAAGCGGGGACTATTTGTTTTGGCTACACATTCCCTGTCTCTTCCCTCTCTTATGTCCAGGGGCAGGTTTGTATAGTGCATTGATGGCTGATTTGGAAATGAGAGAAGAAAAAAATTTCAAAGACAATTTTGAGAGATTGTCTAAGAGGAAAGTTTAATGCTCATTTTCTGCATGTGAATGGGAGACTCAAATGCTCTGTTTAAATAACTGCTTCTGAAAGTGTACCCTGTAATACCCATAACAGTCAGAGGAAGGGCAGAAATCCAATTGTGCTTTGAAATGACAGAAATAGATCTTTCCTCTAATGCTTATTGTCAATTATCTACAATTTAGGCAAAAGTCAAATTGTCAGCATGATAAATGTGTTAGATTGATTCAAATAATGCTCAAAATGATTGTGTTAGTTTACTACAGTTTACTTTTGCATTAGCTATAAGCCGGTGGCAAATTCACTCAAAACAATCCCCTCTTCTGAGGGAGACTGTAACAAATTCTGACAGGTTTTTTTAAATTTCCTTTGACAAAGTACTTTATTACAAATGTCTGATGAGTGAATCCAAAGAATAATCAGTTACTTATTACTGACCATCTCCTCATACAAGTACTAGCTGATACATGAGTCAGGGTTTTCTGTAGTGTCACAAAAACTTGTGTTTTTAAGTTTCTGCCTGAGCTTCACATCTGCTCTATCACATTTAGAAACGCTGGCTGTACTCTGAAGATGGAGAAGATGCTAGGCTGTATTCTGATAGCAGTCTGCAAAGAAATGAGATGATGTTGCAAGGTGCTGTCCTTTAAAGACTCAACAGCTTTGCAGCTCTTACTGTTTTGGAGTAAATTTTAAGGATTATGAAGTTTGGTGTCACTGGGGCTTTACAAGGGCTGCACACTAGAGGGAAGTAGCATCCAATACAGAACATACCACAAAATTTTGGGGATCCTTCTGGCAAGTGAACTTTGGATTGTCACAGCTGCTTAAATTCAAAATGGAAGGAAAGTGTAAGTTCTGATGTGATAAGCTATTCTATGATTTCTTTAGATTTTAATCTGTATGTGATGAATTTTAAGTGAAATTAAGAATACTCTAATTATTCATTTCTCTGAATGGTCAGAAGGTGTTTATAGAATGTTGGAAAACTCCAGAATAATTCTAGCAACTCTAGAAGAGGAAGGGAGCAAAGTGGTTATATCAGCCTGCATAAAACACTTCCCTTAGTCTTCTGTGGTTTTACATGTAAGTTTGGCAATTTCAAAGCCCAGTTAAGTGGATGCAGTGGAAAAAGGACTTTGTTTAAAAATGAGGTCCTCCAGGAATTGGGACCAAGGCACATTTGTCAGGTGTCTCCAGGGCTCTCTTGTTTTAAATACTGAGATGAAAGGCACTAGGGCTGTGGTATTTCATTTGGCAACAGCAATTTCACCCACCTAAAGCAGCACCAACTTTTATTCTCAGCTTTTGTGTTCTTTAACTGGTGTGTTACATCAAAGATCCAGCTTGTAAAGGAGTTTCCAGTTTTGTGCTGGATCAGTTCCCATGTTTAGTCCTTTCTTGGTCCCACAGGAGAGTTGTGCCAGCAGAGTTTGAGGGGCAGCACCTGGGCATGAATGAGCAGTGAGGGGTGCAGGTGCACTGAAGAAATCGAATCTGGATGGAGGCAGATCACAGGACAGCAGAGGGAGAGGAGACAGGAATGGGTGGCTGGGAAAGGCAGGGAGAGCCCAGAGGACAGAGGATTTTGGCAGCAGAGAGCCCAAGGACAGAGGGAATTGGGCTCCCTGTTTGAGAAGTTCTGCACTAGTAAAGAAGGAGAGTGAAATATTGCATGCAGAGGAGGCAGTAGATGGTAGGAAAAAAAAATGGTTAGAGAGCTGCCCTCATGATAAGAACGGTTAATCAGGAGGACATTTTCTGGTCTGAAAGCTTCATGTGATTTACCTGAGATAAAAGCCTTGAAGTGTAGCAGCTGAGGAGGATATGCTTGGGGAATTCACAAAGAGGTTGGAGAAACTATTAGTTTGAACCATGACAGGGCCTTTTCATCATTTTCATTCTCGCCATAAGACACATTGAGGTAGTATATACACTTAGGAAACTAATTACTGTAAGCCTAGCAGGTCAGACCTAGATTACTTACTGAAAACAAATCTTCTGAAGGATCAAAGTATTAAGAGATTTCAAAATGCCAGTGAGTTATGATGCTTGTCATTTTTCAATATCCAGTAATGATAAAACCAAGTGGCTGTAACAAATTATTTTGTGTCCAGTTGAATAGATAATGATGACTATCCATCCCAGTCGTGCCTCTGTTTAAAGTTTAGTTGCTGCCCTAATAAACCTAAGCTGTATCAACCAAGATGCCAAGCTCAGTTTTGATTGTGCTGTGTGATAATTCACCTCTGTAGTCACTTTCATTTTCATGAAAATTAAATTAATTGAAAATTATGAATTCAGCTTTTCTAGCATGAAAACCTTAATTCAGCATGGATTTGGAGACCATTTCAAAAGTACCAGTTTTGTTGGAGAGCTGTTTTTTCTCCTGATTCAACCTTCTTGCAATGGCCAGGTGAGCGCTATATCACACTGTACCACAAAAGCAAGAAGAGTTGTTTAATTTGGGTAGACAGATGTACAGTTCTTCAGAAGTAACAGACTGGGCCTAGTTATTCCCTGAAAGTGCTGGAAATTGTGCTGCTCTGTGTGCAAATGGAAAAGGTGGCCCAACCTATTCATGATGGGTTTGTGGCTGCAATGAAGGGGAAGATTATAATCTCATTGCTCTCTTAACAGCATTACAGAAATCAGTGTTAGACTGGGTCATCTTGTACCTGGCAAAGAAGATTAAAGAGTTTTGTGGGTGTTGGGGTTGTTTTTTTCTTTGTCTTTTCTTAGTCTGTTGCCTTTTGCTGAAATGGAAAGTAGTTGGTAGTTGGTAACACAAGAATATCCAGCATCCTTATGTTGGTGAAGATGATAACATTATTATGGTGTACATCTCAGCCACAGTCCCTTTAAGAAAGAGGTGTTCTCAAAGTCATTGAAGAAGAAGGAGTTTGAAATGATGTGTTTCCAGTGAAAGCCTTTTCTCTGGGAGAGGAATTTCAGGCATCAAGTAGTGGGGTTATTAGACTTACTTTTTTTTGCAGTCACATTTTTCTCTCTGTTATACTACAGTGTTAAAAAAAAAAAAGAAAATGGTCTTGCATCATAGCAAGTGAACAAGTGAACTGTGGAAACATAAAAGATACAGGAAATTTGTATCTTCTTGTTTGTGAGATTGCTTAAGGGGAATGGGGATTTCTGTATTATTTTTATAATGGATCAAAACAGCGACAGCAACCTCCCTTTGGTCTTATTGATTTAAATTTGTTAGCCAAGGGAAACAATCAGAATCAGTAAATAGAAGCTATTCTTTCGTTTGCTTTAATGAACAACTATAAGCTCACTTGATATACATGATTGTGGGTTTTGGCATGTGTAATTTATAATTATAGTGCAACTCTTCACAGTATGACATCTTTCAATTTTCTAGTTTCAGACCTCTGCCTGTGAGTGTTATGCTATGCACCTATTTGCAGAAGGATCAGAGTATATGTTAAGACAGTTTCTAGACAGCCCAGATAGACACCAGGATAAACATAGCTGTGCTGGCCTAAGCAGATTTGCAAAACCATAAGCAGTGAAGCCTCCCTGCTTTGCCTTCTGAGTCTGGCGGGTCCATGTGTGTGAGGAGTCAGACATTCTGGCTCCTCTCTGGAGTCATTTCTGATACAGAAAGTGTCTGCTGGAGCAGTGACTGAACAGTGCTGTTTAAAAATGTATAAAATCATAATTTGTTTGGGAAAGCTAATCATGACATGAATTGCTGTGCTAAACGTGGTCCATCTTACTCAGAATTTGACTTCTGATAGTGCCTTATGACAGACACTGGGAACTGCAAAGTAGATACATGTGAAATAATGTTTTCATGCCCTTCTTCTTCCTGAGGTCATATTTTAAACTTCCCTACTTAGATATCAACTTAGAGGATGAGATAGAATATTCTTTTTAGTGTTCTTTCCTAGGACTGTAATTCAGGATATCCTTCCTATACATGTATAAATGTCCAGTCCCAAGTGGCGTAGAATAAACTCCTATATGCACATCTGCAGTACCTGGTGGCAGGGAGTTTCATAGTGTGATTGTCACAGTGAAAGCATTTATTCAGTATTTTCAATTCCACCATCTATCATTAGCTTTCCTTTCACTCTTGCTTTATGATGTGTGTGGAATGCTAATGTCAGATCTATCTTCCCTGTCATTTTCGTTTGGAATATGCCCTTTTTGTGTCCTTTGTTATTTGTCTCTTTTCCAAGACAAACTGTTAAAGTCTTGCAGTCTCTCTCTCTCTCTGATAGTTTCTCTATGCTTGTATTGCTTTTATTGTCCTCCTTTAGTGCAGCCTGTAGCATTCCAGAGGAGGCTGAATTAGAATGGATTGCACATCATCTTCCACTCATACCTAGCGCATCTTAATGCGATCACAGTCCGATCAGAGGCTCTCACTGAGCCTCCTGTGTTAAAACAGCCAGGTCCAAATCCATCAGGAGTGCAAGTAGTTTAAATTCCTTCCTTCCTCTTGCACTTCTGCCCGCTGTCTATTCCCCCAGTATGGCAAAATTCCCCCAGACGTCTTCAGAGCTTTCCCTGAATTGAATTTATTTGCAAATGCTGCTGCTTTGTTGTTCACCTGCCATAAATAAATATATTAAACTTCAGATTGAATATGAAACCTTGGGGCATTTTACTGGTCAATACATTACACTTGTCACAAATGATTAGCTTGTGAAACCATGATGCTTTTGGATCATTAATCCTTTTTAATGTTTACCTTGTTACTGTATTTTATTGACAACAGGCAAACAACATTTTTGGTGCTATGTACATATTTTGCTAAATACAGGGAGAAAGCTTGGGAACAAAAACTACTTACTAATCCTTTTTTTGATAAATCCTTTTTACTTGTAGCAATGCTTTTAGTTTCTTCCCAACTAAATAAATTGTTTTTTGCAAGCTGAAGCCAGAGTTACAATTTTACTCAGACATGGCAAACACTCAAACTAAAATCATGTTTTATGACTGTGCATTAACCCTGTCACTCCCCTTTCCTTATAAAATACTGCTGATGGTATTAGGCAACGTGAGCTTAGTTTTTTAGCTTTATTCTGTCTGGAAGGTTAAGCCCAAATATGAGCCCAGAGGACCCTGTTCATCGCTGTTGGAATCCAATGAGTTCTAAGTAGGTTATGGGTCTCTTAAATTAGCAAACAGCTCCACAGCATAACAATACCACCTGTTCTTAAGATAAATTCTTCTGAATCCTGAATTCCCCTGAAACTAGCACCTATCCACACACCTCATTCCTGACAGATGGAAACTCAGGGCTCCAACTCTCTAAAAATGCACTAAGGCAATGACACTGTTTGCATACAAACTGCCATTGTGTCTTATGATCACCAGGAAGAATTTGTTTCCTTCTTACTCTTTAAAATTATACTCCAACCTTTATTTGGCACAAGGAATTACAGGTGAAGCCTCACATGTAATGAAAAAATCCTGCATTTCTTATGTGAAGAAAAGGACAGTCCTCCTCCCTGATGGTGTCCATGCATATCCCCTAGTGGAGACCCAATATCCTTCCCATGGCCTTGCCTTACTCCAGAAAAGTCCCTGTGCTTGCCTTGGAATGTCACTCGCACACACAAGTGCTGTGTACACTCACTGCTATTTCCAAATGTAAATTGACAACAGCCACATCTGGAAATGGAGTGGGGAGGCAAATGAAAGTACTGGGTGTGAAGTGCTCATAGGGCATAGGGTAACAGTGCCATTTGGAGAAAAGCTGCATGAGGGACCTTGTCTGTCTCTTCTTGTGAGGCAGGGAAAATAAGAAAACCTGTATTTTTATTGGAATGCAGCAGACCGGTGTTCCTGGATTATCTTTTCTGCAATCAAGAGAAGAGGTGACCTGACAGGGTGAAGAAGAAATGTGTTTAATTGTCTTGATGGAATTCACAGTCTCTTTAAAGAAATAAGGAACATGCTCAGCTCCCTGATGCCTGGCATGTGGAATAAACACAAACAGTTCTCTCAGCCTCTTGCCTCACTAACGAGGCTGCTCCTGAGTCTGAGGCCTGGCTGACACTGGAGGGCTCCCCTGGCCAGGCAGGACTGTGATGCCACGGAGGGCTTGGCAGGACAGATGTGTCACTGCTAAGGCTTCAGGGCTTTTCTGCCCTTTTGTTTTGAACTGAAATGCAATACACACATGATTAGAGACTCTTGTTAACAGTCTCCTTGTAACCTGCTGTATCTTTTGCACATCAAGTTAAAGAAGAAGGCATTTCGAAGCTGGTTATTTCACTTAACTGTTCCTTAATGACTGTTTCAAGGGTAGCAGTGTCTGAACTCTTGGTACATTATAAGATTCCCAATTTTTTTCCTCTCAAAAAGGCTAGAGGAGCAATTATATGACTTTATTTTTCTACCACTCAATTTAATACTGAGAACTGAACTTAAAAACCTTTGTAGATGATGGGTATCCTTTAGGTATTTTCAGGTATCACTTTCTAAGCAGTTTGAATTAGGCTTTAATATTCATCCACCATCCTTATCAATCATTCAGTTTTAAAATACTGGTTTCTAATTATGTCTTTCTCATGTTAGTTTTTCATCTTTTGGAATAGGTGAAGTTGGTGCTGCACACTAGGATTTTACACCTGGATTTTACACTCATTACACATCCCTTTTTAAGGCCAGTGGGTGTTCCACACCTGCTTAGTTTCTTTCTCATTAATGAGATAATGATGCATTCTGTTATGGCTCTCCTACCCCACAACAAACACTGTTTTGAACTGGATCATCAACTGCAGTGAGCTTCATTCAAAATGAAAATTGCTTTCCAGTTGTTGAAATTCATTATATCACTGCAGTGGAAACAAAGGTAGAGGTAATTGGATTATATATGTAATGTGAAACCCAATAAACTGTGGTGTAAGTAGACAATTCCACGACTGGGAGTCGTAAGGATTTAAGTGTAACCAGGACAATAAATTAATAAACACATAAGAAGTGAATAAAGGAATGCTGAATGATGTCTCAGCTAAGATAAAAGAAGACAATACAGATTTTAATGGTGCCAGAAGGATACGGCTTCTCCAGGATGTGTCACCTGAAATCTTTTGTGCCAAACGATAGCACATGGAGGACTCCTAGAACAGGGAAGGTTGTTCTAATCTTGCAGAACAAAACCAAGTGTGTTTAGTCTCAACTATTTTATGTACTTAACAGCAAATGAACCTAACTTTATCACTGCTTCTCCCAATTGTGAAAATTGGATGATGAGGCCTTGTGAAAGGACTTCACAATATTCAGATGAGAAATGTTGTGGGGGTTTTTTTTCCTAAGGAAGATACAGCCATTTTTGAATTTATGAAGTTTCCAGATTTTATTTTCTTGGTTTTGATCAACCACACCAACAAGTGCATAGAATTGTAGTTTAAAAAAATTACTATGGGCTAAAAAATTATGGGTATAAAATAGTCCTAGTTCAGCTATCCCCAGCATCTATCCAAATCTATATGATTTCATAAACTCTTCATATGAAGTAGGATCATATCCATAGGGTTGAAGTAATGGAAATAATAAGAATTACCTACAGCCTGGGAGTGCTTCTAAGCAGTAAGTAATGTTAATGCCAATATCCCCTTAGGCAGGTGAAAATAGAATTGTAAGTGGTGTGATGAGAGTTCCGTATTGCTAATAAATTCATGTCAAGGTGTACTTGTGTCTCTGACTATGTACTACAATTTATATGTGTATTTATTAGTGGCTTCAGATGCAATTCATCTTCCTCAAAAGCAAAGGAAAAATTTTAACAAGAGTTTGTAAAAAGTGATCAGAGGAAGGGTGAATCCTGAAGAAAGCAGATAGCAAACTGTCTCTTTAGCAGTGTTCAGCAAGTGATTTTTTCTTTCTTAATGCTACATACCTGATATTCAGTTTGTGATGCAGTGTGTGAGTTGCATGGATGAACTGCTGGGGCAGTGCTCGATCTTGGAGCAGATGGCATTAGAACCCTACATCATTGCTGGGTGCTCTGCATTCATGTTTTAATAATACTGGAGTTATTGGCCTATTCTGGTGAGAAGTGGTGCTTCAGTCCTCATCTCTCTTTTCTCCTTTTCTCTCACCCTCATTTGAATCCCCTTGGTGAACTGAATCTGAAGAAGAGGGGACAAGTCAATTCAGTGTGCCTGATGAGTGCAGACAGCTCCACAGTGACACTGGGACATCTTTACATTCTGTAATGGTGAAGTGTCAGGATCTGGAGCAGAAAAATCCCTTTTCTTGACTCACTCTGATGTTCTCTTTTAAAATATGACATGTGAAACTGCAGCTTCTATTTCTAAAGTTCTCCAAGGCAAGAGGAAAGATGTAAAAATAGAGGATAGGTACTTGTGATTTTTGCTCTGCTGTACTTGTAGGCCCACGCAGATGATTTTACACTGATATCTGTGCAACTGTATCCCTGCACTGGTTTCAATGTGCAGAGCTCTAGGGAGTCAGTACAACAATCAGTATTTTTATCAGCTGAGAATTTTTTTTCATAAGCCAAGTGATATTAAGCTCAAGACTATAGAACAGCTTTGAATACATCTTGAATTGTACAAATATAGGCATTAGTGCAAATACATACACTAAAAGTAGTCATTCTTATAGTTTTTAATATTAATAATACATTTATTTTATTTATTTATTTATTAAGAAGTACTGATGCTTTCAGAATCTGTCAGGGCACTGTTTCAGCGTCTTTCATTAAGTCCTGCTGCACCACTTCCTTTAAGCATGGACAAAAATGCCAAAAAAATCATAAACCATAATGATTTTCCATCAGAATGGGCCAGATGGGATTACAAGCAGAGTACCTGCAGTAAATGCATCACATCTTGTATACCAGGGAAAGCACTTTTTTTCTTTTCCACATTTTTGAAGGAAAAGTTGTATTTAAAATTCAGCAACAGCCTTTCCTAAAAATCTGTACTAATAGAGCTGTTGAGCTATGTTTAACAGCTCAGCTGCACTTGTGAAACTTCAGCTCTGTCTAAGCAGGAACTGTGGGAATCCCCAAAACCGGGCACTGCAGAGCAGAATGGATTTTACCTCACCCAGCACTCACCACAGGGCAGCACCCCCAGCACAGCCACCTGAGGAGGGGCACAGGAGCTGTGCTATGACTGGAGGCTGATTCCTGAGGAGGGGAGCAGGAGCTGTGCTGTATCTGGATGCTGCCTCTGGCTTGTGGTGATGATTCATCTGAGAACAAGGGGCTTATTCTGCTTTGGGCTGTGCTGTTAAGGTCTGGTCTTCCCTCACACTGAGAAACTGCAAGAGCAAGGCTCACCAAAGAGAACAGTTGACATCTGCTATTTTAATGTCTTCACTATGACTCTTATCTACCCCTGGGACATCCTCATCATGTATTCATTGTTTACAGATTTCTAAGTTTGTAGAAAAGTCTTTGTCATTTGAGAGCAGATATTCCAGGGGTCTCTAGCCATCCCCAGGAGCCTGCTGGGAGCAGTGAGTATTCCATATCTTCTGCTTTCATAGCAGGGAAAATGCCTCATCCACACCAGCAGTAGTAAGCCATAGTTGCTGTGGCACAGCAGTTCAAGAGATAAGATAATGATGAAGCATTAACAGAACACATGCAAAATTATTTGTAGCTCACAGAAGGAAAGAGGATTCAGCAAACTATTCAGAGTATTAATTTTCAGCCGATTCTGTCACAAATGTGGAGAAAGAAAACGCTAATGAAGTGTGAATATGTCAAAAAGATGTAAAAAGAAGAAATTATCAATTGAACACAGTAAACATCCAAATGACAAAAATTGTATTCAAATGTCACAGATCTGTAAAGCAGTTTTGTTTCTGGGTGCATACATGGACATTTGAAATTCAATAGTAAGATAAAATCTGGAAGCAAGTTCTTTTGAAATTGCCCATTCTCTCAAAATCTCCAGAAATTCCTGATTATAAAATTCAATTGTATTATGTAAATATAATAAAAATATCACTCCAGAAATCTTTTAATGAGATTGCACTGTATGTGTAGAGGATGCTTGCTTGTGGATGTAATACTTCCCACTCATTGAAACCTCACAATGAATGAGCCTCAGAACTTGTGCTGAATTTTGGCCCATTAACAGTAATCATTCCAGATGTACTGTAACATTAGGAGCTCCTCCTAATGCAGGAATTCGTGTAAAAACAGACACTATTCTGTCCAAGCAGAAACCTCTGCTACTTTAAAAAAAACCAAAAATTTATATATATATATATTTTTAGAGTAAGAAATTCTTGGCTTTGTACTTTCAAAGACAGAATATTTTGGTTTAAATTACAAAAGTTAAAATTGTGTAAAGTTGGTGCTTTTTGAACAATCTTAAATACTTTGTTATTAATATATTTTGTGCAAAGGTAAAACAAATACTCCATTGACTAGGAAACCTGTTTGCTCTTTCCACTCCAATGTGAATCTGGTACCACATGGGAGATCTTAATTTCAATTAATTATCATACTTGAGAATATTTTTTAGCTCAGTACAGAGATGCTTGCTTCTTTTAGCAAGAAGAAATTCTTAGTTGCTCAGGAACTCACAAATATTTAATCTCAAATTTTCACTAGGACAGAATTTTCTATAACTGCACAAGGGGGCTATAACAATTAATTAGATGGCCACTACCTTATGCCTGTAAGTGTGGTTTTTGGATAGTGTAATGTTTATGTAAACTCTATTTTGCATGATACACCGACTGACTACTCTGGGTAATGAACAGAGAATACCCTTTGAGACAGCTGAGATTTTTGGCCTCACTTTTTTGTCTTTTCTTTTTTGCACAGTTTTGGTCCTCTTTTAAGTAGTACATTTTTGAATGCAGCACTTCAAGTAAGCCATTTGACAAACTAGTTAAATATCTTTAAATGGGTTAATCCATTTTGAGAAATTGAGCTTGAATTCTGTTGGCATGTAATCTTGAATATGTAACAGAGGAGAGTAAAAATCCATATTGTGCATGTAAGTGGATAAAGCACGGAAGCTTGTGGAAGAGAGAAGGACATTGAAGAACAGTTTTGAAATATCCATTGGTTTGTGATTTTGGTGATAACTAACAAATTGTATAAAACACTTCATATAAAACCCAATAAAACTGGGCAGAGGTGATTTTTATTCTGCTTAGTATACGTAGTCTAAGAATTGTTGCAAATCCTTTGATAAATTCATCTTTTCATGTCTTGCCACTGGGCAGTGTTCTCTAGTTACAAATACTCCTACTTCACCAGATGGAATAAGAATATGGCATAACTGTTAAAGTGTTGTATGTCCTGTGAAAAGTGAGGGAATGATACTTGTGAAAATATTGCTTCATTGAGATGAAGGACAGAGAGAGAATATTTTAGGGAAACCCTCATAGGTGGCTACCACCTTCCTGCACTGCTCTAGCAAAGTGAGTCTGGTACAGGAGGGTTTATATGCAGAGAAAAATTTAAGAAAGGTACTTTTTGATCTGCATTTCAGAGCTGATGCTTCCTGAGCAGTCACATTCACATGTGACTCCCACACACCTTGTACAGGTGTGCAGGGTGCATCCCTGAGATACAGCAGAAAGCAATTCCTTTCTCTTTTCTGGGCTTGTGAAGGCAGAATGCGACATGCTCTTGAAAATGTGTCTAACACCACAGTGCCTTATGCCTCAGGACAGAGAAACAGAAGAGCCCAGTGCTAGACCGTGTTTGAAAATCAAATTATTTAAAAGAAAGATTGAAGACAAATTTTCTCCAGGTTTTTTTAGCATAAATCATTGTGCTGAATTTAGCTTAGTGATGCTGGCACAATTTCTTTTTGTCTTTCAGCTGCTCTGTAGCCCTTTCTGAATTTTGTTCAGATGAACTATTTTCAAGTATTGTTTTGAACGAGATCATAATCTAGCAGAAGGGGAAATAAAGGCATCTGGCTAGACTCTTCATCAGCTAACCATGGCCAAGAAAGTCATTAAAGCAAATTAAAAACCAAACATGGTTTTCTCACTTCTTTACTAAATGCCACAGTTACTCATCTCTGAAAATGGACAAACACCATCTCAGTCAAGCTGTCATTATGAAGAGGAATGGAGAAGTTATAGTTTGAATGCTAATCAAATTCCTATTTATCAGTCTCAGCTGTGCTGGTTTGGTAGGTATATGCCAAAAAATTTAACAAACATTTTGTCTTCCAAAGAGCAAAGTCTATGTTTGTTTGTCTACTTTATAAGTGATCTTTAATACACACTATTAATGAAAGACAAAATAGAATACAATAAAATGAAAATATTGGTCTTGCTGAGGACACATCCTGTGACAGAATGGCTGTTTTACATCTGAAAAAAAGATTTGATGGTAAAACTAGTTTGAGATGGAGAGGATTGCAGTTTTTTGACATTTACCTGAGGTACCTGGTGACAAGAAAAGAAGGATCACAAGGACGAGTAAGACAAAAGTTCAGTAAATTCCTTCAACATGTGTAAAAATGCTTGAAATCAGACTGTTTTATTGATTTATTTTCTGTAGTGTCACTACAAATACTATCTGAATATCTGAAACCACTGGACAGTTATATGATATTATGTCTAGTACTCTCTCTTGAGATTCCCATGTCTTTCTTGTTTTCCAGTGAAGTTCCTGTAAAACGCTGTCTTTAGCTTTTGCTGTGCTTTAATTGAGTTTGTTACTTTACGGGAGGTGGTTTTGACTTTCTTCATGTTAAAGGCACTTGTGATGCGTCATTTGGAAGTGCAGCATGTCTGTCTTTCAATTAGTGAGCTTGTTAATGAAAAAAGGGAGAAATTCCATGGGAAGAGGAGCAGTGATGAGGGCAGAGGTGGGGCTGGTTTTAGCTCTGTGTTGTGGTGCTGCCTGTTTCCATGTCCTACTGCCCCACCAGGAGTGGGCTGCTAAAGTCTGTACAGATCTGAGGCATTAAGGATGGGTTAGCAAAGCAGAGCACATTGACAGCTGATGTGTGACACAAATCAGAACTGTTTCCACTGTCTCTGCTGTTGCTGTGTTGCTGCCAGAGTGGGGTGATCCAAGTGCTGGGCTCCAGCTTTCTCCTGTACACACACATGTGGTGTTCAGCACTCCTGGACCTTGGGAGCAGCAAGTTCTGTGTGCTGCATAATAAACACATGATAACAGCACCTCGTGTTCATTGCTTTGTGTCCTTTGAAGACAAACCTTGTTTCTGAGTACAGATCCCACATGAGCACAGGCCAGCCAGGCCCATGGACAGCTGAAGCTCCGTTGTCTGCATATTTTAGATGTTGATATTTTGGCTCAAAGAGGAGCTGTGTGTGAGCTAGAACAGCAGGCTAATAAGAGTAACACAGGTAGTCCAGGGAAGCTGTGGCTACCCCATCCCTGGAAGTGCTCAGGGCCAGTTTGGATGGGGATTTGAGCAATGTGGTCCAGTGAAAGGTGTCCCTGCCCATGGCAGGGGATTGAAATGAGATGATCTTTAAGGTCCCTCCCAACCATTCTCTGGTTCGGTGATGGCAGCCCTGTGCCTCCTGTTAGAAAATATTATTGGTCAATTTGTTTAAAGGCTTTACTAAGCATTCAATACTTCTAAAACCCACCTCTGCTGTTAATATAATTGACTTATTTTTAAATGCTTACTTGCCTTTAGCAAATACATTTAACAACTTTTCTAATGACCATTTTGCTATCTCAGATCTTGCTGAGGATAGGCTGCCTTTTATCTCTGCCTTTCAATAAATAACCTTACCCTAAAACTTCTCCAGATTCAAATAATGAATTTTATGTGGTGATTTCAGGACCTGACCTATGTATAGGTGGATTTAATAACTATAGAGCAATGCTTACTTTTCTGGGCAAATCCCTTCAGGGAGTTTATGGGTCACCAATACTGGATATTTAGGAGAAAAGAAAGCATTGATTTTGTGCCATAGTTGATGTTTGCCTTGCTTTTGGAGCTTTAGCCTAACCCAAGAACAGTGAGTGAAGGAATTTAATGCCTTTGGTTCTAGCAGGACTTAATGTTTTAGAGTTTACAAGTTGAGTTTCTTACGAGATATCCCCATTGACTTACAGAGAGAGATCAGAATGATTTACAGTCACTGCTGGACTTTAGAATGATTCCCAGAAGCCTAAGCCCAGTAGTACTTCAATAAGCCACTGTAATAAGATATTTTATTGTTATGGCTTTGAATGTCCTGCAGTGTACGGTAATTCAGATATAAAATAATTAGAGGCAATTAAAGACCATTATAGTAAGGATTACTTTGTGCTAATGACAGACTGTTTGACTGGAGGAAAAATACTTCTAAAGTCATTCAGGGAACATGATACCTAGTCAAGGTGGGAAAAGGAGCACATCTGAGATTTGAGTGGGAAGAAGCCTAAATAGATGAGGACTTTTTCTTTCTCTGCACTCTCCTTTTCTTTACATATCCTCCAAATTCCAATATATCTTATAATTAAACATTTTGTTCATTAAAGATATTCATTAAACTACAACAATAATGTACAACTTTACTTCATGAAAGGGTATTTCTCAACACATAAGAAGAAAAGATACAAAGTTTTGTGTTTAGCTGCTGATTTTTGATAGCAGTGTTTTATTAAATATATAAAAATCAATAATGCTAATTTCCCAACTCCAGCAAAAGATTTTTAGTAAAATAGATATTTTATTTACTTTTAAATAAAATTCAGCAATCCTCAAGCGTCTGTCAGGAGAGAGGCATTCAGTTTGGACTACTTAAAAAATAAATATCACAGGTATTCTAAGTCTTGAGCACTTAGGATTACCATAGCTACTTCTTCTTTATATTGTGAGTGAAAAAATTACATTATATTAGTGATGGACATCTGCCCTTGTGTGGAAAAAATACTCAAAAATTCTGAAATTCTAAAGTACCCTCTGACCTGCACCACCGTTTTCTCCAAAAGCAGAGTAGGACAAAAGAGCTGGCTAAACATGAGAGGCTTGTTATAAATTTGATAAACCGTAATTTTAGTTTATGCACAGCTGAATTAAACTTGCCTACTGAGTTACAGAGGTACTACACATCTATAGTAGTAGAACATATCTGATAGAGTTACCTAACTGCTGTTTCTTCCCCAAGAGCCCCAAAAAAGTAGAGATTATGCCCAATATTGGAAAGCTTCCCTTCAGTGCATTTCAAATTCTTATTGTTCTCACTGCTGGTCACTGCACTGCTTGTAACTCATTCTTGCCTCTTTCTTATTTGAAGAGAAGTCTGCATAGAAATAAAAAGCCATGAACAAAGGTAAAATGGATAAAAATTTCTTTAGGTACAACTGTGCATGTAAGATATTCCATGCCAGGCAGTTGTCCTTCTGAGATCCATGGCTCTGTCTCTCACAGCAGATAACTCTCCAAGCAGCCACTCATAAAGTTCTCCAAATAAGTTATTTTCTCTTTCATAAGTAAACATTAAAATAAATGGTTTTGCAAATATCCAGCAGGAGATTTGTACAAATGTTGGTACATCCAACTGCTTTAATACATCACCACTGAAAAGAATTCAGTTTTACCAAGCTGAGTGCAAACAGCTTTGCCAGATCCTCACCTACAGTGATGCTGGAGGAAAATACAGCTTTTAACACATAAACGTTGGAAACTAAAGAAAAATATTTGTGAGTCTGTGAAGAATGCAAATGTTAACGCAGTCTTTATGTGAACCATAAAGACAAGCATATAACTAAAATATTGCTCTTTATGTGAAAATAAGCAATTTCTTGTGATTTCTTTCTAGCTGTCTTAAAATTAGTGATTACTTCTCCTCTGAGAAGTTTTTAAAACAAAAATGATAAAATTTAATCCCTGCAAATGGGCTGTAATTGCAAATTTTAGCAGTACTTATGAAGAGGACCTAAGTATGGAATTCTCTCTGGGATCTTTTTACAATCTCAAAAGTAAGAACTCTCATTTCCAATGCTGTCTGTTATATGAATGGCCAACTCCTATGGAATAAAATCCTTTCTGTATCTGTATTTTCTAAGCTGAAAGACCTTGACAGAGAGTGGTAAATTTATAACCTTACAGAAACTATAATTTAGGGTGTAGTGATGTGAGACATCCAGTGCAAGAAATGTTACTAAATGTGAACATAAGTAAGAAAGTTGTGTGCATTGAAAATGTAAAGCAATTGAGAATGTTTCCTAGACTTCTTAGTGATGCTCCATTTATCTAATTTTGTGCACTACTGCAGAAGATATACCTGCTGCAAAGTCCTGTACATCTTCATATGTATTCAGAATTTGCCGTGATCTCCTGGAAAGGAACAACGGAATCACTATTTAAGGATCTAAGCAAGTTTTTTCTAGTTTTACAGATGAAAGGAAGCGGAACATTATCTTACTGAGTTAAAAGGCAGCACATGTAAACCATTTGAATTGCCACTGTGTCAACCACAAAAGCTCTGTCTTTAGATCATGATATCAGTATCCAATTCCTACAGTAATTCTTCAGGCACTGTTCTCAGAAAATCCTTCCCTTGTTTTGTAGAGAGTCATAAGTCTGGAAGCTGATTTTTTCCCTTTAGCTGAAGAAATGGGAATAGGAAAGAAATACTTCATTCACTGCTGTTCCAGGCAAGAGCATGAGTGCTTATCACTATAATCACAGCTAAGAAGAGACTGAAAGAGATGAAGCAATCTCTTTAGATCTGGTAAACTTTATATCCTTGATTAGATTTTGACTTCCCTATAAACTTTGTTATATGCAAAAGAAATTCTGTGTTTCTTTACTCTTTGTTAGTTTCATAACGAAGAGAAGAATCTCTTTTAAAAGAGCAGATTTTTTTAATTGTTAGCCAAACATCATACTGCTGTATTTACTTAGTTAATTTTATGATTTGTATTAGCATCTTTTCTCTATTAGATTGCCTTACAGTGTTAAAAGCAAGGGAAAATAAGCTTTGAAAAACCTATTCTTAAATTGATAACTGCAGGGTCTCTAGTAAAACTCTCCAGGTTCTTCTGGCTTACACTTGATTTGCTTTAATAAGGGTTATGGGGAATGAAAAACTATTGAAACTGCATTTTAAAATGCCTGGCAACAGACAGGTGGAAACTACTTAGAATTACTATTTTTCATTACTGAGGGCCCCTCAGGACTGTACTGGAAAGAATCCTGTCTGCTCCAGATAAGAGTCTCCCAGCAGTTTAATGTGCCAATCAGTTGCGCTCAGCAGCCCGGAATCATCATATTGCAGCTATTGAATAGTTCCAGACCATATGCTCAGAAGGATGGGAAATGTGGTGTGTGTCACACTTCCAAAGAATGATGATGAAGAGCATTAATATGCTGATGAAGAGGGAAAAGAAAAATAAAGAGAGAGAAATTTTGAAGGAGCAAACCCACCTGTGTTACCAAGCCTGACTGATATGTTGTACTAACTCTTCTATTTCACATTTAAGTTTGAGTTACCATGGACCTACATAGCACTGAATTACTTGGTGTCCTCCTTTCTCTTCCTCCACCAATATGTTCTCTCTTTTGATTTTTAGACAGAAAAGAGTTAAATCAGAATCCAAATGTCAACAAAAGATGCAATGAACGTTTCATCCAGCTGGTAGCCTGGAAATTATTTGTGTGCATTTGGGGTCTAATTACTGTACAACAACTGAGTGATGGACCAAGTATGGCTCCATTCGTATTAAATAACACACTGAGAGCTTGAAGGAGGAATGATAATGAGGGTTCTGAGAAGATGGGATAGCAGTAAGAAAACACATTTTCATATAGATTTTATCCTTTCTAAAAAATCACAGTGACATCATTACATAGCACACGGATAATCAATGGGCAAGTGAAAAACAGGTCACAAGGAGCTGATCTTGAAGCCAGCTTTTTCTGGGTGCCTCATTCAGTGGTCTTTAATACACAAAATTGTAGAGCAAATTAGGAGTTGGTATAAGCAGATGAAATTCCAGCAACTTCTATATTTGTCATGGACAATCTTTGTATCACTCCAGTTTTTTATAAATTCTACTAACCTGTATATAGGAGGGGCAGAAATGCAATATGGGAAGAGTTCCAGAGTAGTTGTTTAAAACAACAGAACAAAACATCAAGAACTGACTGCAAAAATGAGATCTTTTAATCAATAAAAACAAACATGCCCTTTGAGGAAATAGAATTCAAGTAACCCAGAAAATAATTTTTGGTTGAAGCTAGCCATACCAATGCCTTAAAGATATGTATGTATGTAATGATCTTCTCTGATACCATTAAAGCAATAATTTTTCATAACATAGACATAGATGCACTAAATTTGCCAGGATTGTGAGGTATAATGGCTTGTACAGTGTGCTTTTCTAAAGAGCACTGAAATCAAATTCACAGATTCAGACAGCTTTTAAGAACTGAGTTGTCTGCAGGCTGAATAGATGTCTTAGTTTGGGAGGATGCTCTCATTTTCCTTTGTCACTGTAACAAAAGTCACTGATTAACAATGCATTCAATTGTTATGAGATAAATTACAGGATTTTTCACATTTATTCTTTTTTATGTCATCCTTTTGGCTTTCTGATTACTCATGAATTTTCCTTAGTACTTTTCTCTGTTCCCAAATAAAAATTAATGTTACATATTTTGTTTCAGCCCACATGATGTTAAGTTCCAGCCTAGTGGAACTAAATGAATATTGGCTCTGATTGTGTAGAGAAGAGTAGAGATTATAATTTTTTTAATATAACCTCTTAACATGAGGCAGATTCTCTAGAAGTGTTTTGACTTTGGTTTTCTTCCAGTCTGGGGCCAGAGTGTAAATTTTAAGGAACAGAATGGGCACACTTAACTGTCTTTCTTGAACAATACAGGCACAGTTCAGAAGAGGAAGAAAACCAAAGTCAAAGCACATTATGTTTATTATTTTGCAGGCTTTTGGGCCAGTCCTATTTAATATCTTCATTGATGATCTGGATGAGGGGATTGAGTCCACCATCAGTAAATTTGCAGATGACACCAAGTGTTGATCTGCTGGAGGGCAGCAGGGCTCTGCAAAGGATCTGGAATGGTTGGATGGATGGGCTGAGTCCAATAACATAAAGTTTAACAAGTCCAAGTGCTGAGTCCTGCACTTTGACCACAGGAACACCCTGCAGTGCTACAGGCTGGGGACAGTGGCTGGACAGTGCCTAGGCAGAAAGGGACCCAGGGGTACTGGTTGACAGCTGACTGAACATAAACCAGCAGTGTGCCCAGGTGGCCAAGAAGGCCAATGGCACCTGGCCTGGCTCAGGAATGGTGTGGCCAGCAGGACCAGGGAGGTCATTCTCCCCCTGTACTCGGCACTGGTGAGGCTGCACGTTGTGTGCTGTGTCCAGTTCTCAGTTTAGGAAGGACATTGAGACACTTGAGCACATCCAGAGGAGGCAAGGCTGGTGAGGGGCTTGGAATACAAGCCCTGTGAAGAACAGCTGAGGGAGCTGAAAGAAAGGAGGCTCAGGGTAGGCCTTATCAGTCTCTACAGCTGCCTGAAAGGTGGTTGCAGTCAGGTGGGGGTCGGTCTCTTCTTGCAGGCAACCATTGACAGAAAGAGAGGACACAGCCTTAAGCTTTGCCAGGGGAAGTTTAGGTTGGACATCAGAAAAAAATTCTCCACTGAAAGAGTGTTTGGGCAATGGAATCATCTGCCCAGGGAGGCGGCAGAGGCACTGTCCCTGGACATGTTTAAATAAACACTGGACATGGCACTCGGTGCCGTGGTTTAGTTGATGAGGAGGTGTTGGGTCAAAGGTTGAACTTAATGACCTTAAAGATCTTTTCCAGCCCAGTTCACTCTGTGATTCTGTGTGAGTATGTTGTTGCTATTGGTGTCACTGAGGAAATATTTTGTCTTTCCCACTTCGTGTTTTCTTCAGTTTATGAGAATATATTTTCAATTTGTATGGGTGAAGGTGTCAATAATTATGAGTGACAGGTATGGAAATCAATCAACAGAGTACTCCACTTTAGACAGTTTATGAAAAATAAATGTGAAAAAGTAGCTTTTGTGTCTTTAACTTATGCAGAAGTGTTTACTTTTCTAGTAAAGTCCTTGCTTTCAGTTTTTTTCAGGTTTCCAAATTTAAGTTTACTCTTGCATTCTCTCTGCTATACTAGCAAATTTCCATTTCAAACCAGTGAACAAGTCAACTTACTTATGTCCAAATGGTTGTGTGTCTCTTGTAGATCTATATGATGGAGTCACCTGCCTTTCACTACCTGTACTTTCCAACATCTTCCTGTCTCATCAGGTACCTCTCAGAGGTGCTCAATATCTAGTTTGAAAAAGTCAGATGATTCACCACTCAGCATATGTTTTTTTTCTTACCAGAGTTGGTACATATTACTGAAAGTGAAATTTCAGGGTGCAGTTTTCAGAATCTCTTCATCATGATGGTGAACCCACTGAGTCTTGTTGCAGTTGCAGTGTGCTGCTTGGTGCTCACTTTCACAGAATCAGTTGGGGTTGGGTTTGACAAAGAAATGATATTATGTCAAAAGGCCTGGACTTCAATCTGTGTTTGACCATGCAACTTGTAGTAAATTTTCTTACCTTTCTTGACACTTGTTCATTGCAATCGAAAAAATCTTGCTTTTATCTGGAGCAAACACAAGTGTTATACTTGCTGTAGTTAGTTCCTTATGACAGAAGAGTGTGAAGCTGGCTAATAAAAAATGGAAACTGTGCAGGTACCTTGTGTGCTGAAAGCTTTTTCTGGAGAAATGATTAAATGCATTGAATTCCACATCTGATCAATATAAAAATTATTCTGGCTGTTGCTGGGCCTGGCAAACATTTTCATCAGATTTGGCTTCAATCTGTAGTGAGACGTGTTTATAGAACTAATTTCTAAATGCTTCTCTTATCAAAGGAAATTTTTATTATTTTTGATAAAAAATTACTATCTCCTGAACTGCATTATTTAAAATTGAAATAGAAAGCTATTTTCTTTTAGTTCGTTTGAAAACTCCCTAAGAACCTTCCCTTGAATAAAACATATTCTCTTTGATTCAAACAGGCCTGCTTTCCGCACTTAATGAAGTATCATTGTAACACAACAGGTTTTAATTCTTTTTCCATTATCACCTTAACTCTAATTCTACCAGAGCTTCCTATGTGACTGCTTCCTTTGTTCAGAATATGACTTTCTCTCAAACAAAGAAGCTGAACCAGAATTTTTGAATTTATGGCACACTTTTTAAAAAGCCAGCTGCATTGCATAGCCCCAGGTAACAGCTACTGAGCAGGGCTGCAGGTACCAGACACACACACAGCCACGTGTGTGGGATCCCTTAGGGGCTACATCCATGCCTTCCTGTTCAGCTGAGCCAGTGCTGTCACTAAATTCTGGGGCCAAGAGTAGCAGAAGGACCTTCATCCCCCTCTGAGTTACAGAAGCAGCTCGTTCTGTTCACCCTGTGCACTGCACAGCTGCAGGAATGACAGACATGGGGCTGCAGATGTAAGGCAGGGAAACAGCAGTTCAAGGGACCTGCTCTGTTCCAATCAAAATTTCCAGATGTCAATGCTTCTTCCCTTTTGGTTCAAAATAAATCTGTTTGAATGTTAAAATTGCAGCATTCTGCCTTCCTTGTCCCTCAGCTCCTATTTCTTCCTGCTGCCTGTATCTCATTGCAGTAGTCCACCTTCTGGAGCACATTCTCTCACTTTTGACTTTACAGGCAATGTGGCCTGGCAAAAGACCAGTCGTGCCTTTCTGCCAGCTCCTTCTTCAGCTTTATTTCATCAGAGTCAGAAGTAAGTGTGATTGTAATAAGTGCAGTTATTGATATATTTTCTTCCATTTTGAGATTGGACCATCTAATTTGGCAGGTTTTGAATTGTGCTGCTAGCTCAGATAGGAAACATTTTGTAGAAGGGATGAGGTTTGTATTTGAAGGTGCCAATGAAATAACAAATAAATAAACAAAAATCAAGCTGTTCTCATTTCAAGGGGGTTTATTATTTAGCCAGAGAATTGAAAGACTGCAACAGTACATACTAGAGCTTTTTGGTTGTTTTGATGTTACTGTATGGCAGTTCAGGTTAGGGTTACTTTGTGAGTGTGTAATGAGACACTAAAAGAATTGGTGGACTATATTGAATTTTTTTTTTCTTCATAAAAAGAGTGGCAAGTGGGGTCATTCCTCTATTTACTTAATTTTGATGTTGTATGACTTTTTACATTTTCTTCCCACATGTAGACGGGAGGGACTGTGGCCAACACTGTGACCAGAACATTACTGCTCAGGAATATGGGTTCCTCAATCATTCTAATTTGGGAATGAGAACTATCAAAGCAGCAGTTTAGTCCCTGCACTCAAAAGGCACAGAATTACCCATTACTGAGTTATGCAACTGTGGTGTTTTAGGACAGACACCTGTTTGCTTTTCAGCACTGTTGTTCTTATTCTTTATTCTTTTGAATACAGAGTCATATCAATTTCGATAAAATTTAGGAGGAAAACAAGGCTTCAGGGAAAGATTGCTGTGATAGGCATCAACAGTGTAGTAAATATATGGAAGTTTTTTGCAAGATGCAGTGAAAAGCTGCACTGATCTGTGGCCTACTCTTCCCCTCCCAGCTCTAGCTGCTTACACACTTCCTTCCTTCAGGATATAAGCAGGATACTTTTGCTTAGTCTGAACCACTCATTCACTTTAATAATTTGATCAGTGCTGAATCAAACTGAATGCTAGGGATGCATAAGTTCTGTATCCCATTGCCAGCCTTTCATCCATTTTTTCACCTCCTTGACCAAATGTGAGGCAGGCAGGTGTTTGCAATGTCTGGCAAAGTGGATAATGGAATGGGCCTCCTTGGACTTTACAAAACAGCTGTGTGAAATGTTAATGTTATTGTGTGGGTCAGCTTGTGCATGTGGGTAGAAGGGGGAGTCTAGGCATTATCAAAGACAAATTTGTTTTAGCATATTGGGTATTGTTTCAAAAACATTTTTGCCTCACAAATAAATTGCATATGGATGAGGGGTGCTATTGTGCTGTTGATGGTTTGTACTATGGTGTAGGCATTCTTTCTTCACTCTGCTCAACACTACACCTGCTAGGAGTGCATTAAGCAAAGTGACTTTGTTTTGTCTTTCTTTCTCAGAGAGATACAATGATAATGATAGAGTTTATTTGTTTCTAGATAACATTGTGTTTATATGTTTGATATGAAAGTCAGTATTAATAGATGTGCTCCATTCTTGGAACAAAAGGTAAAGAGATTTGTCTCTCCAGGCTGAGATTGAGTTCCGCAGTCCTGGAGCACCCTGAGAGTACTTGGATGAGAGATGTTTAACCCTAAAGAAGATCCCATAGTGTAAGAGGAGCAAACTCATCACTAGGCTTCATCCTTATGGCCATCAAATCCCCTGAGTCCAAGCCATCAGGCACTGATAGTAAGGACTGTGTGGAACTTCAATGTTATCTGAATTTCTGTGAGAAGCCACTTTAGATGGAAAAGTCTTGTGTGTTTCTGTGTCAGTATTATTGAGGAAGGACAGTGAGACATTTTGAACAGCTGGAGTGTAAAAGCCATGGTAACAGAAGTTTTATTTTGACCTGATTACCTATGGGTGAAATGAAGTTGTTCAATTAATCTTTTGTAATTTGGTCTATGCTTAATTTGGTGTCCCTCGTGTTGTCTGCTGACATCAGAAATGGAGCACTCTGTTACACGTGCGTTCACCACTGTGCCACCACCTGTGTACGTAGACATGCACACCTTTAAGTAAAGATAATTTGGGGTGATAGTTTTGGTTGGGTGTATCTGGGTTTGTTTGTTTGTTTTTAATGCTTTTAGTGAAGGTTTGGGGTTTTTTTTCCCCACAGATTTTGGCCTATAGATTTTTTTTTTTAAACAGGAGTAATGATGATGAAAACAGTTATGATTGTCTTGTTTAATAGAAGATGCCTATTGTATCACAGCTTAGTCAGATTAATTCAGTCCAACCTTCAGCTGAAAGGACAAGCTTTAAATAACATACCTCAGGTTGTGCTGATTTTGTTTAAGAGGAGGAACAAATATTTTTTACAATTCAAAAACTTTTAAACATTAATATGTGCATTGAAATTATTAAGTATCCTGTTATGCATTTACCTTGAAATGTATTTGTAAACATGCTGTATATAACTCGTGTAAATACTATACCATTATAAAATGTGATTCCAAAGATAAACTTGGTCTTAAATGTTCCTAGTTTAGGTAACCTTAGCCAGGCAAACACTGTCTTTAAGGTAATGTCACTCTTTTGATGAAGCTCAAGGCAGAGCTGTAGGATGAGAGCTGTAGGTCAGAACATAATATGTATGAAATGATCAAATACATAGCTTACACTATAAAGCAGCATAAAACCTAAAAGGTATTTTTAAATCCTCTTTCTCAGGGATTTCTGAATGTAATTCCATATCTTCTCACCGAGATAAAAATATACTCTGTGGATTACTCTAATTAAGCAGTATTAGATACAGCTTAAATCTATTTTGCAAATATGTTTAATTTTGATAAATATCACCATTCAGTTTCTAGATATGTTTTGTGTCTAGAATCTAATAAATCCAGTTTGCTGAGCTTGGTTCAGCAGCCTGGTAATTTTCCATTCTGTGTCCTGGGGTTTTTTTTATGTTCTGTTTTTTGAAATATTTAAGTAGCAGACTCGAAGAGATAAAGGCCAAATATGGAAAAGCTGTACAGCATTGAGAAAAAATTCAGTAAAAATGGCCAAGATACCATAATTTAGATGCCCCAGTACAGCAAAAAATGTTTTTCACTATGTATAAAACTGACATTTTTGTTATGAACATTTATTTCTCTTATGGGAAAGGCTCAGTATATAATATCATGGTTTTTTAGGCTGCTTGAACATGGGCAGGCCAATTAGCAGAGATTGCTGAACCAGGACACCTGTGGCTGACTTCAGTGCTACCAGTGAATTGCTTCAGGCTGGGCACGAGTGAGGCAGAGCTGCTGGGGGAAGCAGCTGGTGAGGATGAGCCAACATCCACCCTAGGAGTGCCTCAGGAATGTTGTTTCCTGCTGTTTCTGGGCTGGCTGGGTGGGCCCAGTGCCCATCTGTGGCTGGAGAACATGCAGCATGCTCCTGCAGCTTCACCCAAGAAGGGTTTGGCTCCTGCTCTGAGTCTGCCCTGGGGAGAGCGACAGTGGGGAACTGGGACATGCCAAACCTGGCTTGAGCTCTTTATTCCCACCCCAGCCAGAAGGCTTCTGTTCTGAAGAGAGTAAAATTAAACCCTTTTTGTCTTCTGTGACAGACATTTCATGTGGAAAGAGAAATCTGATTTTTACAGGGTTTAGCCCTTGGACTTTAGGTTTTGCAGTAATTAGTTTTCTGGTTTGTTTTATTGAATTTCTAATTCCATTTAAAATAGGAACAAGAGGCATTTTGGAGTCACTTTCCTGTGATGGCTTTGCTTCTGAGGTTAAGAGCCATATTAGAAATGTAGGACAGTTAGAGGGGGAATGAACTTGAAAGATTGGATTTGAGTCCACAAGTGAGCAAATAAAATGGAGGAAAAAAGTTACTGTGTGCTCTTCTTGCCTGTATTTAAAATTTTGAGTACAGAAATACATGACATATGTGCATGTTTTCCTCCTCAATCCTTTTTTTCCAAGGAATTATAATCTGAATGGTTCAGCATATTTAAGCTTTAAGTTAATAAAGTTTAAATTTTGAGATATAAGTTACCACTAATCCAGATGCCAAAGCCTTACACTGACCTTCCCCTGAGTGAATCAAAACATTTAGTGTGACTCAAGGTAACACTTAGAAATGTAGAAATCGTATAATTTGCTATAACATATTTCTATATGGAATCAAAAACTTTCACCTGCCATCTGGTGGAAAAAAAATGAAAAGCTACAATATGAGAACCTCCTAACTAAAGACTACACCTGTTTTCTACTTGCTAGTAGTATAGAAATATGCAGTGCTAGTTCTATATAAAGAAGATTTTATTCTTACATTCCTGGCTTCTTTCCTGTGTATGCTACAAGAATAGGAATTTTTAGATCCTTTTTTTCTTCTATATCAATAGGATAAAAGAGTAATTGGATTCACCAGTTCTTCATATTTGCTTGAATATAAACCATCTACCCTTCATGGTCAGAGCATGCTCGTAGGAAATAAAATAAGGAAGATGTGATAGAAAAACATAAAAATGTATTGATTAAACCTTCTGGGAGATTTGATTCTACAGTAATATTCAATCACATGTCACCTGCAGTACACTAAATAAGTTCTAAAAGTTCTTAGTATTCCATATCACCAAATAAGTCACAGAGGAAATCACTTGCTGCAGCAGTTCTCTCTTAATCAGGAATATTGTTGTACTGAGAACTATATTCTTTCATTAGAATTATGGTTTTGAAAACAGTGTAGGAAAATGTTCTTAACTTCACTCTTAAGAGGAAAGCTTCACTTAAGGATGGGAAATTTGTGCTGTTGCCGGGGTGTAGTTAAGTTTTGAGTGTGCATTTTGGTAAGAAACAAGTGGCTGCCAGCTTTTAATTGTGATAGTTCCACGGCAGGGACAGCAGCATTGTGTGCATTGGAGCTGGGTTCTCTCTGGGTACTCGTGGCAGTAAATGTTCCAGTTAAGGAAGCAATTCTATTTTCACGCTGGACAAGTAAAAACAAGCAATAAAGCAGTGAGATTAACTTTCATGTTTTTACTGGAATCTGTAGCTCTGACAACTTTGAGAATAAAACTTCTTTTACTACAAACTGAGGAAATAGAGTCTGAATATCTTAGAGATAACAAATGTGAATCAACACGAATTTTTTCACCCATTTCAGTATGCCAGCCTCTTTGTAGTCTAAAATAACTACAGTGGCAGTATTTAATTAGAGTTTATCCATAATCAGGAGTAATAAGTGATGTTGAATTTATGGTGTGTTAAGTACCCACAGTAATTTGTTAAGTGGAAAAATCTGAGGCTGATTAGTTTTCACCTATAAAGACTTTCCTTTTGGGCCCTAGAATGTCCACATGGGAGCTCAGCAGGAATACCAAGTATATGCAAGGTACACAATCTACCCAATAGTCTTCTGAAGAACAAAAGTCTCCCTATGAGCTTTTGGCCTTCAGAACATATTTATACTGAGCTATTCCATCTCCTCTGAGAGATGGAACTGTCCACAGTCTATATTGATCTGAATGCTTGGGTAAAGATTTTATTCTTTAAGGTTGTGGTGTAGTTCTAGGCAATGTTAAAAAGGTTGGGAGCTTTACCTGCCCCTTACGTTTTGTTCTAGTACACAGGGGATTCATTTTGAAGGATATAATAGGTCTTAAGCTTGTCAGTCTGCACTATTTATTAAACCATTAAACCGTTTTCAAGTTGTTTAATAAATAAATGATGATGTTTTAAATGTCATCAGGAGTCAATAAAATCTTCCAGACTCAGAAATTGTGTAAGCTCTAAACATGCTTGGTTCTGATTTGTCCAAAACAGGAGTGAGCTGCCTGTCCACCTTTTGAAGATGCAGGCTAAAGATCCAGGATTAGCCCTAGTTACATTTTGTGTAGTTTATTTTTTCTTTCATTGTAATTCATTATTTCAAATAATCTCACTTTAGTCATCGTAAACATTATTAACAGGAAAAAACCCAACAAAAACAAAACTAAACCAGCAAAGCCCAGTGATAGGAACACCAGGTTAACTCAGCTGATTTATAGAGGCAAATAACACCTGAGCTTAGAAACTGGTTTGTCTTTGTATTGCTCAGAAAACAATGAAAGCTTCGTGGAAATGGAAGTTTGTAGAATGCTTCCTTCTCCTCCTACAACGTTGATGCAGTAAATTACTAATCTAAATATTTGGCTTTTCCAAAGATCACTGCCTTTTACCTGAAAGGGATTATCCATCTAATTTTATCTTTATTTGCTTTAGTCATCAGGATGACTTCAGGGTGCAAGTTATCTGTACTGTGTAACAGTTTCTTCCTTGCAATGAGCTTGCATATTGCAGGGAAGGTTTCATGGAGACTTGCTGCTGATTAAAATGTTGTTACCACTTCTGTTTCCTTCTCCAGACCCACTAAATAACCATTAATTTGTAACATTTTTTCACAGCTGATATCTTGCAATGTATTTTTCTCATTAAATATAGTGCAAAAATACTATACACATCGAAATGCTGTAATGCATCCTTCACTCAACTTCCTTGTTGTCTGTCTGAGCATGTTGGTCTTGTGCATTTAAATAATTAATTTTCATTTTCAATATCTAGTGATGATATTCTTTGCACTGATATTTTGACATGAAAATTCAATTATTTTTGTAGCTCTGAAAGATGTGGGATGTGTAATAACTTTGATAATTAACCCAGTGTTTGGCAGTATATTGAAAGTGATGTTTAAGGATTACAATTCAATTGCTTTTTGTTGCAGTCTTTGTTTGCAATCTTACAGCTGACTGTCATTCTTTTAGTTTGGTTGTTTTGCTAGAGGTCCTGAAGAGTCTTAAATATAATGACAGTTTTCTGTAACTGAACAACGAAGTTTTGGTATAGTCCTGGTTTTGCTAAAATAATTAATGGATGTGCAGGCTGTAGATGCTAAATAGGATAATTATAATATTAAACAAATATTTAGCACAGGAAATGGCACAAAAAACTAGGTCTGACCTACCTTCATGCAGTTACCTGCTTGATCTGGGAGCAAAGATGATTAAATATTGTATTGAGGGATTTATTACCTAAAACTATTTGGTCTGTGAGGGAAGGGGAATATTAGAAGCAGCTGCTGTCTCAATAAGTATCAGGTAGAAAAATATGTTTGGGGAGCTGTGGTTAAGTGTAAAATATAAGAAAATTGACTAAAACCCAGTTAAGTAATGAGATTGACATTTCCTCATGGCACCCTGTATTCTACTACTGAAATCAGGGGAAATCCAGAGGCCTCATTGTCTAAATACAGAGCAATATTTCCTTTGGATGTACTATAGTAGGATCTTCATAAAACCAGTGATCTGGTAATTGATGTCTTATGATTTTAACAGAAAATTGTGAATGCCCTTCAATAGTTGCTGTACCTAGCAATGGTGGTCAGACTGTTTCTGTTGACTGAAATGAGCTATACCATACTTGTACCTTCTTAATTAAAAGGTGCTTTCCCTCCTATCCCGAATCTCAAAGATGCTCTATCCCACCTGCTCTCAAACACTTTAGAAAAATCCGAGTCCAGAAGCACCACCGTTCCTTTTCTGTCGATGGATTTCTTCTGTTCATTGGACAAGGCTGTCAGGAACCTGGTGTGATTCTTCAGCTATTGATGATGGCTATGAGGAAGAACGTGCAGAATGTGCGTAAACGTCCTTGTTTCACCTGGATTTTGTAATGTGAGCTAATTTTTGGAAGACAGAACTGATGTTCATCTTGGAAGTGGATGTCACACTAGGAGCACAAACATTCTCTGCAGCTCCTTGTAGATCAGGCTCTCAGTTGCATGTGGTTTTTTTCACCCATTGTTCAACATTAGGTTAAACTGCAGAGAGCTGATGTATAATGTGGATTTGATATTGTAGTGATCTGTAATTCCTGGGTATTTATATTGGAATCTTTGCAAAAGAGAGCCAGAGAAGCTTAATCGTTCTGCTGAGCTGCCTGCAAGACACAGTTAATGGTTAAACAAACACTTTACTTTTAGGTCTGTTCATGTTTTTCTTCAGATATGATTTCCATAGATGTTCCAAAGTGTGAGCTTTCTAGGAGGGAAAGAGAACTTTTTACCTTAATAACCCCTGGATCTTTAGAAGACTCCTCTGGAGAAACATTTACAATACTCTTCATTCACAAAAATTAATGACCTAGCACTCCAATTCTCGATGGTGCTCCTGGGCACAGGAAAGCATTTATGTATTTACTTTCATATTAATGTAGGATAACTCATTTTCAGCCTCACTGGGACAGTCTAAATACTTCTTATTTCGTTAGAAAATGACTGTTCTCAACATGTCAGGGAACATGTAACTGACAGTTATAGATAGCACATATGTCACCTTCAGTAAGAGAATAGCAAACGTAATGAAAAACATGTTATAAAAACCAAAAATTATGTCAGAAATACTGCTTATTTGCATTCTCTAGATGTTTGCTATTATACTCTGGCAACCTGGCATTTTCTTGTTTTTACTTCTGAAATACATAACTTTTTTCTTAAATTAGAAAAGAATAGTTTTCTTTTTAATTTTCCCTTTTTATTTCTTTTTTTTTTTGGAGTGGAGGTGAAGTGGTAGGGGTTATTAGGGACCTTACGTAGGAGCTAAAGAAGCAAATATGGCCATGTAGAAGCAGTTATAAAACAGTTCAAAATGTAAAGAAATGGAAGATATTTCTTATTTGTATGAATAAGACACAGATTCAATTAAGAAAATTATAAATGGAATTAATATCTTTGAATTCAGCAGAAAAAAAAACATAAAACATAGAAAATTGAAACCAGAACCTTAAAAATTACTTTTTTTTCATATTTTAAAGGATTTATTAAAGGGAAAAAGAGCACCTAACACATCCAATAATAGCACTTGTTCTGATTAATGATTACCTGAATGCCCCTATTTGTTTTGCTCTCAAATAAGTGAGCATTACTGAAAAATATTTTTTTTCCTTTTTACTGAGGAAAACAGAACAAACAAACAGAAGCTTGTGATTTTCCCACTGGAATCTTAGTTCAGGAAGATCAGTGTGGTTTACAAGATACTAAACTTGTTTCAGCAGATATTTTTCCCCCATAACTGTTCAGGTAAATGTTACTGCGAGTTCCTGCTTAGGAACCTCACACAAACAAGACCCCCTATATCCTTATGAGATAGATCTACTTTATTTCTTTCATGTTGCAAGCTGTGAAGTTGGAAACAGTATAATTGTTTTGCTGAGGACAATAGAGAGCCAGGAGGAGCCAGGTTTGCAAATAGTTCAGGTGAATAATGAAGATCAGTGATCACCTTTTCAAGAACTGCTTGTGGCCAGAGTTTCACACCAGGCCTGTGGGCTTGTGCTTTCCTCCCTGAGCAGAGGGCAAGGACAAATGTTCAGGAGACACCATGTTCCAAGTTGCCTTGGCAGTTGGGGTGTGGGACAGAAATGCAATTTCATCATTATTCCTCCGGTGTTGTGAGAGGACCTTCCATTTGCTAGTGTCAGATGAAGGCATTTCTCCACCTCTGAAATAAAATGGGCAAAGGATATTTGAAATGAGCCAGTTATATGAAATTTATTAGTGCAAGCCAAAACTTCCTTTCCCCAATTTGTCTTTTTTCTTTGACATAAACCTATAGCCTATGCAGACTCCAACTTGCTTACAATTCAGGTAACTTCTACAATGGAAGAATAAGCCTCTTAACAAGATTGAATTTGCTATTGTGCAAGTTGCAAGCTGAACAAACAGAGATTGGGCAAATTTCTGTTCATTCATGTGCCTGTTTTAAAAAACAAATACCAGTTTAATATAAATGGAAATGAGAGCAGTGTTAGTGTGGACATAAATCTTGATCTATTGTAACCTAATAATGAAAGCCACTCTGTTCAGAGTCTAGATAAATGAAATAAAGTCATAGGGTGCTTTGGGGTTTTTTTAATAAGAATAAGAATCATCACTTTTAACTTAAATTTGCTCTCCTTTTATTTGCTCACTGTGTTTTTGGACAAAGCCATTATTTATGGAAAACCAGTTGTTTGTCTCAAAAGAAAAGCACGTCACCCTATTATACATGATGTGTAATTGTTTCTGGTAAAAGATAAAAAAATGTGGCAAGATATTTTAAAAGAAAGTTTCCTGGCTGACTTCATAAACTTTAATATTTATATAACCTTTAAGCAGTCAAGAGACTATGCCTAATGACAGTCAACTAACAGCTTGACCTTTATTGAATGGAAGAATGGTAGCACACTTACAGGAGTTTCATTTCAACAGCAAGCTAATGTTGAATTTCTTTGGGCTATTAATGTACAGTGAGCAAACTGAAATTCATCTGGAGCCTGGAAATGTATTATTTCCATTAAATAAGTCCTGCACAACTGAAGAATAGTGGATTTAAAAAGCAGTCACCTTCAGATTCTGTAAGTCTATTTTGATAATCTTGTTACAAATTAAAAGTGAAATATCTCAAGTTCTAAAAAATATTAGAAGGGGTACATATGCAAATTGGCTATTACCATATCCAAAATCTCTATGTTAATCAGCAGTTCAATAATTTGTATGTGTATGCAAAGCCTAAACACTGTGTTATTTTTTCCCTGCCTTTTATAGCGGAATTAATCATACTGTCATAGCAGTTTGAAATAATTATAAAAGTGAGTTTGAAAGATTAAGATTAAATACTTTCAAAATGCTTAACTGAGATGTTTTCCTCAAACATACAGTAGAAGGACAAATAATATTTGAATGTCACTGGGTCCTTTGTGATGATTTAGAACATAGTAAAGCAATTATTTTCAGCAGGAGGTTAGTTTTAAATAGCTATTGCTAGTTCAGAACAGTAGTACATAGACACACATCAAGATCTCTTACTTTGTCAAGAATGTGGTTGTGAGGTGTAAGGAGACTGTTACAGGAATCATTTGCACAGTTTGGGTTGGTGTTTGGTTATTTTGTTGTTATTTGGGGGTTTTTTGCACACAGTTTAAGAGAAAATCTTTTAAGTTACAGAGAAAGAGAAAAGTCTAAAGTATGTGAGGAGTCCTTATTTAATATTCTTGGTCAAGATGACATAGGCACTTCCACTAGGAACACAAAGACCTTTCAGGTATTTTCATAAGCTTGAAATGCAATGTCAGAGTAAATTAGTGAAAATGAATTATTGCAGGAATGCTGATGCAGCTGTTCAGAACAGAAAACGCAGCCTTGTTACACACACACCTTGAGTGTTGTTCCACTCTTCCTGGACATGGTTACAGCAGAGCAAGTCAGGCCCTTTTCAGAGAAAGCCTAAAAAATCTGAAACTCCACTTTGGAGGGAAGAAAAGCTGAGAGCACTATAGATTAGAGGTCTGCAGAACTGCAGAGGGGTTTGGTAAGGTGAATACAGAGCAGTTGTTGATTCCTGTAACAGAAAACTCCAGATACTCAACAATGCCAGTAGGAGAACAGTATAAAGCAGAGAGGGGGACACAAGGTTTCTTTAGGGATAGGCAGGGTTAGTGATTCTGGCACCAGAAATTTGGTGTTCTGGGAGCCTGTGGAGGTGGACAGCATCAGCAAGTTCAAAAACCAAACTCAGTTTATGGGCTGGATTCCAGAGATTATTCCTGTTTGTCCTTTTCTGTTCTTTGTATCCAAGACAGACTCCTGGGCTAGGTAGACAAATGCTCTGACTCAGAGCACTTTTTATTCTTGCATATTCCTTTAGTGTGACAATGAAGATGAAGAAGAGGTTTCTTGCCATCTAGTAGAACTTAATTTAAAATAATGCACATAGTAAGTCTCCATTAAGTCACTGAAAAAAATACTTTAGCTGATTTATAAAAGAACTGTTGGAAAACTAATTTTTGAATGGACAGTACTTTCAGTCTTGAGGCTTGTAACTGTTCTAAAGGATACTGATCTCTATTGAATTTAACTGACTGGAGTACCTTTATAATATATTACACATTCTATAGTTTTTATTTTGGGGAATAAAATGTCATGGAGAGGTCAGAATTGCATAATCTTCTGAAATTGTGGATTTCCAAGTAAGAAAATAAACCTCTTATGTAAGTAGGGACATAGGAATGGAACCTTGCCATTTATTTACTGCTATGACTTCTGCTGAGAAGCACATCCACAGCCCCCAAGCAAGTGCATTCCTGGTTCTGGAGGTTGGTTGGGGTATTTTGGCTAAGCCACCCACTGATCTCATTTTGGAATTGCATCTGCAGCTACCTCAAGTCTGTTGCTCTCACTGAGAAGGAGGAGAGGCTAAACATCAGCTGAAGGTTGTCTGCTGAAAAGTACAGCACTTTGCTGAAACGAGCTGAAAGTACAGTGTTTCAACTTTTCTCTTTTTTAATTCCAAATTCTGCTTTCCTAGGTTGCATTTGACTTTCACATAAATTAAATCTTTACAGAGAGCACTTTGAGCAGCCAGCAGGAAAGGTATCACTGTGTGAGCTGAAGTGGGCCAAACTTGGCTTCATAAAGATGCTCTGACACTTTAACAAAATTAATGCTTCAAATTATTGCTTTATTACTTCATATCATGCTACTGTGTTTCTACAGTTTAAAATGTTTGATAAAGATGGCCAGAACAAAAGAATTGCTTTTGCAATTGACCTTTCATTACTTTGGCTTGCACTTGTAGGCCTCCAACAAATAACTGATGTGCACAGTTTAAATGTATATATGCAGAAGTTCAGAATTAAAAATACTGTAAAAGTAGCTTGCTATCTTTTCACACCTTAGTTTAACTTGGGTATTTTTAATGCAGAAGGTTTTCAATTAATGGCTATATTAATACCTATAGGACCTTCAATTAGCCTTTGAAGGCTCATCAACAACTGTAATTGTAATCCAAGATTAAAATCCCGTGTTTCCCTGTAGGAAAATGCAGCTAGATCTCCTTATGCTTTCTCCATTGCCTGGAGGATAGCTGGTCACATATTTCTGTTACAGTCCTTCTCTACCTGTGGGCCTGAACATGTCTGTTGCCTGCCATGCTCTTCATTGCAGAGATGAGATCTGACTCCTGGAGTCAAGCAGTTGGCTTTATCCTCCTCCTCAATATGCTTATTAAAATGAACCAGAGGTTAGTTCATTCTAAAGACCTGAAGAAGAATTATTAAGGAGCTGATTAAGTCAATTATGCTGCTTAGGGAATCCTTTTTGCTGTGTTGTTGTTAGCCAGGAACCTTAATAGGACAATTAGGATTAATTAAAATCAGCCTGATTGATTAGGATATATAAAGCTGCACGTGAGCTGTAGCTGTGTGGTTGTGTTTGTGCAGTGTGAAGGGGGGGGCAGTGGCTGCTGAGGTTTATGTTTCTGCAAATATTATCTGTATGCAGATAGGAGCAGGTTGATTTGAGGGGGCAGTTGGCTTTGACAGGGATGATTCCACATCAGAGAATTAAATTTTCCACATCTCCCTATTGGGATTAACAGGACATGAGACTGAACAAAGAAACAGCAAATGGATTTTGCTGTATTTATGTGTAAAATGACATGGGGGTGGAGAATCAATCTTTATTTTGCCTGTGAGATGACGTGATTTAAACTCACCATGATCACTTGGGGCCAAGGAGCAATGGAGGCTTAATGGCAGTGGAAGGTGAGGGAGAAGGGCACTAAAATGAGGCATTTCTACTGCCTCTGTGCCAGGGGATGTAAGCTCCCAAGCTAGGTGGCTGAGTTGCCATCAGACATCAGTTTCTGCATGCAGCACAACCATCTGACTGTGCTTGTGTCTTCAGGATGTTATTAAATGGATGATGTCCAAGAAAATTCGAACACTTCTGTAATGGCTGTTTTAAACTGTGCCAATAGCACAGTTAATAGATTCAGCCATATGCTCTCACAGCCCTGGGATCTTAACCTTTTCCAGTGTCATACAGTTTGTATGCAGACACATGATGGGAAAGAATGCCATGGGAATGGTCATGTGGCTTTTCATCTTCTGGGGAAGGGTCTTTCAATGACCAAGCAAGGTCTCTCTTCATTTAAAGCATGGCTCTGCTCTTGCCTTCTTTTCATACATTGATTCGTTTTGATTACTTCTGGAAACTTTTTATATCTGATGTTTTGTCTCTTTGAAATAGCTTTCTTCTAAAAGGGAACTGATCTACTGTGAAAAAGGTTATCTGAGGAATGCACCTTAAAGCTTCCTTTGTTTTACTGCCAATGAACATAAGCAGCTCCACTGCTTGTTCTGTATCTTTATCCAAGATTTTTTCAGACATTTCCTATGTAGGGAAACACACAGAGTCTTCACTAGACATCAGCAAGACTTTAATCAGCAAAAATATTTTTTGTTCTAAGCAGTAGGATCTTAGATGAGCGGTATCAGTCAAAATTTCTTTCTTCAGGTGCTTCAAAAGAAGTAGTTATTTATTAATGAACTGGAAAATTAACTAATCTTTCAAAACAATATTTTTAAGCATCTCCTCATTTACTACACTCCTGAACTAGTGCATATCTAGGTAAGTGTGCTATCTCAGGTTTTATTATTCCATGTACTGGTAACATCCATTTCCAAGAATGCTTATTCCATCTTATTAAGGAAAATCTTCAAATATTATCTCAGATGTCAGTCCAAATTTTCACATTACTATTTGAAAATGTTACGATTCTTTACTTGTATCTCATGCTGTTAGGAAATACCAGAGGAATCCCTGTTTTCAATAAATGGCATTTAGCAAAACTTGGTGTTTAGCATATTATCCTGTGATCTGCACTGTCTGAAGTTATCCATGCAGTCCTGGGGTGTCTCTTAATCTGCAGAGTTTTTGCTCTTAAAGACAGTGATAGTTAAGGAGAAAGAGATAAGCAGGAGATAATGGTGTCACTGAAAAAAAAATCTCAAACTCTTTTAATCCTGATAAAAATATTTATTTCAGGGGCTAATACCCAATAAGACTCAGTAAGACTATCCTAGTTCCATAATCTAAGAAGGCAAAAGTAATCATCCACAAGATTAATTTTTTGCCTAAATTGTATTGGAATAAATCTTAGTAGAAGCCTCACAACATTGAGATATTAAGAAGATACTGGATGACATCTACTTTTTTTCTGCTTTCTAAAATCTAATGCTATTCTGAGAAGTTCCTGTATATTGTCATGACATGCCTGAAAAGTCATAAATCCCTTTCAGGGATTGTAATTGCAGTCATCTCTGGCAGTCAGAAACCCTTATTAGGTCTTTCTCAATAAATCCAAACAATGAAAAAAAAAAAAAGCTAAAGAAACCACATGTATGTGGTACTCCACTCCCAGTTTTCATTACTGATGCAGAAAAGGATTAGACAAAGCTTTGGTACTTACTTCCTGTAATTTTTTAAGGTCTTTTTTACAATCTACCTGTCATTTTCATTACTTTATTTACCCTTAAACATCCTCACCCAGTATTTACAATAAATTGCATCTGCCCTTTAAAGCTGAAGTATTAATAAGTACAAATTTACATAACATAATACAAATCAATAACTAAAAAATTCCCTGTTCTCACCAATAGGTGGTGGTGCTAGCTGGTTCTTTATCTGTTGCTTCTTCAAACTTCAGGGCAACTAACTGTAAAAATATCTGCATATTTCTAGCATAAGAAAATTGGGCACAGGTAATTCGAGATGCTTGGAGCCAGGGTGCCATGGCTGCAGGAGGAAATGCAGACCCTGTGAAAGGATGAGCAGTCTTGCAGTGCTGGAGGAAGATACAGAAAATACCCTTCAGTTTCCCTCTCTCCAGACTGCTTAGAAAACTAGCTCCCTCTGGTTTTACTTGCTGTTGCAATGTCTTCCACTGAATCATTGAAACAATCTTCTGAAAATGCTGCCATGTCACCTGGGCTCTCCCCTGGTTACCAGTTGCCAGTTTATGAGGTGGGAGTAGCAGGATTTGTGTGTGCACAAAGTGAATGCTTGAATTCCAAGAACAAAACAATGGTCTATGAATGGATAAAAGGCTGTGAAAGACAGGGCTCTTTTTTCAGGCAGTGAACAAAAGTACTGCGAGAAATGGAGGTCATATCTGAAGTTAAACACAAGTGCATCACTCAAAGATTATGAGATTCACACGCACAAAAAAATGAACATTACAGTAGGTAAGCTGCAATGTGAAAAACATTGGAATAAAAGCATATGTGGCATGTTGAACACAGGAGGAAATGACTAAGAGAAACGTTGTTCTTCCCTTGAATTCCCCCTTTGATTGGAGCTTAGTTCATTGTCGCAGAAAAAGTGTTTGTTTGGGCAGGATATGCTCTGAAGTCGGTCATATCACAAGCAGACAGTCTGATGGGTGCCACTTGGGCTTAGCTCTAGGCCTTATATTATAATAAGCAGTTTCAGCAAGCCACGAGTTCCTCTAAAAGAACAATTAAAAGTTGACACACTTCAAATGAACTCAAGAACAAATTAAAACATGCCTGTAGCAAGGACCGTGCTTTTAATTTTGTATAACCTTCATTAGAGTCTATGATAATGTGACACAAGAATTCTTGATGCTAAATAAAGCATCAAAAGTATGAATGTGTTCATCATCTGATTGCTTTCTTTGTTGTGGGTTTTTTTTTTCCTCTTTTTTTTTCCTTCTGTTGTCTTTTCCCTGTATCTCTGGCCTGTTTGCTTCCCTGTTTTTTCTGTGGTCTGCTCTCACTGCAAGGAGGAAGATAACTCATGACTGGCAGCCAGCAGCTTGGAGTGAGAATTCTCATTTGTCACATTCTGTTGCCAGCTGCCAAGTGAGATATGCAAAACCTTGTTTCAGAAAGTTCCAGTATTGTCAGGTTCCCTTGGCTGCTAATGTCTTTCATTCTAGTATTTTGGAAGGGAAAAAACCTTCGGTAAAATATTTGAGCTTCTCTGATTTTCTTTTGGAAGAAAGAAGAAAGAAAAGGAAAAAAAAAATGGGAGGAGAACAGATGGAAATTTATTAGAGATGCAATTTTAAAAACACCTATTTTTAGCAGTTGTACTGGTAGGTAACAAGTTTTTAGTAGGCATATAAAGTCTGTAATTGCTGAGGTTCAAACACGCAATTCTCAATGCCAAAGTACCTGACAACTTGAGCTCGTGCCTGACTACTCTGAACTGGGTTTATAGACCTGCTTGCTGGAAGTATTCTAGATTTTCATTCTGTCACCTTATCTTCTTTACGGGCTTCTCTTCTACCTGAAGCAGGACGCAAAGACTCACCAGCTTTAAACATTTTTTAGCCTGTCTATCCTTCCATACTGAGCCAGCCAGACTTTGGTTTTGTCTGGTTCTGATGCTGTCTGGGGTTTTTTTATGGCTTCAGCTTTCTCAAAGATTATTTCCTACCTTTAACACCAACTGTTGCTCTTTTCTAAGTGTTTCTAGATGAGCGCTGTGTGCATTTGTACTGTCTGTCTGCTATGATGTCCTTAAGTAACAGTATCGTGTCCTTAAGTAACCATGATGCCACCAGCAAGTGCAACTCCACTTAAGCTTTTTCAGTGTTGGCATGGTCCATTTCATAATCCACTCAGAAGCATCCTAAGGTTTCACTGATTTTGGTTTGCTCTGGAGTGATTCCTGACACCACTCTGTTAATCAGAACCACCTGCTGCTCAAAACTAACCAATAAATTGAGCTGACAATAATGATAGTAAGGTGTCAGCTGCTAAAGTTCTAATGATAAGTAAAAATTTAGTTCCCTTTAGTTCTTTTTTTCACCAAACTGAGCTTTAAAAGATTTCTCAAAGAAAGATTTCCAGTAGTTGTTAAATCAGAATAACCTCTGGATGCAATCCCTGGCTGAATCCTCACCAGATGACCTTCTGACAGCCCCCTAATTTCACCCAAGTGTTGTTAACGTAACAGCATTAAAATAATCTGTAGTATTTCAGTGAAATACCCTGTATTTCACTGATGTAATTCAAGATGGGACATTATCTACAAACTCTTGAGAAAAAGCAGCAGTAAAGGAGAATTTGCAACTCTGAAAGGTAGACTTGAGCATTAATGGTTGAGAAGATGGCAATCTAGGAGCAGTTGATGGCTTGAAGTGTACAAATCCTGAAGTACAGTATCAGCTAAAAAGAAGTAAAATATGGGGTCCTGACAGCACTTCTGTGGCTTTAAGCATTGATAAGGAGCAATGCATTGAAGCAGCTTAGATAACATGGTAGTTCTCTAATGTAGAAAAGAAAGCATAATATTTACCAGCTAAAGGATGATTTTTCTTATGGCCAGTTAAATAAGAAAAAAAATCTCACTTTAAAAAGGTACCACAGTACAGCTAATGTGGAGAGCTAAACACCTCTGTGATTTTTTAAGAGGGATAGGTATTTCTATGTAAAAATGATTGACATGCCTGTGGAGAAAAGGGAGCCTCCCTCCCTTCTGAGTTCAGGGAGTGTATACACACACACATACACACACAGGAGCAGGACTGAGTTGTGATTTTACACTTTAAGAAAAGTAAAAGTGCCTTTGGAGAGCTAACTCTCCAAAGATTTTTATTAGAAGACTTCTATGAAAGAATACTTTTTGCTTTTTTTTTGCTTTTTTTGTTTGTTTGTTTTTGATTTTAAATAGAACTTCTACTTTTTATTCTGTTCTCTAAAATGCATTGTTTTTCTTTATCAGTTTGAAGTTTGTCTGAACTTTAGATTATTAGCTGCAGGACTTTGCTTTGAGCTAGATTCTGGCTCTTGTTGTTTCCCTGCAACACAAAATATCACTTCTGGCTGAGAAGGTTCCTGAGTTGCACTGGAGCCTGGGAGGCAGTACCTGAAAAGAGTCAATATGTAGTTGTCTTTCTTCTAACTTCTTTTTCAGATCTAAGTTTCTGGCTGTTGTATGATTTGGAACTGCAGACTCAATGGACGTTGGTCTGTCTCAGTATGATCATTTCATTTAACCATCTACTAATTTGTTCCCAAATATTTTCAGCTGAAAAAAAAAGAGGCAAGATAGGGAGAACAGCAGTACTGGGGCTGAGCAAAGCTAGAAAAGATCAGATCCACAATGTAATGCATACATGTTTCAAAAGTGGTTAAGAAATAGATGAAATTTTGCCATGAATTAGATGGGTTTATGCATTTAAGGCTGTCTAATATTTGCTGGAAGTTATAATGTGTTAAATTAAACATGACAATAAGGGTTGAATTGGTACCTGCTTCATAACTATGCTAATGCACTGTTCTCTGAGTTCTGCATGAAACTTCTGCGGACTTAAAATTCAGGAATGTTTTATTTCATTTGTGGTGGTGGAATTTTGATGGAATGCCAATAAAGTTAATGTAACCACTGCATTTTTCTAAAAACACACTCAAAAGATGGGTCTGCTTCTTTTATGAACTTACGTTGGCTTCACTCCCAAGCTCAGATATACTTTCCCATCCGAAATGAGGACATGCTTTTTAATATGAGGAAGCTCAAAAAGGTGATTGACTAGATGTGCAAGGAGGAGAGGCTGTGAACATGAGAGCTTATCAGAGACACAGTGCTGTAAGCCAGGGAAAATTAGAAAGAGCTTTGAAAAAAATTAGTTCCAAGAAAATTCTTGAGAGGCTTTTTGGTTGGGTGCTGTGTAAAAGAGGGCAACGAATGAAAAAACCCTCCCAGGTCTGTGTTAATATTTTCTTGCACGTAGGAAAGTGAGGCATCACTGCAGTGTTGCCTATTTATAAATAATGTATAGAAAATGAGTGATACATTGCCGGTTTTTTAAAAATTATTAATGACATCTTTTCCTAATTGAGAACAAGGTGTTCTTGTAGAATAAGGTTCTCTTTCAGTCTGCATTTGGTTGTTTTCTGGGGTTTTGGAGGTTTTTCTGGTTGGTTGGGTTTTTTTGGTTTTTGTTGTTGGTTTGATTTTTCTTTTGTTGTTTTGTGTTGGGTTTGGGTTTTTTTGGTGAGGAGGGATGTGGGTATTGCTAGGGTAGGTACTCAAGCAAGAGTACTTCCAGGATAATGTTTTGAATGTTAATAACTACTCAAATTCATATTTAATATTTGCTTATTTCAAAATACAATCAAGACTGCATTTTCAACAGGGAAGTATAATATATGAAAATGAATTCTTGTCCATATTTTCCTTTCTTCTTGGACATGATTTCACACCCATATTGTACATATTCTTCATATATTTATTGAATCCTATAATCATCTTCCTCAGATCTTGGAATGTTTCATAGAGGGTTAAAGATATTTGGTCTAGCTATTAAAAATAATGAGGGTAACCTTTAGTTGTTGATCTAAAGAGGAAGATCACGTTTTGATACAGTCATTTCTGGAGATACATCTTCTGAACTTACTGAGAGTCTTTTTTCAGTTAGAAAAGAGCCCTGTTGTTTTCTGTAATTTCTTGAAGGGGTCATCCATGTTATGGTTGCTAACATTGCCTTTCTTACATCCATTTCTTATTGTTAATTTAATTTTTCATGTCTCTACAATGGGCTCCTGTACCTGGCACACTTGTTTTGGGTAGTTATAACATTTTTCCCCAGATGGATTTTCTTTCATGTGCATCCCACTTCAGATTTTCTTCTGGTAGAGGCATCTGTCAGAGATCAAAGAGAGGATTAGTTCTCTGTGCTTCCGCAGATAAGGATATTTCATGGAGGAAAAATATTTTATTTACTTACAGCTGAAAAGTAGCAAATTATAAACTTGTAATAGCTTTATTAAAATTCTGCCTTTAGGATGACTTACCAGTTCCCCAGTTCATTACCAAATGAGCCAATGCAAAGGACAAATAAACTTGGTCTCTTAGAAGCCGAGTCCTCTTGTATTGTTCATTGGAACTTGTTTTCTATTTATATTAAAGTATTTTCTTGTCTAATTTTTAAGAAATAATTCCAGAGATGAAAACTAGGAACAAAGGAGTGGTTCTTGATTATTTGAAAGAGACTAAGAAGGAAAGATGGTGCTTTATATTCACAGCCATGTTGGAAGAAAACAGGTTTGAATTTTCCCTGCCTCAAGGCCACTGCAAAAAACAAAAACAAAAACAAAAAAACCAAAAAAACAAAACAACAACAACAAAAAACAAAACAAAAACAGAAAAAAATATAAAAGAAGGGTGGGGGTCAACACATTTATGGGAACAGGTCTTAAGCCCAATTGTGACAATTTGTAAGGGAATTGCAGTATTTTGCAAGTTCATTGCACCTGTGAATAGCAATACGAGCAATGCCAGGAGCATTTTAAATCACTTCAAAGGAAAGTGATTCAAGAAAAATTAGAGGAAACTAAAGTGGTACCTGACATAAAGTTGTATTGTAAGAGAAATTGATTCAAGAGCAATAGAATTTGGAATAAAGCTGTAATTGCCAACACAGCCAGTTGTTTCATCCCAAGACCCAGGTTGTCTCTTTTAACTTAGAGCTTCATCTCTTGAATTGATGTGAACATACCTATATCTTTTTAGATGTTAAACCTAGCAAATAACACTGCTATGACACACTAATCACCCTGGTTATGATTAAAAAAATTTTGAGGCTGCAATATGTTTCAAAATATTTCAAAAGAATTCTTGATCTAAAGTCTTGACCTTTAAAATTCTTGAGTTTAGTGAGCTGATCTTATTGCTTTCATTGTGACCTGACCTGGTAACTCAGCAATGCTGGCACATCTGAACTCTAAAATTTTACTCCCTCTGCTAGAACAGAAATAATTTTCTCTTTCCAGCAGCAACAAAACAGGCAGAGAAAGTATCTCTCTTTCAATAATACTCCAGTGTGGTTTGAGTGAGCGGGAGTGTGTGAGCTGCACTACTCATCATGCTGCTGGAGCCACCTCATTTCTCACCAGTTTGCCCGTAAGATTTGGGGAGGCAGGGAAGAGGGATATTGGTTTCTGGCTTGCAATATAGTCAGTATTCAGTGCAGTTTTTGTTTACTGAGTTGGAAGTCTGCTGGTGCCACATAACTGTTTCTGAGGTCTGCAGAGAATGTGCAGCTATTTAAATAGAGCAATGGCACGAGGTTATATTGTGAACAATAAAGAACCAGAAGTGATCACTTCTTACAGGCTGTTCCATTCTCCCTTTGATGAACACTTCACTGTGATGAGGAATGTGTAGCTTTGAACAGTTGCTGAAACATGCTTGGAAAGCCTCTTGATGTTTGTGGTGTTAATAGATTCTGCCCTCCTATTCGGTAGCTCTGCATTTTAAAACTTGACCCTCTGCAGGGCACAAGTCACTCAGAAATTTTGTACTGGTAAATGTCAAAGTTCTATACATTATTCACAGTTTGTGTATGGTTTCCTTATGGAAAGTGTCTAAATTTGGCTGTGCTGCTGAATGACTTTCAGAATACAATGTCATTTTGTACATCTGGTGTTCTGTTTAATTGTCATCAGATTCTGGTTTTCAACAAGATAATTGGTGAACTGTCTTTGGTGCTTTGAAAAATAAGTTGTCTTCAAATCTATTAATGTTGTTCAAATATGTACTTTTCTGAAAACGTGTTTTCTGTCATAAGGCTTCAGTGGTGCAGAGCAGTTTAAGAGTTTATCAGGCTGTTATTGTCACAGATGAGAAAACAAAGTGTTGCAGATAAAAGTCTTATGAACGTGACTCTCGCCTTGGTCATTGTGGAAATTGAGAAGCCTATTTCATTGATGTTCTGGAAATTAAACTAATAGACATAATAGATGAATAGGATGCTACTTTTTGACCTCTTTCCTGGCTTCTCCCAGAAGAGCAAACGAAAGGATTAGTTCTCAGTACCTACTTTACTTTAAAGGTCTTCCTTTACTTAGCTTATCCAGTAAAATGGGGGGATATTCAACAGGAGAGCAAACTGTAGCACTTCTATAAAGGAAATATAGTATTATAATCACTCTAGAACCAAATTTCTATAGACAAATAATGCACACAATTACCAGTGTGGGTAAGGTGTCACACCAGGAGATGCATGAGTGCTCCTCGTGTTTCCTCAAATGCAGAAAAAAAGCACGCACAGTCTTGACAGAGCAGCTCAACAGATGCCAAAGATGAATCTTGTTCTCTGGTTGGCCTTGAGTTGCACCCAATTCATTGACTGCAGGGTATTTTTTCCATCCTTTGCAGTTTACTTGGACAAGTACAGAGAAAATGTTGGTATAGAAGTCTGGATGGCCTTCTGTGGTCTCTTGAATGTCCTGATTGTGTGAGGGGAACAGTGTTATACACATTATAACCTCTCAATTCAGCAAAAGTGCATATTTCAGAGACCTTTATGTAGCTTTATGAAAATTGCTAAACTCTATATGGATTCTTGTTAGATACAATTGATCTGAACTTCTGTTGCTTAAACATGTTCCACTTGACCATGTGCTTCCTGTAGGCAGTTTGGATCTGGCATGGTGACCCAAGTCTAAGCCCTGTAAGGTGGACTTTCCCTCCTCCCCTCACAGAACAGAAAACTGTGTCTTTTTACCTGGAGATTCTATTAAGCACTACCTTGTCAAATCTCTGCCCTTTGGAGGCAGAAAAGAGATGTAGCCTGTTTTATACTGATGGCTCATCTTAGGTCACCAGGCTGTATCATTTGTGACCTGAGACTACTAAAAAGGTCACTGAGGATAAAAGGAAAAGACTGACTTGAAGAAAAGAGGTTTTTCACTTCAACAGTAGTAGATTGGCATGATAAAAACAAGAATCTTCTTTATGCTGAACTGAAGATGTAGAACATATATTTTTCCCCTTAAAGTTGCTGGATAAGTTGCACTTTTATAATAGATTTTTGTAACCATAGTAGTGCTAATAAATCTAAGAAATGATGCTGCATGTGAATTCAGTGGTGTGCTATGTAAGGACATGCCTCCACACCCAATCAGATAACATTTGTACTGAAAAGCAGCTATTACAATTTCATTTTTCAGCAACAAATAAATTAATCACAACCTAGAAAAAATATTCATCTTTAGTAAGGAAAGTTATTAAAATACATTGTTCTGATGCATTCTCTATCCCAGTTTATAGTTTGAGACATTGCACTGTTCTTTGTGCTAAAACACTTTTGGCAACAGTAGTTATTATTATGCATAAACCAATTCATTAAGTGAACATGTGTGTGGAGTGTATACTGTGTGTGCTGTCCAAGACTTAAAGAACAAATTACTTTAAAGATAAAAAAGCAATCACATCTGAAAAGAGAATTTCTATTGAAAACATGTTGCTTGCATTATTTGAGATTAGAAGTGTGTCTGTAGATTTTTTCTCTCCTCTTGTGACCTAATTAGAATACAGCAGAGCTGGAGATTTTGCAATTTGTGAAAACAGACTTGTAATAGGATCTATGTACAGGAAACAAAGTGCATTTATTTCATTGCTTCTAAGAGATGCATAGAGGCACACACAAGCTACAGATCTTTTCTTTTAATGGCACAACGGTGTTAAATTTTTTTTTAAACAAAGAGGCGAAGCCCTGTGGCTGTTGAAGACTGGCTTATGGTGCAATAATACCCTGTAATTATATGTAAATTCTTAATTGTCTGGTAAAGAATATACTCAGTGAAGAACAGTAGTTGTAGTTCATGCTGTATGTATTTCATTTTTAAAAAATACATGCAGAGAAAATAACTTTCATACCGTTCTTATAATGAGGTTTCTACAAATAATTAGGTTAATTTTTCCCTAATTGAATTAGTGCATATATTTTAATTGTGTTTTTCAGAAGAGTGACTTTGGTAAGAAATAATCTGTTTATGAGCAAAAAACCAACCCAACATAATGATCATGTCAAGTCATGAAGATCAATCCCTCCATAAAGGTCAAGATGTTGTGCCTTCTCCATTGCCTCGTGACAGCTTGTAGCCGTAATGGTGTGATGGCCTTTCCTCTATTCCAGCATCTCTGGGGGATTTCCTTTACTCTTCTTTCTGTAAGTTCCCGTGCCAGTTCTGCCCTTGCTCCCTGCATGGGGAGATGCTGGTTCAGGTGCTCTGTGTCCCTTGCTGTGCTTGTGCTGCAGCCAGCAGCTTTTCCCCAGCTCCTGCCCAGTGTTCTGGGATGGGCTCGTGCTGTGCCTGCCTGGCTGGGCTGGGCCAAGGTCACATCTCCTCTTCCATGTTCACGTCTGCTCCAGTGCAGTGTAGCAGCCAGGACAAATGTGCAAAGTGATTCCTTCAGCTGTGCAGCTCTCTTTTCCCTCAACAAAATGTGCAGTACTTTGTATATGCTCTGCAGTTTTAATTTTTTTTTTGTTTGTGTCCCGCCAACTGAAAACAGTTTAATATTTACTTTTGTGTGTGGATTTGGAGACTTGAATCTGGGTCTGAAAATTATTTGCCTAATGGTTGGATTTATTTTACAAATATGCCTCTTTATAAATATACCTCTTGGCTCAGCAAATTTGTTGACTGTTTTCCAGTATTTTAAGGTAGTACTGCAAAATACCTGAGGAAATAGATCATTACAAAATCTAATTCCTCGTACTCAGCACTGAATCAGGACTAAATTTATTTTACATGACAGAAGCAGAGTGAATATTGCAATGTCCTTGAAATCCAGCATGGTTTTAATTGGATTCTGTCTCTTTCTAATGCTACTGTGGAACACAATTTAAATCTTTGGGATTAAATTTATATGACAGGCTGCCATTCTCACTAAAGTGGTGCATCATTTTAATTTATTTATTTTGCTTTTATGTTTCTTGACAAGTAATAAAGCATTAGGTCCTTAGTGGTGAAGGTCTTGCTGCTATTTTTTTTCTACAGTCCTTACATTTCAGAACCCTTTTGCTGACACATGGCAAAGTGCAACAACATTCATTAAAAAAAAAAGGACAACTGTTCTTAAGCTCAGCAAGAATTCTAGGGAGATACAATTTTAGATAAGGAAAGTTTCATTTATGTAATAAAAAAATAACCCCTAGTAAATGAGGTTTGTAATGCATTATCTTCTTAGCCTTCCACTGGGCCCATAATTATGCAGAATATCTAATGTACTCTAATAATCAGATCTTAACTTGATAGTCTCTTCACTTTATATACAGACTAAAACACTACAACCCCATAGATTAGAGAATGCAGACACTGATTGCTTAACTGTAATAAATACATGATGCCACGAAGGTGAAGATAAAAGCACGATGTGCAAAATATGAAAATAAATTAAAATGTTAGGAAACAGGTGTGAAGAAACTTTAAAAATAGGTTCACATCTTTCTTTATGGAATTACAGTGGTTCCTTGTCCCAATCACAGTCACTTCTACTGCCAATAAGAAGGTAGATAAAAGTAAATAATTCCTAGGTTAATTGGCTTATTATTAAAATTTTTTTAAAAACTTAAATATGGACACTTTGGGAAAAATAGAACTCCTGTAAATTAAAATTTAAATGCTCATTATCTGTACAGTGTAAGACTTTAAAAATACTATGTTTCAGTCCCTCTGTTCTAGGCAGCAAGCCTATTTTAATTTCCAGCGTACCAGATTGTTTGCTAATACCAAATGAAGTGCATTATGTGATGGTTTAAATTGATTGTACAGTTTTATCAGCTGGGATTGACCAAAGGGCAGGGAGGCTGATGGAGCCCTGTTCTGTAGGTCTGTCTACAGTTTCTACTGGCAACTCCCCATTTGCATGGCTTCATGTGGCACAGAGAGCTTTATGTATGTGTAACTTTGGGAAGAATGAAGCAAGAGCTAAAGGATTGGGCCTTGGCAATGGGTGCACAGCTTATGAACAGACTGAAAAAGTCAAGAAAAAGAGTCATTCTTTTTCTCCACAAAGTTCATCATAAAATTGCTAACATAACCAAGCCATTGCTTACCATCATCTGCTTGGTATTTGAAGCACAGTATTACAAGCCTAGCACAAGCAGTGCTGTTCATCATTGCATAGAAAAGAACCTGGTGTATCCAGGAAATGGCCCTTTTCATCTTCATGGATGTGCTCTTTGGTTTAGATTGTCCTGATTTGCTACCAGTTTCCAATCTTTGTTTCTATGGCTGGCTGGGATCAGATCTTGCTGTTATTTTTTTTTTCTGTCCCTCTGCACTTACTACAGAAACTGAAATATTAATGACAGAAACTTAGAACTTGGGGGGAATTTTGCTATCTTCAAACCTCAAAGTGCTCCCAGGTGGTGTGTGTGTAACAGGTGTTTTGTCATTTTGCTGGGACTCTGCTCATTGGAGGAAACAGTGCATTGCCTTATTTCCTGTCCTTTGATTCATGTGGAGAGCAATGAGTGTCTGTGAATCCTCGAATCAGCACAGCCCCAGGACAGGTCCTGCAATAGGTTTTGACCAGTGAAAATTATTTGTTTTTCTAATAGCTGTTAGAAATTTTTGACAGGTCTCTTCATGTAGGCAACTGATAGCTAGAGCCTAAATGTTTTTATTTTACTCCCTACAATCACATTTGATCTTTGCAATCCATATTATTAAACTGTTCAATAAAGTCCCATGCTGTGTTTCTAAATCTGATTAGCTGGAAATTTTGAGACCACTACTTAACTAATTAAGACTTGAATTTTCTGTAGGTATAAAACTCTTGGTGATAGAAGACAAACAGGAGCACAGAGATCTGCACAGAAGACTATTTTGGTTAGCTTAGGAAAGAACAATATTCAAGATAATGTAAACTTGTTGAAAAGTAGATGGAAGTGCATCAGTTCAAAAATTCCTAGGGACTCAAGCATGAATACTCTCTTCTTGTAGTATCATTAGATAACTGTCCAATTCTTCCATGGTTCTTCCATAGGTCCTGCCACATCCTGATATGAAAGAAGTGATTTAAGCTCTGACTGGTAAAGTTGGAAAGTCAGATGTACATGCTCACTAAGAGCAAAGAGGCTATTTTCCTCTATTTACACTGCCATTAGTACCTTAAACTCTGTTTTGGTTGATGTAATTGAAAAAACATTTGGTTCTTGTTCAGGGTAGCAGTAGAGTTAATGAGGTTTCATGGAGCTGAGAGCCCGAGTGTAAATGTCTGTATATTTGAGCAATTTCTCCCTGAAGAAGCACCATTTCACTTTTTGCCCTGAAAAACAAAGTAGCTTGAAGAAACCATATGAGGTCTATTGGCTGTTTGAGATAATTATACAGAAGGCTAAGATTTATGCTGGTATTTTCTCAGGAAATCATCAAAACCTTCTGTGTGTCTTGGCTTTGATAGAATTATTTAATATCAGCAACATATTACAGTACAGTAAATATTTTATGCTTCACAGAGAAATAAATGTATTGTAACTTGTGACATACATACTAACTCTGCATGACCCCTTTGTCAGACTTATACTAACATAAAATATAAACTACTTAACAGATGCTCTATTGCTAATCTCGGGGGTTTATTGCTTCTACACATTTTTATGAAGACATTAATTTTCCAGAAGTATTCTTCCTGGAGTATTCTGAAGTATCTTCAGAAATTAGCAGTTATCAGTCTACCACATTGCACTTCCTGGAGACCTGATCTATAGCCCTGTTTCACTTTCTTTTATTTGAGGAGTCTTTTTGATTTGCCTGAACTATATGTGTACTTTTGGGGATTAGTAGAAAATAATTTGGATATAACTTAGACACGCATACTGGACTAATAATACTATTTGTTTAGTTTGTATATTAGTGTTGCAAAGAGATTATTGAAGATTACACTTCCAAAATTATAGTGGGTTAGGCCAGTCCATTACTTTAAAAAATGCTTTTTACCATTCTAATTTTAAGGCATTGGCTTCTTTAAATGGAGGGTTTGTAGAGAGACTATTATTGTCATTATTATACTACAGATATTAGTTTTGGCATAATAGGAGGATATTTCACAATCCATATGTCAAAATGGTTTATACAAGAAATGTTTATTAAACTGTAATTGGGGCTGAATCTTTAATTGTAGGGACAGAATTGAAAGTCAAACAGTAGCTCAGAAGGTTGTGTTCCACATGAATGTCTGAATAAGCAAAGCTTGAGTTTGTTCTAGCAGTGTTTTTGTGATCTTGAATGCCTTTGTAGCAGGAAACTCAAAGTCGTACTGTCAAGATTGTGAAATCCAAATTTTGTTTTTTCTCATTCTTACTCTACTAACATTTCTGGGAAATTTATCTGTTGTCAACTTGAATATATCCTGTTCTCCTTCTTCTTTCTATAGTTACTATTTCTAATAAGAAAACAAGATGAAAGACTTTGGATAGAAACACAAATGGCAAGTTTGTAATTGAGACTGGATTCTAAGAGTTCAGTAGTCAGAGAAAGTCAGGTCTTGGGTTTTTTTCTCCCTATTGACTCATAGTTTACTCTGGATAGAAAAATAAAATTATTTCTTAATCTATTATACCTTCAGTTGCATGATAGCCGAAGCTTGATATATTGATCATATGAACTGCTTTTCTGAATTAACTGTATTTTCCAGGGAAAGAGTTCACTCTACTGCTGTGTCCTGTATGGGATAAAAACCCAGTGAATGTTAAAATAATAGTGGATTTTTCTCACTGTCCTCCCTGGCTTTCTTCCAGTTGGCAAAGATGCAGTAAATAGATCTTGTTGTGGTTTATATCCTCTCTTTTGACCCTTGAACAACAGGCCAGACCTGAGGATAGGTGGCTTATGTTCTTACAGTTTTAAACTGAAATCCATGGCCAAACTAGAGTGGAAGCCAGAACAATAACCCACTATCTGGATATCAAAAGTATTACTGAGTGGATATTGGAGACTTTTATAGATGGCAAAACTAAGAAAGGCAGAATTTTTCTGACACCTTGACAAAAGTGTTGGAAAAAAACCTTTTGGTCAGAAGCTTTTGGTGTTGCTTTTGTTACAGGTATATTTTTCACAAAAGCTGTGTCACTAAAGGCTTATCCAGTATAAAATTATCCTGCAGTTGGGAGCATGTAGCTAAAATTAAGTGGAGTAGCTAAAATTAAGACTAGTCTAATTCTGTAAAAGAATAATCTCACTAATTTAAAAATGATTGTTGCTGCCCATGCATTTCTTACTGCTTGGATGTTTGGGGTTTTTTAAACAGTAAATGTAAGAAAATTTGTCATAGCTTGGGACTTGAAATAGGTATTTTCAGGCAAAATTATGCATTTGTTACTGCTTTGCTCAGTGTTTATTTCCAGAGCCCACTAGAGCAAAAGTGGCACTATATGGCTGCAAGAGAGAATAAGAAAGGAAGGAATGTGTTACTGTGGGGGATTGCTGTGAGAGTGCACGTGTGCCTGAGCCTTGTGTCTACCCTGCTTCTGCACGTCCCATGCTCTGCCAGGAGAAGGTGCACAAGGAGCCAGGAGGGAGCATGGCCAGGACAGCTGACATGAGCTGACCAAAGATATTCCACAGCATGGATGGCCCTGCCCAGTTTATAAACTGGGGGAGCTGGCCAGAGGCTGCTGATTGCTGCTCAGGTCTGGGCTGGGCATCAGTCAGCAGGTGGTGAGCAACTGTATTGTGCTTCACGTATGTTTCTTGGGTTTCATCTCTTTCCTCCACTCATTTTTATTGCAATGATTATTAGTAGCATTCTAATACTTGTTGTTATTATTATTAGATGTAATTTGTTTCAGTTATTAAGCTGTTCTTATCTCAACCCAAGAGGTTTAGTGGGGGTTTAGTCTCCCTGACTCCCCTCTCAGTCACATGAGGAGCAGCTGCATGGTACTGAGTTGCCAGCTGGGGTTAAACCCTGATAGATTTATATTGGATTACTTTGGTCTTATGCATTTTCTGTATTAGGGATGAAAGATTATCTTGTTATCTATGCTTAACTTGTAAATCATTTTTCTATGCATAGAACCATAAAAGGATCCTGTAAGTATCAGTGCTAAATAACAATATGTACCAAATGCAGGCAAAAATTCCTCCTACCCTCGGAACTGTAACTGATTTCCTGGTAAAAGCATGATCATGTATATTAGTAACTTGCAGTGCAGCTGGGTGTCTGGCAGTGTTTGTCCATGGGAATTCTCTGATTCAAGATGTATCTTACAACACAGAAAAAAAAGTTAACTGTAAAAAGAGAACTTCTGACTAATTATATGGAATTCATGCCAAAAGTATAATTCAGGATGAAAGCATATTATTTTTACCTTTGAATCTATGCATTTGCAAAATAAATGCCTAAACAGAAATATTCTGTTTTATTAAAACAATTTCAAGAAATTCCTGCCAGTTTGAAAGAAGTTGTTTTGCTAATTAACAGTAGCACCATATAAAACTGGTATTTCACCTCCATTAGATGTTCAGATATTTGTTATGTGATATTTAGCTTTCATGCTACCTGGCCAAATGGATGCTTCAAATGTGTGGAATAGTAACTCAGTGGTGACCCACATGTGTTGAGTCTGTCTGTGAGCACTTTCTGCCTTCACGGTTATTCATGTGTGTCAGTAGTTCTGTTGTTCCATTAAACTCAGGTGAAAATAAAGCTTAAAAGCTCCTGGACAAACATTTCCTGTTTGGGAGTTTAATACTGTGTATTATGGTGACAGCTCTTCCAGTGTGTCACAGGGGCTATGGAAACAAGAATTGTAGTGTTCCAGTGTAGGGCCAAGGCACTCAGCTCTGTCACTTAAAGCTGGAATAAGAGGGCAACAGTGTAGGAGTGGTTGTGAAAGAAAACAGCCTCAGACAAATGGTCCAGAAAAAGCCCTCAGTGCTTCAAGCCATGGGATTTTACATAGAAATTCCTTAGATGCAGACCTGACTCTGAAATCAACTTCCATCTCAAAATTTTTGTAAGGTTTGTGGGCCATTTTTTCTTGTGGTTGTTTTTCCCCCCCCCTCCTTAATTCTTCATTGTAGAGTAATGCAAGATAAATGATAAGTAAAAATTTCCATAAATTTTACTTTCTGACCAGGAAGTACCTTCTTAAATAAGCACGTTTACTACATTTTTAACATCCAGAATGACCAGGTGTATTTTAAAGCTTGTTTGACAACATACTGAGACACTGGAGGCTTGGTGGTGTTTAATGGTCTGGAGTCCTCTGGTTTTTGGCAAGTCACGTTCAATTATAACTGGGATGAGGGGGACGGATAGCACATTCTAGCAGCAATGGAAAGGTGATGCTAAATCTCAGACCTTCTTCCCAGCACATCAATTCAGCAGCAAAACAGTGAGTGATTTTGTGGGGCAGTATTCCTGCACCTTTTCCATCTCCCACCATGCCTTATTAATGTTTCTGCAGCAGCCTCTTGTTAGATCCATGATCAACATTATCTCCCTGAAGGTTTGCATGCAATCAAATTGTGATTTGTTTCCAGAGATCTCTATTAGTTCTCCATTCTCTCTGAGAAGGAGGGTCTCTTTCTTCCCTTTTTCTTTCATGGCATTATCTTGGTGCCTAGGAAAAGGACAAGCTTTGATGCAGTCCTTTGTGGTGGTTCAAAATGCCTCCCCCTCTCCTGCTGTGAGATATTCTTTCTCTCCTGGCACTGCGATTCTGACAAAGCCATACATGGAACATGAAAGATTTGCTAAAATGCTGCCTCCTGTGCATCAGCAAAGAGTCTGTCAGGATCTGCTCTGTGGTAATAGCAGGGGGATTCTGAAAGGTGAAAAAGGCAATTTGAGGGTTTGAAAAATGAGGCCACTTGCTTAGATGCTTGGCTCACTCTAACTTCAAGGACAGTTGGACATATCAAGATTTGTCACCAGCTTCAGAAATCAAAGGTTGTGGAACTGGGCTGTGGCTGTAGAGGCTAGAAGACAAGCCTGATGACTCTCATTAAATTTTTGTGTTTATAGAGATTTTTAGTAGTTTTGCAATTGATTAAATAACAGTTAAACTTCTCTCGGGAAAATAAAAGGACCTAAAAATGAATCTGAAACTTTTGAGCAAGATACACTTAGGCACAAGTGTGTCACGATGCTGTTCTCAGGTACCAGGCAGCCTGTTCAGGCAGCGTGGGTTGGAGGGGTCCTGCTGTGGGTAGGGAGCTCAGCTGATGCATCCCACTGCTCATAAACATCTTTCTTGCTTTCTTGCTTTCACTTTCTTTCTTTCCTTTCAATCCAGTGAACACTGCCACACAACTGGCTCTTGACATTTTAGACATCTTCAAAAAGAGCTGACTTTTAAAGTAGGTCTTTTACTACTTAAAGATTCAGTTTTGCTCATTTTTTTTCTGAGGCAATATGTAGTTTATCTAGTTTGCTTTATCTGTCCACTGAATTTGCTGATTTTCTTTAGTAATTTTAAGTAAAAATCAATAAAATATTAATAAATGAGATCCTTTGATTTACTTTACAGTGCATCTAGATAATATTATGAAATCATTCCACTTTTTTCAGTTTGTCTCAGTGCTGTCTGCCTCATTAGTACTTTAATTCATGCAGATGTGGTTAGTCTGCACTGAAAAACAACATTTCCTGAATCAGAAGCCCCGTGTTACCTTTGATTCACTTCTTCTTGAACTACAGTAGATGCTGTGGCTTCGGAAGCAAGGGTTTTGAATCAGTCCTGTAAATAGGAAAGTGAAAAAAGGATCTTTATTTTATACATAAAATAAGAAATGGTTTCCATCTGAAAATAATTATGAGGGCTTTTCTACAGGACCCTGTTAGATGCAGCCCTGATGTGCTCTGTGCACAGCGGAGAAGCTGCAGAACATTTTCACGTAGTGCCAGAAAACTCTCTATTGTATCTGTGTCACATCAGTGACTGAACATATCCAGTGGTTTGCTTTATAATTGGGCTGATGTAATTTACACTTCACACTTGGAGTCTGCTGGCAGCATTATCCAACAATGTTTTTCTTTGTCCACTCCAGCACTACATTCTAAACCAAATCTCTCTAACAAAATTATGCTATAGGGGCACATAGATATTTCCCTTAGAAGTACTGCATGATTCATGCATCATGTATTGCCAAGTCCTCTGCTGCAGTGTCTCAGATGAAATGCTTTAATCTTCTAAATAAAACTATAAAAAATAATTTGCACAGTAGTCAGTCCCTGTGTCACTGGCATTTATCATTTGTTGGTAATGCAGAATTGGAGCTATAGGCTGACAATTGCTAAATTAGGCCTTTTTTTCCCTCCTATATATGATGGTCTCTGATTTGTATGTTCCCTGTGTAATAGCTAGAGGTAGGTATAACTTGTGACCAGCTCACTTGGGGACATTACATGGGCATATATTCATGTATTTATTCTTTTCATGATGCCCCCTTGCAAACGTTTATTGTCCATTACCAGTGGCTCCCTGTAGTCATGTGGCCTTAGAGGTCTTAGAAAACTGACTTGGCTGAGGCTGGGTAGAAGGAAAGCCAGTGGAAATTCAGTGCTGATATTTTTATATTCTCGTGTATGTGTTTTGATTACTTTTTCCTATCCTAAACCATTTCTTCATGAAAGAAGAAATTACTGCCTTTTCTTGTGTGATTATCTTCTTTAATAAAGATGCGGAAGATCTCTGGCTGCAGTTAAGGCACACATTCCCTTCCCCCCAAATTTGTCTCTGACTTTATTGCAAATTAAATACTACAGAAACAATCAGTAAGTGGGAGTTTTGCTGCAGAAAAGAATGGAAATGGGATTTGGCTCAATCCAGTTGCTGTGCCTTTTTTCATAGTGAATGAGCACTATAAACGAATGGATGAACAAACCAGTGTTTAATGCATTCCTTTATCTGGGATGGGTGTAATTGGAAATGTGGTCCTTGGGAGACCTGTGCAACCTCTGTATATGATTCATAGCAAAAGAGATAAATGCATTAAAATTTGTTGGGAAACTTTATTCATTTTTATTGAATTTTACCTAGTTGCACAAGTGATTGTATGCACACTATGTATAATGTGAAGAATAGTCTAGTGACTCCAATTAAATTATGCCTCATATTTTATTTCCCCTTTGAAACTACCTTTTATGTGCAACATAATTCATTTTTGTTTGCATTCCTTCTTTAACCCCAGTTTTACCAGTTTCAACTTGGTTAAATTAAATATCAGATTCAGTGCTATTTTCCTGGTCAGGTCAAATATCAATTTATCTGATCTTGCATGATTGATAGCTATTCCTTACTGTGAGGAGTAAATATATTTTTTGAGTTAGCAATGAGAAATATAAAACATTTCTTTAGGGTTTTCAAGTCTTTTTTTTTTTTTTTTTTAATCTGTGTTTATACAAATTGCTTTGTCTTTAAGATTTTCAAACACTTTAGAGAATGGAGTTTTCTGCATAGGAAACTTGACACCTAGGTGTCCTCAGTCACCTGAATTTTTCTGTAGCCTATGATAGGTGCATGCCCTTGATTTCTTAAGAATGCATGGATATTGGGTTGGTCCTAATATGGGTGTATTGGTGTTTCCAATTAAACAAATGTTCTGGCATTATATTTCATAACACTCTTTATTGAACATAAATATCAGGTGCTGCATTACTTAAACGTGTTGAAATAAGTATAACCATGATTGTGACATGCCTGGGTGGTGCAGATGGGCCAGTGAAGTAATATAGTGACAATATCAGTGTTCAGTACAGGTCTAATAGCAAATGTAGCCCTGTGAAAGTCAATTTACCTGTAAGCATATGTTCAGGTGATTTGTTGGATTGAACACTACTTGCAGAATACACTAGTTCTGAAAAATAGAAAATGAAGGTTGTTTTATTTCAATAGAGGAAAAAAAATACATTCCTTTTAGCAGATATAACCTTTATTTGCTATCTAGCTGATCTAAAAAACCAAAAAAAATTGTCATTTGCATGCCTATTTTTCAAACTTTGTGTATCCAAAAGTGTGAAAGTTAACCTTAACAACACTTATTTTTGTACCCTGTTGTCTGAAAGGCAGAAACAGAGCTGCCAAATTTTCCACCACCAAGTAGGAAAAGAGGACAGTCTTGCCTGAGTTCAGGCAAAAGCGAGGCAAGAGGAGAATCACTTAGATTGACTGGTCCAAGAGAAATAGTTTTGATAAAATGTTCTGTACCTTGCCATTCACTTGCAATAGAAGTTTAACTTCAGTTAGAATTATGCCCTTACACTTTGATAAAGAGGTGGCAGCTCCAAACTGGCACTATCTTAATGTCTGTTCTTAATACTAAAATGTCTTCAGAAGGCAGTGCTGATAATTCAGGTCACATTTCCTGCTTTGAGAATTTGGCTAGAGAGTTATATGTAATTTTTATTAATAAAAATACTAAAACCAATTTTCTCAGTGCTTTCTGTGTAAAATATAAGATACAGGAGAGCTTCAGGGTGCCACATCTTAATTAAAGAACTTTCTCACTCTCTAATGAACTATTTTGATGCTTTTATTGCACAAAGTTTGTCTTTTATGAAAAAATTTGAAGTATGGGATGTCTCATAAATCCCTACAGTGTCTACTTCTGGCTTCCTAAGTCAGAGTTATAGGAGTGGTGAATGGCCTCAGGCACAACTTGGTATTAAATGCAATCTGTGTGTGCCCAGTGTAATCAGGGATGGCCTTGTTTTATTAAAAGTAAAATGTTGAACAGTCTATGATGCCAAATACACTCTCAAGTGTCATGTACTTTCTTCTGCTTGCAAACAATGATATTCTGATAGCTTTTCATTCTCTTTGACTCTTGTGAAAATATATTCAGAGATGTCCAACCGAATATAACCCCATCTTCCCCTCAGACATGGCACTGGTCAGAAATGGAAATGTTCCTATATATCGCCCACTCACTTGAACTGAATTACCAGAGTGATGGTTATACCATGAAAATTTCACAAATATGACATCCATTCTGATTTTAAGTTTCATAGTCTAAATTTTGCCCCTGCAGTGGGTTTCATTTTGTTTGGTTTTCATTTCAGCTACAGGAAAACAGATCTGTGGTTTTCTAGAGAAGTCAGTAATTGATTCAATCTGCTGACACTGCTGCAAAGTCTGGCTGTTGATGTTTCTGTACCAGAATCAGTGACTCACAGTGGCTTCAGTGACTCCTAAAAGCTATGTAAAAATCCTATATTAAAAGGAAAGAGTAGAGATCAGAGGAATGTACCCAGGTTCCAGACTTCTGCTTGTGTCCATTATTTTTTTCAGAGTATTTTTTTCCTGACAGGTTTTACGGATGTGTTTTTATCACAGTGCTCCAGAACACTGCATTCAGCAGATCAGCTTTTTTTTCTCCCTTAATCACTTTCTTGTTTATCAAACAAACATAACTTGAGGAAAAAAAAACCAATGCTGGAGTACTGGAGAGCTGGTTTGTTAGTGGATTAAAGAACAAATAAATGCACATATTGAGTATGAGAATGGAAGAACAAAGCTCATTTTCTCAGTCATTAATTTTCCTTGTTTTGTAAGGACACTTTGAGGGGAAGATGTTACTTGAAGACACAAGAATAAAGTGCAGAATTTTTATCAGTGCTATTGCCTGTTTTAGGTGACTTTCCATGGGATGATAATGAAACTGGCTGATACACACAGACAGCTTTGTGAGGTGGGGGTTTGCCTTTGCCAAAAACCCTCATGCCAACCCCAGTCTCTCAAGACCAGTGAGGATCTTTTCTGCTTGAGACTTTTATTTTTGCCAGCATAAAATAGTGTATTTTCAAGAAATTTTGGGGAATTCTGAGTTGTTGGTCTTAACTGAGACTAGCTTTATCCAAACTGCCTCCCTATTCGGCTATCACTTACAGAAGTTTTACTGTTTTACTTCTACTTTTCTATCCAATAACTATATGGGTTTATTAAAATATTTTAAGGTTAAATAGACCTAAAATGGTAATATTGTCTGTTCTGCTGTGGAAAACACCTAGAATCTGCTGCAGTAACTACTGTATGAGGTATAATGGTTGTTTTAGAGCTTATATTTTTAGGAGAAATCGAATGCTGATTTGGAGACTTCAAGTGATGGGGAATTCAGCACACCTGTAGGCAAATTATTGTGTGATTTGATTATTCACATGATAAAATTGTGTGGTTTATTTGTATTCTAAATCAGTTCATCTTGAGCTTTAAGCTACTGGGTATCAGATGTTGGAAATTCAGCAGTGATTTAATAAAGCTATGCAGGAAAAAAAATCCTAAATTTATATGGAGAGAGGAGAAAGATTTCTGTGAGAAAAAGATGTACCTTCCTGGGGGAATAATTTGAAAGAATTGAAAAGAACCTGTGGTGTGCAATTATAAATGTGAAACAGTGGGGGAATGTAGGGGGTTAAAATCACCTTTCTCATTCTCTTCTAGTCTAAGACTATGAATGAAAGGCTCAAATTTTATTTCTTAGTGGTAGTGAACACTGGAAGGACAGCACTTTTCTAGGGTGAAATGCACAACTTCCCAGTACCATCACTGGAAGGGCACCCTCAGCATGCAGCAAGAAGCCACGTTTCCTGGGCAGAGAGGGAATGCAGATGCCAGGGTGTCCAAGTTTTATGTCCCCAATAGATTTGCTAGGCTGCACAGCTGAACTAAATCTAACCCTTGCTGAATTGCTCTCTGCTGTGCAGCCTACATTCAGAAATCTATTTCACATGCCCCCAAGACTTCATTGTAGGGAAAAAAAGTACCCTTATTGTGTATAAAAAGGTTTGAACAACTCTCATTTTAAAGATTAATATAAGCCACTTTGATTTATCAGCAAAATGTGTCTCACGTCAGGTGTTGAACCAACGGAAAATCCATTGGGCAAGGGAGAAGAAAATGAATACCATTAGATCATTTTGTGTCCTTTTTAACTGTCATTTTATCCATTTCCTACCATGTGAGTGGTGTTGTGACAATATTTGGTGCATTCAGTCATCCACTGGCTGTTGTGAATTTCATTTTTTCTGAAAACTGCTGCCGCTGGGGAAGAAAGCAAAGCAAAACAATTGCCACAGGTCAAACTTTGAGGAATCCAATTTTATCAAGAGAAGTCTGGAATTCACAAGCTCTAATCTGATGTTTTAAAGTCCCTAAGGTCAACAGTGGAACAATCCAATAGAAGGGGCTTAAAAGTGTACATCTTTATAGAATTTGTTTCACTGACCTAAACTACTAAAAATCGAATGTGTTAATTGATTTGATGAGTGTGGTTTTGTACAGTTTTAAGAGATCTGAATTTAGAAGAATTCAAATCTTTTAAAAGATTTGAATTTACCTGGACTAGTAAATAGCAATAGCAAAAACTAATAGTAACTGACACCAAGTTGTATGGGAGTGTTGACCTGCTGGAGGGCAGGAAAGCTCTGCAGAGGCACCTGGACAGGCTGGGTCAGTGGCCTGAGGCCAGCTGGATGAGGTTCAACAAGGGCAAGTGCTGGGACCTGTCCTTGGGTCACAGCAACCCCTGCAGTGCTCCAGGCTGGGGCAGAGGGGCTGGAAAGCTGCCTGGTGGGAAAGGACCAGGGGGTGCTGGTTGGCAGTGGCTGAACATGGGCCAGGTGTGCCCAGATGGGCAAGAGACCAATGGCACCTGGCCTGTCCCAGCCATGGCGTGGCAGAGTGACCATCCCCCTGTGCTGGCCACTGGTGAGGCCACACCTCAAATCCTGTGTCCACCTCTGGGCCACTCATGTCAAGAAGGACATTGTGGGGCTGGAGTGTGTTCAGACAAGGGAACGGAGCTGGGGAAGGGTCTGGAGCACAAGGCTGATGAGGAGGAGCTGAGGGAGCTGGGGTGTTTAGTCTGGAGGAAAGGAGGCTCAAGGAGGACCTCATCACTCTCTACAACTCCATGAAAGGAGGTTGCAGAAAGGTGAGGGTCGGGCCCTTCTCCCAAACCACAAGCAGTAAGACAAGAGGAAATGACCTCAAGTAGTGCCAGAGGAGGCTAAGATTGGGCATTAGGAAAAATGTCTACATCCAAAGGTTTGTCATGCTCTGTCACAGGCTGCCCAGGGCAGTGGCAGAATCCCCATCCCTGGAGGGATTTAGAAGTTGTACAGATGGGACACTTGGGGACATGGTTTAAGGATGGACTTGGCAGTGTTAGGTCAGTGGTGGGACTTGATCTTTCATGTCTTTTCCAGTCTAAATGATTCTATGACTCTAAATCTTAAAGAAAATAAAGAAAATTTAGTACTTCACTGGGGGGAGAAAGGAAGAAATGTGAGCATAATAACAAGCAATAACTTAAGAATATCAATTTAACTGTCATAAGGTTGACTTAGGGTTAGCCATGATTAATATATCTTATTTGCTAGTTTATCTTTTGTGCTATAATAAATTTAAAATATTCCTTCCACTGAGACATGGAAGGTTGTAGATGATGAAACAGCACAGTAACCACGCACAAAAAAACCCTTGGCATTTAATGCTTAAGATAGTTTTAATATAATGTCATACATTCATGAGAATATCTAAATTATGACATATATAGAAAACCTTTTAAAGTAAATACTTATTTAAACCATTTTCATATTGATACTGTGTGATTCATTCAGCTTATGTCTAAATATTGCTAATCTGAGGTGCTACACTACATCAAAAATAACTTCAAGACAGACTATTTTAAATCCATATACTTCTTCAAAATACTCCAACCATACTAGCAAGGCGGATGCTGCTTGACATTTGCTCACATGATAGATCATTTACTGGTCTTTAATTAAAGGATAATAAAAAGCTTGGGGTTTAAAATAATAGCTTTAATATATAGGGGAATGCAATTAATACTAAAAGTAATACTCTTTTCTTCCATTGCAGTATCTCTGAAAAACCTGTTTGTTTAAGAAACATTAATAATAATAATACAGAATCCCTGCAGAATTCTGAGAGTAGATAAAAATAACACTTGGGTGTTAACTGAGCCAGCAGTTGGAAACTGGTGTGGTATCAGTTGCTGAGCATGACTCTGCAGAGGCATCGCTTAAGATTAAACACAGGCTTAAAAAAACTTGTCAGAAAATGCTGGTGCTTCCTGGGCTTAGTTGTAGCAGGGAGGCAGAGCTGAGTACACGGAGTACTCCTCTGTGTTATTATTGTTGTCATTAATGCCTCTCCTGACCTTGTGAAGTTGGTCTTGGATGGGGCGTATGCACCAGTTCATGGGTAGGAATCAGCTCCTGGACTGCTGGTTGCTGTTGAACCAGAGTAATACTGAAATGTGTCCTAAATAGAGATGAAGTGGAAAGTGAATCTGTTTCTTGAATCAAATCACTTAACATTAAAAACACAAAAACCAAATCCTTTTATTTTCTCCAAAACTAGGGCTTGTGAATCTGAAGGTGATAAAGTAATTTCATTCATGTCACATTCACAGATGTCATTTTCTTCAGTCCTTGCAAAGTTATAACATGGGACTAATACTTCTGCAAGGAATGCAGTGTAAAATGTTAGTCCCCTTTTGTTTTGAGCTATTAATTATAAGTTGAAAGTATTGAATGCCTTTGTACTAAAAGTAAGATAGAGCCAGTATTCAAAAATCAAAATAATGCAGCAGAATCATATAGGGCAAGAAAATCTTGGCTTGTCTCTGACATAAACTATATTCTTCTCTCTGAAATATCAGCTATGCTGTTGTAAGTATGGATGTAAGAAATAATGTTGGGGTAGTGGTCAGTCTGGAACATAAATCAGTATACTCTGCATTCATCAGATTTAGAAAAAGCAGAAAATGTTCACTGAAATGTAGTGAATGAATGCAGAGAATTGTCAGTCTCTCTTTAAAATCCCTGTATGTTATCCAACATGTTGTTCTTTTACCCTAAACAGTTGCATACAGCACTACCTTTTCATGTTTATGTAGAGTACTGAAATGAGATGGAAATTTATATGCTCACTCCCTAAGAATTATTTCCTAAGCATTAACCTGGCCAGAAATGAGTAAAACCAACCAACAAAAACTTTTCTAACATTATGATTTGATACAATTGTTGCATAAAGGGCTACGCTCCATTAAAATAAATGTCTTTCTCAGTCATTGTAACTGCAGTATGGTTTCCCAACTAATGAGGAATAAAGCAATTCTCACTTTACCTACAGCCCTAGAAATATGATATGCACAAACAGGGCACTGTTTTTTTGTTATTGCAGCTTCCCAATTTCAAAGGGTGGAAGCTGCAAGAAGAGGAAGAGAAACAAATTCTTTTTGCAGAATGTAATAGTGTCTGACTACAAGTCAAGGGCTCACAGATACAACATTTCAGTCTAACTTTTTGAACTATTTCTGATATTTTAAACTGATTTAGGGTGCTCAAGGGTTTTTTGGTCCTTTTTTTAAAATTTGGTTTGTTCGATTTGGTTTTTTCTTTCTTGATTTTTAAATATTGGTTCCCTGTACCCCGCAATTAGGTTTTGCTAGGGCACGTGGATGCTGTACTCCTCCCAAACAGGGACTTAAGGGGACTTGTGTGACTCCTTATCGTAGTATTAGTCTGCATAATTTCCTGCTTGAAAAGATAAATATAGCTCAATAGTTTCTCTGCTGCCAACTTCCATTTTATCTTCCCTTTATGTAGCCCAATTCACAGGTAAAGCAGGAGGAAATGCTGTCTCTGCCATAATAATTTTAGAAGTAATGCTTATGCGTGGTTTCAACATTTAGTATTTTATCACAAAATGCTTTAAACAATAATGTGGCTCATGGGAGTGGAGAGCTCAGCCCTTTGCATTCTCACATTTTAAGCTGTTCTGTCTGGCTTTGGCTTTCCAGACTTTATTTCAGTGAGATGTAAAAGATAACATCCCAGCATCAATACTGAAACTCTGTGCCTGGATGCCGGTGTAATTGACTTAAAGTTGTTAAAATTCACAGGATCATCAACATGTACCTCAATTAATCAATTTTTTAGAAACACAGAATCGACAGTTTAATGAGAAAAGCTTTCCCAGGATCATAGTCCCCTCCTCCTCATTACGAGAGTCAGTCTTACATTAAAGAAATGGTAAATCCTGTTTGATTTCCCTTTCATGAAGGACTGAGCTGTCCCAGGGGTAACCTTTCTTTTTACTGGATGAGGAGGACAAGTGCTAAAGTAATGAGATAATCAATAAGAGTTGTTTTTGTATTGTCCATCTCACATACAACTGGGGACATTATGTGTTTCCCTTAGTTTTTGCTCCTTTGCTAGTCCAGCCCATTACTGACAGACCCAAGCAGTTATTCAAGGTCAGGCTGTTCCTTGGTTTCAAACTTTTCTTTGGCTCTTCTCCCATTGTCATTTAAATTAGCCTGAGCTCATCGACACAGCTTTTATAAAATGCTACTGAGATTGTGGTTTAACGAACTGAGAAATGAATGTGTTGACCTTACCTTTTTAAAGGGGATCACAGGATGGTTTTGCTCATGGCTTCATTGGTCTCATTGTGGAATAACCCCCTCAAGTAAATGTATTTTTCCATAGGTCCCCTACAAAGTTACAGGAGATCTCTTAATTACCTGCAGTATTCTCCTTCTAGAGCTCAAGCATCTTTTGGTGTAAGTTAGCTGACTGGTGTAATTTACTGGAGAATATTTCATGTCGTTGAAGTTTTAAGCTGTGCAATAGTCACTGTTAGAATCCCACAGATTTAAATTATTTAAATGTTTGCATTTGAATATTACCTAAATCTGAGATTTTCATCTCTCATTTCCTGAGAAGAACACTATTATACAGGGAGCTTTCTGGTGTGTGGTGGGAAGGATCATAAGACAGGAACAAAAAAAAGAAAAAGAAAAAGAAAGAAACCAAACCCAAACATTCTTCACCTTAATGAAAGAGAAACAGCAAAGTAATTGCAACAAAACTTGGCATTCTTCTGTCTCAGCCCTGGGCTCAGCTCTGGGCATCCAGTCTTTTCTCAATGGGGCTAACAACTGCCCCCATCATTGGAACATACCTGCCCCTACTCTTGGCTCTGACCTTTTATTATTTGAATGTTGTTACTCATGTTCATTACCTGGGAGCCTTTTTACTTTATTCAGATTTTCAGAATTTGGTGGGAGGAAATATTGGGGTACCAGAAGGGAGCATCTGGTGAAGTATCAACACTCCATAAGCTTCGACTGAAGAAAATGCAGGGTTTGGGTGGATTTTACATAAAGCAGTATAGTTTATCCTCTCTGTTATTTCCTTTTTTGTAACATGAAATAAATTTCCTGGTGGCCTACATGTGCTCTGTGCATGCAGGCTTACATGGTGACTTACCCAGGCTGGGAGGAATCAAGCATGCTGTATTTCGTGTTTAGAAAAGTATGAAAATACATTATTTAATTCCATTCATTCCAATTAAAGTTCAGTAGGGTGTGTGAATTCTGGGATAATTGTTTGACTGTGGTATGAAAACTTTTCCTTCCTTTCCCTATTCATGATGTGATTTGCATACTAATTCTTTAAATTCTGGGCTGTGAATATTATCTCATTAACATAATTACCTAATTTCTTGTTTTGTGCATTGTGGTAGATAAGTAATAATAGTCCTAGCTTATTATCACACTTTCTGCTGTGCTTTGTGATCACAGTAAACAGATGAGAAATGAGATTGTTTTTTAAAGGAGGAACTATTCAAATATCAGGATGATTATGTGATCCATTTATGCACATGCAAAACCCCCTGGAGATTTCAGCTACTGTCAGCAGCATCCTTTCTGGCACCTACCTGAAGTCTAGCTCTTCATTAAGGCTTTCTCCTCATCAGAAACTAGTTTTACCATATTTGAATACCTCAAGGAGAATTAAATACCTTTTTTTCCTTTTATTTCAGAAAATTAAACCCAAATTATTAAAGGGTTTTAGTCCCTGCAGAGATAAGTCTCAGGCACCTATGCTGATTTGGGAAGAAATTGTGGTTATAGGAAAAATAAAATGCATTTAATTGCAGTTACAAACGCATCTTCTGTAAATATTTAATGTCTAAATTATTTGTACTATCATCAATAATCTCCCAGAATCCACTAAAACTGCTTTTGCATGTAACATGTTTTGTGTATTTGCAGGACTCACCTGCAAAGGGAACTCATTTTCAGACAAAAATTTTCAATTTTTAATGTAATATTTGCTATTTAAGCACCAATGCTGGAATATACAACAATATTTAACTGGGGAGCCAAGACAATTACAGTTTTCAATGATATCTGAATATATTTGGTTCTAAAAAAACTTTATTTCAGAGCATTTTAGAGGTTTTTATATTGGAGCTACTGTTATGCAAGTCTCTGCAAGGAGGTCCTGAGGTGGTTTTGAGAGATCTAAAACCTGGCTTTTTCCCAGAAAATATTAGCTCTAATTAGGCACATCCCCTGAAACCTAAGTATGGACTAAAAAGGATATTTTTAAGAGTGAAAAGCCATATAATATACAGGTTATTCTGTTCTTTTCCAGTATAACCCAAGAAGAAAGTGTGATAACTTTCAAAATCTGTTTAACATAACTCTAAAAACAGAGAGATTCTAAGATCCCTGCTTATCAAATCTGTTTACAGGAATATTATCACTGGGCTTCCATCTGGTGAGTGGGTCCTGGATGTGGGTTTGATAGCCTGCAGAAAGGAATTCTGGTGGGTGAGGACAGCAAGTGCTGGGTTCCTGTCCCATGAGTTTATAAGTGTCCATTTATGTGGCCATGGCATTTTTTATCTGGATCAGGTATATCTTATTTTTAATTAATTTATGTGTCTCATGCATGATTCTTTATTTGTAAAAGAAATGACTTTGAGTAAGGAAAGATTTTCAGCAGTTTTGCGTAACTGTGTTAAAAGAAATCATTAGGTAGCAAAGCCCTACGAAGACCTTGTCAAATTTTCAGTGTTGGTTAAAAGTAAATGTGGAAGAAAACTCTTCAGGAAGTAAAGGGGCCTGTGAGGCTTTTACTTGGCCAAATTGTTTGCTCTGCAACTATTAGATATGTGCATAAAACAAGAGAGAAAAATTCATTAATATTTTGCTTTTTCTGTCTGAACCAAATCAGAAGCTTATCTGAGCTGGTGAAAGGCCTCAGCCTTCATCAGGTGCGGTGAACAAGGAAAAGCCATAAAACGAAAAATTATGTAATAATAAAAGCTGCTGGGGCGTTGTTTTGTTTTGTTTTGAGGGGAGAGGATCTGTATACGACAACATAATAATAGAAAATGTAATATAATTATAGAAGCTGGGACCTGAACACCCATGTTTTGAGATTGTTGCAAAACCTCAGGTAGATGCTTAATTTAGTTGTTGGATCTGTTTGCCTTAGTCTTATTATTTTCAACAAGAATGTTAGAATTTCATCATAGAAACACAAGTTCTTTCCACTGAATTTCTTAAGAGACAAATATCAAGATTCAGATTTTCAATCAAGAATTTTTGACCTAAATAATTAATTGGTTATGTACATTGGGGGGTTTCATTGTTATTGTGCCAATTTTCCAAAGACCAAAGAGAGACGTTTCAAGAACAATAAAGCACTTTATCATAGAGGAATGGAAAGAAAGATTATTACTTAATCATTGTGTGCTGACATGGAAGCTCTCCAAAATGATACTGGAAATTCTGGTTCTTTCCTCAGATTGCCGACTCCTGTGACATTGTTGCAGCCCAAAGGATATCCATCCATCGTGTCCCTTTGAATTTTTAAAACAAAAACACAATTAATATTTTATTGCATTTTGAGTCCTGCTAAACATAAAATGATCCTCTTCCTTGTTGTTTTGTTTGCATTGCATGTTTTTAAAGTGGGCATCAGTAAAGGCACAGAAATAGGGCCCTTTTTATTTCTCATTTCTGTAGAAAGCTTTTCATGCAATACTATCCTTAAATACACTCTTTTGTTGTCTGGATCAGGGAAAATATCCTCACAAAAGAAGCAAAACTTTTGAGATAAGCTGTTCATTTTAAATGTGTCTGACAGAAATAGACATGACATCTTTAAAGTTATCTCATTGAAATGAATATAAAGGACATTGGCAGTAGTTTAATAAGTGGATTTCCTCCATTTGTTAGGTCACTGTAGTCAAATAAGCACATACTGTGTGTGCTTAGAAATGCTGTGTTTCTAATTTCCAGTTACACTGGAACTTCTGTTGTTCACAGCACTGAACAAAAAGAGTCATAGGGTGGTGTTCTGGGATAAAATCTTTATGGACTTGTGTTTGAAACCTGCTTTGCTGTTGACAGTGTGGGAGGAATTTGTCAACAGCCTGACTTGGGGTAGTGTTTTCTTGAGGGATATTTGAACGAGCATAAATACAAAGTGCTGTCTTAATGTGAATAAAAGTATCACACATTAATGTAGGTGATTTTAAGATGAAATTCCAGTGCATTCTCTCCCTGTGTTTGGCTTTTAATTCCAATTAACCCCCTTTTAACAGGAAGAACCAAAATTGCTGCAGAAATCTGGCTTAAAATGAGTAACACATTCAAGTGTCTCAAATTGTAGTTTCAGATTGTGACCAGATTATTCATCTGTCCTGCACATACAGTACATGAGAAATTGATTTTGGATTACAGTGGCTGTGGGTAGAGCATACTACCTGAATGGTATCATTTGCAAAACAAGCATGTGGAAGTTTCTTGTGTCCTGGGCTGATCTTCTGAACAGAGTTTGTTTTTGTTTTTTTTTTTACTATGTAATTGAAAATTGATTTAACTTCCACAGGGCTATACAAAATCAAAGCTTTGCTTTGAGGACCACAGGGACAAAAATCTGAGGCAAAGTTTAACTAACCCACATACTTTTTCTACAAAGCACATAATCAAGCAAATCTTATTTACTTCAGCAATCTGCTACTTGATTCTTTCCCTCTGAAAAAAACTCAAAGGGCTGCACAGTAGTGTGATGGTCTCCTGACACATGAATTCATATTGAAGTCTTCATCCTCTTTTTTGCAGAAATAATCTAGTGATCTAGGATATTTAATTAGGCATTTATCTATACGCTGTATAATTTCACAAATCTCCATTAACTAATATGAATTAAAAAATATGAGATCAACAGTATTAAATTCATCCAGTTCTTTGAACTGTAATTAAATGCTTGTTAATGTTCAGTATCTATCTAGAATTTAAGTGAATTCCTCAAAGTTTCTTTCCACTTGTCATTGCTATAAATAGACGTTATCCACTGTGTCATTTCAGAGGCCATTTTTTCATAAATTAAATAGATATAGAGAAAAAAAAAAACCTTCATGACTTTTTACAAGCAAGATTAAGATTTGAGGGATGCTATATTGATTTGTCTTACAAACAAGGGCTAATCAATTTAAAGGGTGAAGGGACAGTCTTCTAAAACCCTGTTTAAGGTTAATAGAAACCGCCTGTTTGTGAAAACAGCGACTTCTGTCATTGCTGCTGCAGCTCTAAGTTAGAGCTGATTCCAGCTGCCTTTCTGAGAGATGGTAACTTGTTTGGACTAATGGAAATAAACACTCATAAAAGAACTCTGTCTCTCAGAGCAGATATATCTACTAAGACCTTAACAGATTTTATGGTTATGGGAATGTTGTTTTCAAAAAATTTGTAATAAAAGTAAAGGAGCCTTTAGTGGTGAGTGGAACCATCTAAAAGCAGTTCTAACTGATAATAAAGCAGCATGGATAATCTTCAATTATCCTTTGGAAATATTGTAATAGAACTGTAAACACAGGAAAACAATAATAAAATTTTCCAATATTTTGTATTAAATTAAACAGATGTGAAATGGAGCTCCATAGTTCTTCTCCATTTGATATCTCTTCATAAAGTAATAACATTTCATTGTAGTTGTCCAGGTAAATTAAGCTTCAAATTCTAAAAAATTACTTGCATTTTTCAGCATTTATAAGCATGTTTTATAAATTTACTTTTTAGTCTTTTCTGTAAGGACATATGGAGCTAAAGATGTGTCAGCACAAATGTGTTTGTAGATGGGTGGGTTTTGATGATTTCTTTTCTTCTGATTCTCTTAATCTCAGCTGTAAACATTTCTGTTTCAAATAGTGCTAAACAAATACATCTTTTCTTATATTAAATACTTTAAACTAGGGGTTGACCTAAATTCAAGTCATAGATTTTTTTAACATTCTTTGAAGTAGAGAAATCAAGTGTTGATACTCTTAAAACATCTCTGAATCAGTTTTTCAGCATGTTCAATTGTTTGGTTTTTTTGGAAGCAGCATGAAACCAGTCTTGTTAATGTTGAAATAATGAATCTTTTTTGGTGTTTTGATTCTGCACTTGCAAGGAGCATAGAATAGATGGTAACAAGTACATAAATACTCAATGTGTGAGACTGTCAGGAGGGCTTCACAGGAGTTTGGATCCATAAGCTCAACTGAAGTGACTACAGTAACTTTAAATATTGTTAAATATTTATTTAAATTTCCCTCTTGCAAAGTTGTAGCACATGTTATCACTTTGTTCAGTAATATTAAATAAAGCCAGGTTTCTAATTACTGTCAAGTCTGGAGAAGGTGATGGAAAGGAGGGACTCATGGATAAAGCAGTGCTGGGAAAGGTTGGTGTAAAGGTTAAAGTGAAGTGTTTTTGTGGCTGAGAAAGGTGAAATGAAACCTCTACATCTACTGGAGTTGGAGGAAAATGGAAGACTGCTTTTTTGTGTTTATATGCTTTGGTTTATTAACAATTGGGAGTATGTTTGGGGTTTTTTGTGGCTGGAAATAGAGGCAGACAGAGAAAAAGGTAATTGATTTATTTGTTTTCAATACCTATTTAACACAGGTCTCAGAGCAATGAAGAAAATGCACAAAAGCTAACTTTTTAATTTTTTAATGAGATGAATTAATAAGTATATTTAGTGTTGATAAATAAGAATTATGAAAGATGCTAGAGAGGGCTTTTTTTTAATGAATCAAAAAAGGAGTTGTAAACATTTTAAATTTTAAAAATCATCTTAATTCAGTGACAAAGTTTGTCCTTGCTTGGATTAAAATTAGTGTTTTGATAACAGAATAGCTTTTCAGCATAACAGGAAGGTTAAGCTGGGCAAGTCATGTCAGTTCAGGCATTGGCAACACCATCTCAATAAGGATTTTCCATCATGAGGTTGAAGTCTCTTTTGTCAAGTTACTGGAAAAGGAATTAAATTTCAGTTTCAGTGCTATAGTAACAGGACTTGGGCTCATGTAATTTTTCTCCTTTAGTTTTGCTATGAAAGTGAATTCCAATTGATTTGTCTGTCTTACGAGAAATTGTGTGTAACAATGAATTCATGCTGTCAGATTTGGACTTTCTTGAGGTGGACACATCAGAACTCACGTGTCCAGCAGTGCCTGTAAACTAAACTGCTTTAAAGATGTAGATTTTATATATTAGAAGTCATTATAAGCTATAAATAATAGACCATCTCTCATTCTCATACCAAGAGAGGGCATCCTGACACTTGGAAGTCAAATAGGAATTAAATATTTGTATGTAGATATCTCATAAATGAGCTTCACAAAAAATCTAAATGGAATGATAGCACCTGACTTTACTGTGAATAGAGTCCCAAGAACTTGTGTCATGCCAATACCTACTTGAGTACACTTTTATCTTGGAGTCCTTTGAAGCCTTGCAGCATAGAGCTTGGATATATTGGCACTACCTTCCAAAGTTCCTGCACTCCAGGAGCATTCTCACATTAGGAAATCATTGTCTTTATAGTTTCTTTTAAAGGGAACTTGGTGCAATGCAGAAATGGCCGCATATAAAAATTATATCTTCCCTTGACCTATTAGCATAGGAATGCTTGCAGTATTTTAGCTGTGTGCCAGAGTTAGTGCCCCATTACAAAAGGGAGGTCGTGTTGCCACTGCTGCCTGGCCACTGGCTCCTGAGGGACGTGGTTGGAGGCCAAAACACGCTGACCTGTTTGGTCATGGCTTGCCAGTAAGAAGATGTGTGACTATGGAACTGATTTTTGGTACATAAACTTCCCTGGTTTTGCTGAGAGTGCAAGTCTCTGTTTCTTCCTAGTTATTATCTCACCCCTGGGAGCAGCTGCACCACTACCAACTACAAGTGTGAGGTTTTCCCTCTGTATTTATTTATGAAGCAGGTAGTTGTTTTAATATCTTTGGCTTGTAATTATAACAGTGGGTTTTCTTCCTGCCATTTGAGCTTGGAGGGATTTATACATTGTGTTTACTTAACAGCAGACACCAGGAAAATGTTCTTTGAAGACTTAGCCTTTTATGGGGTTTTGTACTTCCTAGTAAATAAATATTCATATTCTGTGTCACAGAAAGAAGTCTCATTTTCAGTCTCTTTCAGTTGCAAACAGCAATGGAGCGATTGCATTTTTTTTTTCTACTGCCCTTCTACTCATCATTTCTTGATTGTTATTTGGCAAGTTTGTTTTATCTATTGTCCTCAAAGGGAGTTTTTTGGTGACTGGAGCAAAGTGAACATTTGTTGAAGAGTCTGCATTCACATAATAATAAAGTAGAAGTAACTGCAGTAAAGAAAATCCTCATTTACTATGGTGATTAATGTTTTTGCAACAGGCTGAAAGCATACTTTGCATCCCTGTATAGCCAAAAAACAGTTATGTTGCCTGCTCATGTCAAAGGAAGTCACGATTGCAGGAATTCTTGGTACTTGGTAGTTCTGGGCTAGCAGTTGTACTCATCCTAGAGGTCTTTTTCAACCTAAGGGGTTCTGTACTTATGTGATTCTGTGATTTGGTTTAGTTGCAATATATAACTCCAAAACCTTAGCTTGTGTAGACAAAGATTGCTAATTGTTGGAAGACATTTCATCAAAGCAGAAAGTCAAACTGGTTGTGGTTTTGTTGGTTATTTTTCTTTTCTCATTCCAAGGTTAGTTTCTATCTTAGTACAGAGATAATAAAAATGTTTTCTTTTTAAAAAGTGAATGTACTTTCAGGAATTTCCTAAACATCTCCTGAAGGAGCTACTTTTCTAAAACCTTTTGACTGTTCAGGTATCTGGCTTACTTCCAAGACTGCAACAAAGCAATTGCTTTTGTTTAGACCCATTTCAGTTTAAGTATAAACAGAGAGTAAAATAAATGGTGGTATTGGGAACTGTGTAAGAAACTGAAATATAGACTGTGATGTAGTTCCTTGGACATCTTTGTTCTGTGTGAGTGTAAATAATACAGATTTATGGTGATGCTTTTAATAAGCAAAAGTAATTTTGTCTGTCTGGTGCCTCCTCTCACCTCATTTAATGATGTAGCTATGACAGAGTGCTAATACCCAAGGAGAACAATTTTTCCTCCAAAGCAGTAAGGTAGGGATTCGTTTTTCCCTTTGCCAGACAGATCTAAACCTGCCAGGTCAAGGACCACATGTGTACTCTGAAGAGCCTCTGTTTTACAGAAGTCATTTTCTGATAGATCTGTGAGAAGGTTAAAAGAAACAGCAAACTGGGGTCCTTCAGCCTGCTGCAGATGCAACCTAGGAAAAGGTATTGCATCTCTAAGGCACCTAAAGCTTGTACAGGACCAAGAAAAGTAGGTGTGGGAAAGAGGGAAGAGGAGCACCCAGTACGGAGCACCCAGAGGAGCTTTAGGAGGGGGACACCTGCCCCACACAGCAAAAAGACCCAAGTTGCTGGGAGGAATCTCTTACTTCCTACAAATAGTTTAAAACATAAATTTGCTGAACTGCAGCAATTTAAACAAATGCACTTATCTAAACTCTAAAGAGATGAGAGACCTTTGACTGGAAGTTTGGGCCTATCGTTGTCTTTGCAGAGTTTTTCTGCAAGGACAGTGCTTGCTGTGCTTTGGAGCTGTTTATCACAGTGATATTGGCATAAGCCATGGCCCGTGGTGTGTTATTAGACTCAAAACTCACAGAATCTCAAAGAAATCTGTTTGCTGTGGGCATAATGCCTACCTTCCTCAGAATGAAGTTTGGTGATCTCATAAAACAATTACCAAACAAACTGAATTTAATCTAAAAAATGCTTAATGGAAATGAAACTGTTTTAGTTATGTCTGCCGTGAGATCACAGCAGTTTTCACACAGTCATTAGAATTTTTTCCTACATTACTAAATTAAACTTGTTTCACTATTGTTTATTTCCCACTTTTTACCCTTTGATGTTCTAATGTTAAATTAATAGCTATTATCTTTCTGAAGATTTAATTTACACTAATTTAATTAACTTCGGTGCATCTTGGTAGATATTAATTGCAACATCAATTCTAGCAATCAATAGTTCCTGGAAAATAGACCAACAATTATTGCCTTAATTTGTAACAATGTAGGAAGCATTTTTGTAATTTTTATGTTGCTCTATTTGATGGCAGAATTCTACCTAGCATGCTCAGGACTTCAAATAATGGTCATTATTCAAATGTGATTCTTCTTCCCATGCTATTGTTAACTACTAAGCACAGATGAGTCATGTTTTCAGTTAATACAATGTAGTTGTAACTCTGTACGCTCTGTTTAAATTGAATTTATGCTACAATTAAATTTGGACTTCAGTGATAAATATCTACATTTTCAGCAGGTATTTGTGGGAGAATTGACTAAAATTACTTCTTTTTGTGTCAAAGAATCTCATTAAACTAAGCTGGGAATTTTGTTTATTTTACCCTTTATGTCCATTTTATTCAGTGGATTAGGCAATTATCCTTGTAATTGAATTATGAACTTCATCCCATGTCCAAATGAAGTCTGTGTTGCTGATAGCCACAGCAACCTGAGGGCCACTAGATATAATGACTCCCTTGAAATGGTTTGGATGTGGATTCCAATTCAGATAAGCAGCCAGTATTTCATATTTGGAGCTTATCTTCACTGCTCTGGTTCTGGAAAACGAAGCTGTTGTCAGAATTCTTTAAGGATTTTCTGTGCCTCTGAAAACTCATCTTCAGATCAAAAAAAACATAAAGAGAAAAATTAATGGAGTCAACTATTAAATATTTTTAATATATTTTAGTGGGGTTTGATGACACAAAACAGCATAAATTAATTCCAAGTCATTCATTCATAAGTATTAAAATTCAGGTTGAGATGTTGTATTCTCAAAATTTTAGATAATTTTCTTTGTGCAAAATGGAACTATTTTTCCTTACTGTTTAAAGATTCTACTATACTGTAGAAAAATGTTTTTTCCTAATAATTGTGGGTTTATATTTCATGAGTGTGTAGATAAAAGTGTAGCCTGGAGTAAAATATAATAAGCAGGTATATATTTTATGAATGTAGGTAGATATGCAAATTAGGATCACAGTTAACTGTAGTTGTGTCAGGTATAATTACAGTATGTCAAAACAGAATTGTTTTTAAGCACATTGCAGAGACCTTGGAGTGATTATTTTTGATGCATTTATACTATTTTCTAGATTTGTATTATATTGTCCATACCTTTCAGCTAATACCCGAGTAGCTGGCCATCTGATTCTGTTAAATTTGTATATATTTGGAGGGGTTTGGGTAAATTGAAATAGGACTCTGTTATTTATTAAGGAGATGTGGTTAACAGGTGTTATGCATACAGATAATATATAAGGGAGCAGCTGATGAATGTATCTGTTCCATGGAGGCTGGGATGGGATTACGTGCACTAGTTCACCTAAATGTTCTAGCAGGTCAAGAACAACTTTCCTAAGGCACTTTCCATTACAGAATGTTGGGTTAGTCTGTAAAGTGATTTATTTAATACCCTGAAAATGTGCTGGTCAGATTTCTAGGACAGGTATTATAAGCTCTGTACTTCCCTTGGAGCCATTTTAAACAGTTATCAAATCCCCCTGAAATGGTGCTGGCACAATGCCCATTGGTGTAGTGATTGCAACAGCAGCAGCTGTATTTTCATTTAAGAATTAGTGTTTTTGTAACTCAGAGGTTCTATATATGTGTATATTAGCTGTTGATTGTTTCAGAATTATTTTTCCTTGTGGTCAATATCCCTGGATTCTGGAAGGGCTGAACTTCTCCCTAGCTTTTTTACTTTGCAATATTAAACCACAGATTTCTGCTGTGGTAACTTAAATTTGTGTAACATACTATATAATGATAACAACTAATTGTTCAGGTTGACAAACAAATGTATTGACAGTACAGAGCAACACAGCTTTTATTGCTGGGAAAAAATAAATAAAGGTATAATTCCACTCTGAGAATAATATCTAATATATATATATTATTATATAAATTGTATAATTCCACTCTGTGAATCTGGTTGGGAGGAATTATGTACTCTGAGATTCTGCCCCCAGAAGCAGAAGTAGAGGTCTTCAGTTCTGTATTCACAAAGGGAAGTTGACTCAAAGCAGCTTTTTTTCAATTCCAAAAGGTACAGTGTCACAAATTAATATAATTGGATCTCTAGCAGGATGAGTAATCTTACTCTTTCAAAAGTATATGCTATCTCTTCAGAGTGTAAGAATAAAAACAGGATAAAACCTATAGCAATACAAATTTTTTTGCTGTTTGATTTATGTCTACTTGAAAATATGTGTATTTTCAAAAGAAACCCTTTTTCTATCCTTAAAAAGATGAGATTCAACATCCCTCAGCAGCTAATTTTTAGCACTTAGAGGTTCCCTTGGGCTGCTGTCAGCTACAACTTATTGCATAGGTGCTTTTCACTAAACTCATTATAAAATGATTAGCCCCAAGGAAGACACTGTGATGTTACAGCCTGCACTCGTTACAGGCACTTTTGCAGCTGAATAGTACATTGTCAAATTTTATCAAATGGTGAGCACAGAAAAATCACAGGATTAAACAGACAAGTTCTTAATAGGGATGCTGTCTAAGCTATATTTGTAAGGAATATTTCTATAGAATGTTTTTTTTCATCAGATTTTCATTTGCTGGATTCTACTGTGGTAAGAAAATAACTGTGGCAAAACATGGACCAAGTTATTAATGCTATTTTTCTATCATTACTTGTTAGAAAGGGTCTTTTTTAATAAAATAACATGTTTGTTTTGTAAGCAGAATTTCCACATCAGAGTTTTGCAACAGGAAGGTGGGGTGTGGAAGCTACCTTTGGACCAAGTGTGTTTTTCATATGCGAGTGGCTCTAGTTCAAGCTACCAACTACTTACAAAGATATAGAAGTACAGTAACACCCTGAGTATGGCCCAAACTCTTTTAATATGATCACTTAAAGACAGATGCCATGGATGTTACTTGGTTAAGAAGCAACAATTCTTCTAAAAGTGTAATCTTTAGAGAGTGAGTGTTCCCCTCTAGACAGGCAGTGTTTTGTAGTGCAGATTTTGACATGGATTTTGCAAATTTATCTGTACCCAAGAATTGTCCTTATATTATGAATATTGAGAAGAGAGCAAAATCATCAGTGCTTTGTCACATCTGTTTGGGAAAGCTTTGTGAAAGAGGTGGAAGCCAGGGAGTCACTGGGGTGAAACCTTCCAGGTGCAGGAAAACTCTGCTGGCATTTAAAGTGTATCCTACTAGACTCTGGAAGAGACCTTTGTCCAGACCAGGAGAGGAGTTCTTTATTTAAAAAGAGTCTTTGAGTTAAAGGCTTTTGACCAGAGGGCAAATCAAGTGGTTGAGGAGCAGGGCCACAGCAATGGTGGCAAAGGCAGTGTCCATGGGGATTTGGGATGTGACTGAGGGGCTGCAGAGAGCATTTTTTGGTCTCGTTTCCACTACCAGGGCAGCAACAACTGTGCAGTCTTCACTTCTGTTTCTCATTTTAGCCTACACAGAGGATTTAAAACACACAACCTGTTAGCTCTAGTGCAATATACTTCACTTTGCTGGGTGTGGGGCGGGTTAAGGGCATAAGAACAGCATTTAAGGGTTTCCAGAGGACTTTCAGTCTTCTGGACTTTTGGTCTTCTGGAATAGTCTTCTGTCTGTTTCAGAAACTTAAGGCTTAGCCTTTTCTTTTCCCCCCTGGAAAAAGGAGGTTTTTCCCCTCTGTATTTTCTCATGTGGTCAAAGACAATGCCTTCACAACACTGAATCAATGAAGCTATTTATTTACCTGAAGAAAAAAGGTGCATAACATAGGCTGCCTCAACCTGGGGAGTTGATTTTCTTCATATATCTCATTTTTCTACCACATTCATAACCATTTCAAAAGCTGCTTTTTTACAGATTCTTGGATTTTCAATGAACATCCTTATTTGAATTATGACTTGTGTGCCCTAGCACTATCAAGTGCTTTATCACAGAAAGAGCAGCAAAAAACTTCCTCAAAGCCCTGGCACATGAACAGACCCTTAAAAGTCCCAAATGAGAAATCTACCTCATGGACTAGAAGAGAAGCTGAAATGTTCTGGCAGCTGAAAGGGTACAGTTAGCCCAGGATTTCCTCTAAGACAACTATCTGAGAGGGCAGATGTTTCAATAAAAATGTTAAAAGTAAAGCATCCCTTCTGTGCCCCAAAGTCCCTAATTAATTAGTGGAGTTATTGGAGCTTGGTGGTACCACCTCAGCACCTTGGGGCAGCTCAAACCAGGCACTGAACAAATGGCAGGCGACTTGTTCTGGAGTGATTCCAGGTAAAGAAAGCATTACCCCTAAGAGCTCTCTGAGGAGGAAGAAATGTACAAATCAGAGAGACAGAAAGTAACTACAACTCTTGCTTTATTAAATAGAGCTGATATGGACCTGTCCTGATAACAAGGACTGCTATTTACAGCTGCGTCATTTGTCATCAGAAGCAGAGCCAAGCTTGCAGAGCCAAGATTGTGAATCATGAGGGGAAGAGGGAAACAAAAGGATTTTTTTTTTTTATTTCTTATTCGTGGTTTCAGATAAATGGCCATTAACTGACTCACTGCTGTGTTTTATTTATTTATTTGTTTGTAAGTGGAGAAAGGGAGCAGTGAAGGAGTAAGAGGTTTGTTTGTGGGAATTTTTACCCCCCCTCCTAGAACTGTCTGGGAATCCTTTTGATGTGAGATCAGCTTTCTTGTCTTGACAGCTAGCAATATATAAATGTGTGCATGTGCGTAGCAAAGGTCATTTGCTGCTGCTGCTCAATACTTTACTTTTTCTCTAGGAACCATCCTTAAAAACAGCTGAAATATTGATGTTATTAATACAGGTTGCATCAAATGCCTAGTGAGTTATTTTCTGAATATATGAAAGGAGGTGTCCTAATATATATGTTCACACAGTGCAACCAGTGTCAAAATGATATGTCTGAAAACACAAGACTTTTATTTTGCTGATTTGGTCCGTAGTTATCTTGACAACAAAAGAAATGGTTTCTCAGCTTTATAATAAAGTCCTTTTAGAGCAGCAGAAAGAAAACAGATACTAAAATATTAGAGAAGAAAAGAACCAGTTGTTCACTATATATCACTAAAGCTTCTCCAGCCCAAGTGACTGTGTGGCCTTTATTCTACCCATGTGCCAAGAACCAGAGCTTGCAGCCCTGTGTGATCCCGGAATATTCCACTTAATGTAGCTCTTTGTCATGAGAATGTGCTTTAAGATATTTTGTTTTATCTCTGAAATTATGACAACTGTTTGCAGAATTTTCTCTTGCAAGCCTTTTGTCCTTTTCAAACAAGCCAGAGTTCAGGAATAAAAGATTTGAAACCAAATGTTTCTTTCTTGGGCTCTGTTCCAGTGGTTGCCATACAGAGCTATTTACAAACAAAAAGCTAAAACTGGAAAATAAATGTGTTATTTCAAATACAATTGTGAGTGAATTTTAGTTTTTGTTGGTGAAAATTGAACTTTAGTGCTGAATTGTTTGCAGCCGCTTTGAAAATAATCTTTAGACTAGGTAGTGCTGTCCTTCTTATTGCTTCCTTTAGCAAACCTTCCTGACTTTTTACATTTTGGTTCAATGTCTTGAAGACCACAAAGAGTAATGCTATTAGAACTATGAAGAAGAAATGTCTTCCTTCTGTGTATAGATATCTTATTAATTTTTTTTTCTTTTAACTATATGAAGGGGGTTTTCCCCAATGAAGGTCAAATGATCTAATTTTAATAAGCAATGCCAATGCTTGCAGTGTGATCATATCTAAAGATGTGACTGCCTTAATAAAATTTAACTGGGTTGGCAGTTTTCATCTCTGAAGCTTTGTGTCACCTTGTGAGTCCCTACTGTAGCTACAAGAGCTTGCTTATTCAAGTAAATTTTAATTTACTGGTCTTTAAAATTGGAACAGTATCCTTGAACAGCATCTTAAGGAAGAAATATTAATATATTGCTTTTAAACTTCTCCCACTCTCTATGTTTCAAAGTCCAAAGTTTGTTTTTTGCACCCTTTTTCCCACCCCTTCGGTGAAATCGTTCATCAAGGAAAGCTGCTCAGGCCAAACTTATTAGCCACGCCTTGCTATTTTTTCTCCTGGTAAGATTAGAACCCACCTATTTCAGTAAGTGTCTGTGACCTGTTATTCTCTGGAATATCAGTGTCAACTGCTATTGTCATGATGGGGTAAATACTGGCAGCCTTTTAGACACGTCCACTTGGTTGTGATTCAAAGCCATAAGAAATGTCAAATTTTGCATGATTTGGTGTGAAATCATAAATGTGCTGTGAAAACATAAATATGTCTAATGCACTTGAGGAAGCCTTCTGAGGAAGCTAATTTACTAGCGAATATAAGTCTCTAGCTTTCTTGTACTGGTTCGATTGTGCTGGGTTGGTTTTTTAGGAATAATTCACCTCATTCCTGTGAAATAATGTTATCATGTTTCCATAATGTTAAATTGAATAGTTGATTTCTTTACTGTAAAGTTGCATTTCATTCATAAATATAATTTCTTATACTAAAAAAGGTCATTATATGTATTTACTGAAAGAAGAGAAGCATTTGATTTAGAGTGCAAATTGAAGGCTTTATGTTGGAAGTTTCATAATGTCCTGCTCTTCCATTGGGATATATAAATACATTTGTCTCAATGTTAGGATGCAAAAATAAGATTGTGGTGAATGAAATCTACAGGATTCTTAAACCTGCTTTATGTTTTCTATAGTGTGAAGGTTTAAGGGTGAAAAATAAAAGCAAAAATGCAGGGAGGTGCTGCTGTTAAGTGCTTTCATATAGTTTCATTTGCTTTACATGTATTGGAGGAAAAGTGTGTGTGTGTCTGTAGGGGAGGAAGACAGCAGGGACAGAGAGAAGCTCCAGTCCCTGCCCCATCTCCTGCTTTGTTGACCCCCTAAGCCTGGGGCAGACAGGGACAAGGCCATCCCTTCGTGTGCTGGGGACAGGCTCGTGTGGCACCAGCAGTGACTGCAGCACACAGAGGGTCTCCAGGTGCCTCTGTCCTCCCCTGGGTCTCCCTGATGTCAGTGCAACTTTCCCCAGGCACTTGTCCCACACAGGGAAGTTGTGTAATTCAGATGTTACTTAGGCAGCAAAAAATTTTGTGAGTCCTGACCTAGATAAATCAAATATTATCCTAATTGGATGTACTTAATTGGTGTTTGGAGGCATTTTTAGACAGAGTTTGCTATTTCCACTGGGAATATTTTCGTTTTTCTGTTTATAATTTACACCACAAATTTGTTTATTAACAATTCTTGGCATTTCTTTCATCTTCTTCTGAATTTCTGCTTGAGAGCAAGGAGAGTATATCTTTGTTCTCAGGAAAGAAAAGTTACTTTGAGTTTTGCTTTGAAGCACCCAATGATATAACTGAAATGTCATGAATAATTTAAGCAAACATTGATGCAAATGTTACTAGAAATAATCAAGGAACTTTAGAGGTTGTAAATAAAACCGATTTAAAAATGAAAATTGATGCAACTTGCAATTCTAATTTTGTATACGTGCAAAAGTAGGACAAAATAGTATATTGGAACATATGGGAATGGAACAAACAGCACTGACACTACGTGGGTGATTCATTTGTGAGTAAAAGAACTTAAATATCTTACTCTGGCTTGCATATGTACAGCAAGAACACTGAATTTAAAAGCCTTTCAGCTTCGTGATATTTTGAAAAAGATGCGTCACAGAATCACAAAATGGTTTGGGGTGGAAGAGCCTTGAACACTGCCAGGGATGGGGCATCCACAGCTTCTCTGGGTGACCTGTTCCACTGCCCCACCACCCTCACAGGGAAAGATTTCTTACTAATATCCAACTAAACCTACTCTTTTCCAGTTTGGATCTAGTAGCACATATCTTGCCAATAGCCTGAATGTAAATGGTTGTGCCATTTGCCTCACTGTATGCTCCAACGTTCTAAATGGCCTGACCTAAATGACCTTGTTTTATTATATTGTCTTTTTCTGGTAATTAAATCACGGAAATTGCAGGGGATTTATGTTGGTTAGGATGTCATTCACCAACCATGATGTCAGGTTTTCTGGTATCTGCAAGTCTTGCTTTCTTGTTCTGGGGTTTTTCGCTTTGCTTCTGGGGGGTTTTTTTGGTTTGTTTTTTTTTCTTTTTTTTCTTTTTTTTTCTTTAGTTGTTTTGAATATTACAGTCCATTAACTAAGCATGTTTTATGCTTTGAGACGTTCTGTACGTAGCAGGTGATCACAAAACTGATCTTTTACCTCAGTGTTTCCATGTGCTTCACGTGTTTTTTCCAGCCCCCAGGTGATGGTTGTGTGTAGGGAAAGGCTGTGCTGGGCAGCAGAGCAGCAGCTGTCAGGGGCTGCCCTGAGTGTCTCAGCACCATCACAGCCACAAACACAGCCTGGGGATCCATACACACACTGACCATCCATGATTTGCCTAAAGAGTGTCTGAACTGTGATGCTGGACTCCACAGGGTATCCACAGTCCTCTGGATTGCACTGAGTTTTAAGTAGATGCAAAGATCCTTCCTTCCTGAATAGAATTTTTCAGTCTGGCTAAAGGGTATTTCTCTCAAATATCTTTGTGGGGTATAAGTAAGCTACAGTGAGATTAAGACAGTATTTCAATCAATTCAGCTTGCTACCAGTCTCTGTATCAGTACTGGTAAAGCAAATAGATGGAGAGAAAAAAGAGTTTTGTGTGGATAGTATTTTTAATAAACAGTAAAGAATAAGTTCATGAACTCCTTTCGGATCCTTTCAAAACATTGTGGTGATGATAGTGCAGAGCTATCTGATTCAGATATGGTTGTCTTCCTGTGGTTTATTTCTCAAGGAGAAATCTCAGAGGAGATTATAAAAAAAATACTTGAAAGATTTAATTAAAATCTGTTCTCTCGCATTTAATAGTGCCTAATACTTTTAATTAATCTGAATATTCCTAATTGCTTCTGTAATTTTTGCCATGTGTAAATAGCTAATTAAAGTATTAACCACCATCAAATGTAGTCTAAAATTAAATATATAATTGCTCTGTCGCTGATTAAGAGGATTACATGAAAAAATAGTCAACTTTCAGGTATGAATGCTTTCTGACTGCAAATAAAGGCAGATTAGCTGTAGTAAAAGGGAAAGCAGATGAAGGAAATTCATGTAGTTTCTTACTAAGTTTATAGTTTCCTACTGAGCCAGCCAGTATAAGACTTCTGTAGCTCTAGTGGTGTTCAGAGAAGTTTGGAGGTTGTTTGAAACTTCACTAGTTAGTTACAGTCCTTGAGGGACTGTCTGTCAGTGGAGAGTGCTGGAATGCAATATATTCAGCCTCCTTTACTGGGTTTCAAGGACCAGATGGTTGGGGACATAGTTATGACCTACATCCTCTGAGAAAACTTTCTTTCTCATTTCCAGAGTACAGAGAGCTCTTCTTGCTCCTGGAGGTTGCACTACAGAATAGCCTCATATTTGTTTGTGAGCCAAAAATGAATGGTGACAAACTCCGTGTAAAGGCTGAAGGAGAATAATTTGACCTTTTTCCTCATGATCAGCTTGGGAACACCATCAACACAAATTCTCTGTAAAGATGTCCTGTGGCATAACTGTCTGTTGTAATGAAATACAAGCCAATAACCTCTCAGCTTAGACCAACCTGAACAGTAAATTCCTGTGAGTGTCTCTGGAGTGTGCTCCTTAGCCATTATGACTCTGGAATTAGCTCATGCCGAACTAATCCATCCCTGCCCCGTGGCATGGAGTTGCCATAATCAGGAACACACGGGAATCTCTCAGGTAATCAGGTGTTGGGATTTTTAATGGGGCAAAAGTAAAAGCTGCTTTTACTATAAAGACTGACAGAAACAGTTTGCTGAAGGAGGCCAAACCCATCTTTTGATTTCAGTTTCCGCTGGGATTTGATCATTCTGGGAGTACAAACATCAAGATTTTCAGAATTTTAGGTCATTGCTCCAGGTCCTTATGTTACTAAATGACAACATTCCCCCCTTATAAACCTATGGACTAGAGATAATCAAATGAGGTATTTCAGTATGGAATGCTATTATTATTTTTTGGTTCCCTGAAAGGTCTCTATAGATAAATTAGACAGTTAACTCTTTTAGCACACATTACTCCCAGTGGTCTTTCTGGGTTCTATTTCAAAAATGAGATGGTATAGACTCTTGAGTTGGCAAAGCCTCAAACCAGTAATGAAAAGCTGAAAAGCTCTTCTCTTTAAAATAATCTCCAAAACTGACAAACATTTCTTACAATATCTAGAAGAATCTCATCAGGTTTTGTCTTGTTATTTCAATAATGTCTCAGATATAGTACATTTTGCCTCCTCCATGTACATTCCAAGGGCTTTTCTACATGCTTTTTTTCTGTTAAAGTGGCAGGTAGAGACTGGGTTTAGGTGCCTTTAATGCTTTTTTTAATGGAAAACTAATCCAAGAACAGAAAAATTTCACTTCTTATTCTGGTAGTACTCTCATGTTATCTGAGTGCTCACACCTAGGAAACTATTTCAGGTGCAGTGCCCCTGGGAAATCTTCCCAGTTATGAGTATTCTCCATAGGTAGACCTGCCACTGTTAGTGAGGCATGAATTTTGGCAATCAGGTAGTTTATATTTCTGTCCTCTGGTTTAGAATTATTGACCTCAGTTTCACACCTCAGTTTTAGAGAGATGAGACCCAAAGAATATTCTAATGTTTGTCCCAGCTGATTTTTCCTGTACAGGAGACTTCTTCCTAGTAGACTCTATAAACAATTCTACAGCTTCTTCTGGCATAGAAGCAACATTTCAACTGAGAATGTGTTGTGATGGGTTGGTTTGGTTTGATTTTCCCATATAAAACAAATCAGGAGTACTGGCATTAGAAGGTGTCATTTGGTTCATTAAGTATTTTATTGCTGCTCAACTATTAAATATATTTTATGGCTTTGTAGTTTAATTGATGTAGGCATAAGTTACAAACAGAAAGTTAATATTATGATTATACTTTTTACATAAATAAGATGTTTTAATAGAAAATTACCAGTCTAATTTGACTAAAAATTGTTCTGTTCTTAACCATACTGAATATACCAATGGATACAGCACTTGAGCTTTTGAAATAATCCCCTGAGATTCTGGAAAACTTGCATAAAAACGTTAAATTTCCTTTGTTTTCATTGACATTTTGACTTGATTAGCTGAAATTATAATATCTCCCAAAGTATGGGTAATTGTATTCATGTCATTTTTGCTTTGAATAGTGGCATGTTGCAGATCATTTTTTTTATTCTGAAGCATGTTGGCATTTGTGGTGGTACTGTCAGAATCATAGGATTTAGCTGATGTACATTTATGAGCTTATTATTTCTGGCATCCTTCAGAGATCTGAACCACCTTCCATATCAAACAATTACAATAATCTAGCATGAAATCTCTTTTGCTTGTCCTTTTAGAGGCAGAGTGTGGGAATCACAGGCAGGTGTATCTCCTCTCTATTGCTCCCAAATTTTTGGTTACACAATATATGGACAGTGTTAAGGGAATGATGCAGATGATTGTAAGGAAAAGAAAACCTCATAAAAGGGTGCTGAATGTTCTGCAGCAGAACTGGTTATGACCCGGCCCCTGCCACAAAGCTCTCATGGCATACAAGGGAAGGGAATGGTTTCCCAGATGGTCGCTGTCTGCATTTCATTTTGTTCGTTTCTAACTTAGTAACCAAAGTCTGACTTACAGAAATGCTGAGGGCTGAGAGCTGTGCTTTGAAAGTATAAAGTGCTGTAGCAGAAAACACTATTATGGTAACAATGTGGTCCTACATTCTCAAATTTTGCATCTAAAATGAACAGACGTTTTATTTACTTGATGCTTAATGTGCCTTATCCATAAAATGGGAATAATATATTTACCTGGAGCTGTTAAGGAAATTGTGTTATCTCTTAATTAGAAGCCATGTATGATCATGTAAAGGACATGGGTCCCTGGAAACAAATTCAGTCTGTCTGTGATAACAATTGGAGCTGAGTTCTGCAGACTTTGTGCTTTAAACGTTGCTCTTTGAATTCATTGCTTTCTGACACTTCACCTTTCTGCCCTCAAAGGACTAAAATTTATTCTAGAAATCATTAAGCACACTTGATCAAAATTCTTTTTCTTTTTCTTTTTTGGTATACAGTGTAGGAAATCAGCAGACAATACTGGTTACTTTTCATTCTCTTCACAGAGATGGACCTTAGAACTTGATTGTGTGTATGTAGATTTATTGAGCAATTACGTGCCTTCTAACTTTGGAAAATAAACTGTCTCCTGGATCAAGTGACAAATACATACAAAACACATAGAAAGGAAAAAACAGAAAGAAAAACTACTTCACCACTTAACCTCCTGTCTCGTGCAGCCCAGGTTGGAGGTGCTCCTTTTCCTCTACACAGTAAGAGTTTGCCAATAAAAAACCATTTGGCAATTCAGGCAGAAATGTTCTGCACATGCACCTCTGAGATATTATGCAGGCTGTTTTAAAATCACAGCAAGAATCAGCAGTAGGGCTTTCTTAGTGACGGTAATGCACAAGCATTGACCAAAAAAACCCAGTGATAAAACAGCTGAGAAATGTGTCAGAGGAATGATGGATCCCTAAAATGATAATGATGTCCAACTTGTCTCATCTTCTTGTCCCATTTTTCTTCTTTCTATCTGCAGAATGCTGTGAGAGTTTTGCATAAATGCTTGCAAATAACATGGGAAATTCAGGTCAAATAGGCCAACTAGTAATTTTTAAAACAGAACGAGTGTTTGGCAGCCATAGGTATTTAGCTTATGTTGGTTGGTGTTGTGTTGAACATCTTCAACTCTTGCAAAGACTTACTTCAAAGCTGGAGAATTGTTTCGGGGGTTTTCTGTTGGGTTTTTTTGGTTTTCTGTTTGTTTGTGGGGGTTTTTGTGGGTTGGTTGGTTGAGATTTTATTTTTCTCTCATTTTTTGTCATCTGAGGAATTCTACATCTCTGTAGATATATAAAATACTGTTAGATCTGGGAGATTTTCTGTCATCGCAGATTCTAAGTCTGTAAGTGCATTATTTATTTTTTAGTTCTTTGCATAGGTTAATCATATTTGTCGGCAAATTTGTTAAAGGACAATTCTTTGAAATTTAAATTTCACCTTTATTTGTTTGCTTATTTATGCAGGAAAAGGACATTTCTAAATCTTGATTCAAGCTCAGAGAAATTCTCAGTTTCATGTTGGTGGTCAAGGGTGCATTTGTTCTTGGTTAATGACACGATCACTGTAGGTATAAAAATCTTAGTGAGGCCAAAACAAAGCTGCTTCCAAAAAATTAGGATATGACTTATATAAACATATTTTTACTTAAATTCTTTGGATGATACCATGCTGTTTCAGGAAGGAACAGCTCATCTGGTTCTGAAAGTGGGGTGGCATTGAGGACATTAGGAACATGCTTCACTGGGTGCCAGGAAATGGCACTGGGACATGGGGAACATCTGTCTGTCCAGAACATTTCTGGTAGTATTTTGGAAGCAGCTGAAGTTGTGGAAGATGTTCAGCTTATTTTAATTATCAGCTTCTGGAAATGAGAAAGTTATAAAGAGGAATGTGTGAAATGAACAACAGGAGAAAATAAAAGAAAGACAAATGCCTATTGCTGCAGCCTGGCTACACTTGCACCTGCAACATCCCAGTGATTTCAGTACTAAGAAATGAGTACAGACTTTCCTCTTCTGTATAATATCTAGGCTAATTTTGGAAATAACCTTTCTGGGTTTTTCAATGCATCCTTGGAACTGGTGTCCTAGACTCTATATTTCAGCATTTCTTGTGTCATCTGGCATATAACTTAGCTGAGATGAGGGTGATGCATCATTTGCTGGGCTGGAATTAGAGAGTAATTTGATTAGATGTGAGAAGTTTTGCCTTTTTGTAACAGACTAAAAACAGCTGGAGATTATTAAATTACAGTATCTTTTTGGGGGGGAAATCAATGGTTTAAATCGAATTGTGCTGTGTGGTTACGAAATATATTTAGAACTACAGTGCTGTAATAAATTCCAAAGTTTTGCATCATGCATATATTAAGAAGAAAAGAGCCATAGAATTGTTTAGACTGGAAAAGATCTTTAAGATCAAGTCCAACTGTTAACCCTGCCAAGCCCAATGCTAAATGTCCTCAGGTGCCACATCTACACATCTTTCAAATCCCTCCAGGGATGGTGATTCCAGCACTGCCTGGGCAGCCTGTTCCTGGCCTTGACAACCCCTTTAGCAAAGATATTTTTTTCTAATATCTGATCTAAACCTCCTCTGACACAACTTGAGGCTGTTTCCTTTTCTTCTACCACTTGCTATTTGGGAGAAGAGGCCAACCCTCACATGGCTACAACCAGCTGCATTTTAACTTCACTCACCCAAAAAACTCTGTTTATTCTTTTTCTTTTAACTACAAAGAAATCAATTTGCATCTTGCCATGGGATGTGTAAGGAGGGATCTCTAAGCGCTTGTGGTCTGACCTGTGCTCTTTGTGATTTCAGCAGTGTAAAGGAATTTTTTATGTAGTTCTGTAATTGATACCCCTGCAAATATAAACCTCACCTGTATTCACATTTCATTGTAGGCTTCAGATATGTGTTTCTTCTTTATAAGAATTTATAACACGAACTTATTTCAGGCTACTTTTTAGTCTTCTTCTCACATCTACAACTTGTCCTCTGTATGGCAGTTCCTGCCTGATGGAACAGTAGGATTGTGTAAAAATCTGATAGATAATGTTTGGATTTGTACAGGTTACTGTGAAATAATAGAAAAATTCCAACTGAAGGAATAGCATACTTGAACAAGTGGAGGGTTTGGGGTTTTTATTTGTTTGTTTAAAAAAAGGATAAAGGCCCTTTAATCCTGTATTTTGGTGATTCTGGAACTCTTCACTTCCCATTACCCTACTATTTTTAAAGTAATTGCCTTAATTAAGATGGAGAAGGTGATTGCCTTATCATTCTGTGAGCTGACAGTTACAGGTGACCCAGGAAAATTGACCTTGTTTTCCTTCCAGGGAGATTTAGCTATGGAACTGCTGCTCTCTTGGCTTCGGCATCGTGTAGCCTGGCAGGCTGCAAGCTGCACAGAAGCCACTGCACTGAATTCCTACTGTCTTATATGGAAACTCTGCCTTGGGTGAATTGGCATCATAAAATTAACCAGAGATACAGGACTCTCACAGAAACAGTCCTGACTTACCCAATATCTATGAAAAATGCTCCTTTTAGAGTCTCACTTATGGTTTTGCCACATATGCCACCTTAGTGCATTGTAACTAAAAATCTAGATTGATATCCCCCTCCAAAGGGCTTTTTTAGCCTGGTGTAAAGCTTAAAATGGAAAGTTTGGAGTCTCTGTAATCAGCCCATTTGAAGTTCCATATCTGAAAATCCAGCAAGTGAGCCACGCTTTAAACACTGATACATTTTGAATTTTAATAGACTTTATTACAAGCCTTCAAATTAAAAGCTGTCAGGAGAGATAAAAGGTTGGGGATTTGGATTCAAAGGGACTTTGATTAGACATAAAGGTCAGCAGTGGTGGCAAAAAGTCGATGCATCTAAATTAAGCATAAACCTCTGGAAGAGAATATGCTAATCTTTCATGTAAAGTACTTGTCAGGCTGATCTTGGCTCATATCCACAACAGTTAAACTATTTTCTGTGATGAAATTTTAACAAATGGTAATCCATGTGTAATTTGCCTGTCAAGTGTGTGCCATTTGTTTTTACAAATGTTAAATTTTAACTGCTAAGGAATCATATTATACTACATAATGTGCTCCTGATTAAAGATTTTGTTTTAGAATCTTTAGCTCAGTTTTTAACTGCAACTTTTTTTTCCTTGGGAATGTAAAATGCAAATGGGAGAAAAGGAAAAAGAAAGAAAATCAAAACTCTAAATGTCATTGCTTTGTGTAAAACTAAGTGTAAATGTATAAATTGCACTTTAATTGAGCAGCTACTTCAGGAGCTTAAAGTTACAGCAACTGTTAATATTTCTGAATGTGAAATTATGATTCTGCACTGTTAGTGAGCAAACTCATTAAGGACATAAAAGGATGACAGGATGAAAAAGGATTTACATTTATAGAATCTTCTGTAAAATTATAAGAAATGACAGCCTCCATTTTTTGATGCTGAAATCAAGGTTGCATGTCTAAACCACAGTGACACTGTGGCTGGATTTTGCATAGCTGAGAACTAATAGGAAATTAATAGAGTGTAATACAGGCCTATTGAGTTCAGTCTAACTTTGTGGCTTTGATGTGGAAGAACAGAAGGCATAATTTCAGCCTTTGTTTAGTGTGCTGGACAGATAGCTCCACTAACATCTAAGTATGGTCAGGATTAAAACTGTGATGGATGGTACCACAGCACATTCTTGACAGCTTTTCTGTTCAAATACAAATTTCTGTCACAGTCCCAGAATGTTTGAAGGAACATTCAGAGATGAAATATTGTAGCTGCAACAAGTCCAGTGTGAAGCTATTATGCTTTGAAAGTAAAAATAATTACAAACTGTACATCTCTCAGGCACATATCTGTATTAATAATGCATAGTAGCAAATACACTGGAGTACACTGATGAAATGTTATTGAACACAGAAGTTTTGGAAACCGTAAAGTTATCAATCTGTCAAGAAATGTGTCAGTGCATCTGTCTAGTTTTTGGGTTTTCTACCTGTTTTAGGCAAATAAGTATTTTGGAAAGTTACTGTAGATCCTGATTTATTCTACCTTTCACAACATCTGTTTAGAATATTTACTTAAAGTTTTTTTTTTTAGGCAAAATAAGTGTTTTGGAAAGTTATTGTAGATCCTGATTTATTCTCCCTTTCACAACATCACTTTAGAATATTTACTTAAAGATTTTTTTTTAATGTTCATCAATTTCTGTATGAAAAAAAATATTTCCTTTCACTTAAGACAGAAACTATTGCCTCCAAAAGACTCTGGTTAAAACAATGCTTTTATTGAAGCACTCTGTAGATGGAATATTGTCCTTATTATAGCAGCAAAGTAGGTCAGAACCTCACTGTTTGACAGATGTGACATACAAAGTCCCTACCTCCTTATTAGTCATGAATAAAATGAAAAAGAAGCTGATTAGTGCAGGAGAATGTCTGTATTTAAAGAGCTAATACCTGTAGTGATTTTCTTCTTTGTGCTTAACTGTTAATTGAAGGAGAGACTTAAACTTTATCCCATTGCAACCGATTTCCACACAAGCACGGGGAGTCCAGCTGACACTGCAAATGGCATAAAGCTTTGTAATATGAGCCATTGATTTAGCACAATAAGAAAGAAAATTGGACTCCATGAAGTGAGAATAAATTGTCTGACTGCTGAATCTCTGTCATGAAATCTCATCTTTTGCTCACGTGTTGTCCATGGGATGTGGTCATTTTTCGGTTTCCAAAGAACTCACAGTTGTCCTCTGGTGCCATTGTGCTCTGGGCTACCTCAGTTATCTCAGCAGAGATAAACACAGGTGAGGTTGCTGTTCATGTTGAATAGTCTGTGGTCACATTTGTCAAATTTAAGTACCAAAGAACTCAAAAGTGGGGCAGAGATACCTTAAATGTCTTCAACTGCACTGTGTATGTACTTGTTTGAGACAGCATTGATGAAAGTATCATTACGTTTTAATCCAAGTACTTCTGTACATCAGTCTAAAGGTAAAAGCATAGACCCCAAATACTTAATAAATGGGCAATTAACCTGTCTCCTCAGTGAAGTCTTGGTCTTCTTGGAATTTATTTATGTATTTCTAAATACTGTTGCTAAGTGGGCCTTGACTGTGCTGAGAGCGATGACTGTGTGCAGTCTCCTAAAGCAGTTCAGAACAGAGGGACCTCATTTCACACAGCATCCTTGCTGCAATAATGTACTGGTTTTATTTATTCCTGGCTTAATCTGTGAACCCTATAACATTTATACCAAGACTTGGGATCCTCCCTATAAAAGACATCGGTTGAAGAAACTGCTCAAGAAGGCTGAAAAACTGAAGTACTTAGAATTTATTATAGTCAAAAATACTAATAGTCATATATAAAATAGGGTAAGGGAATGGCAGAGAGATTAATGGATATTAAAAACATATTTTAGTATTTATTTTTAATAAAATTGGGATAAAACTACTTGGATGTAGTAGCTCTGTGTCTGAGTAGAGCCTGAAAGCAGAAGAATTTTAATAGTAACTCACGTTAGGAGTTGTTTGAGCTGTGAGAAAGAGTGAAGAAAACTCACCTCTATCTCCTTTATTCTCCAATTCTGTCAGTTTTGTGCAGTCTGCTGTCTCTCCTGTGTTTTAATTTAATAAATTTCTTTGGATGTGTATTTTTAAACCAGAAATAATCCAACCACACCTTTCTAAAGAACTGAAAACCAAAAAAAAAAAAAAATTATCTTGTTCAATGACTGAAAATATGAAATTCAATCTAAGCAACCAAAGCAACTGGATTTGCTGGAGAGAGATAGATAGGGGACACAGTTTTTAAAGTTCACAATATTTTGGTTTGACTATGCAGATTTCCAGGGGAGCCTGGACACATGGATCCTTGGCTATGGAACAATCTGCCTGGTGGGTCTCCTCAGAGCCATCCCCATGGCACTGCCACAGAAAGTAGTCAACCAAGTATAAATTTTGGCTCTGTCAAAGTTTTCAGGACAACTTTCCCAGAGAACTTCCTGGAAATCACCTTACTTAGGAAGCTATTCAGTTATTTATTCAAGTTCAATTTTGGACTAAAATATCAAGTAACAAAATGCCCTGCAGCTCAATTCTATTCTTTCAATTGACTCCTCTAACTCCTGTCCATCCTTTTAACTGAATATATCTGGTCATTGTTCCCCGTTTTCTGAGGAAATCAGTGTTGTCTCATATGACCAGAAACCTGTATTTTTTCACCAAATTAGAGAGAAGAAACACATTGTGATCTGGATTTGTGTGTTGGATAATATCTTGACATTAGTCTCTTAAATGGAAAGGACTTTTAGGCTTGAATACTTTCCTTAATACCATGTTTTATTGAGAATGTGATTCCTCGAATAGGCAGGAACCTGGACATTAAGATTTTTTACATAAAATGAAAGACATTAAGCTTCATTTAGCAGAGAAAGGGCTGCAAGGGGGCTGTTACCTGGCTTGCGGTTGTGCACATATGTTTGTCCTTGTTTGAGTTTCCATCATGGGCCAAGGTCAAGAGCTGTCTGGAATAGGGAGTGGTATTTTGAAGCATTTTTAAATTAGTCTTATTGAGAAAAAAAATGCAAGTTTAGAATATAATTTTGGCTTACTTTTAGAAGTGTGCTTTATTTCATCATATCTTGAATGACTGACCTAGTGCCCCTTTCTGATGTTTAAACAACAACCAGAGCAATATTTCAGCCTGTAAGACACTGAAGTTCAGGAATGAGTGTATTCCCTTGCTCCCCAAGACACCTGTACTAAGCAGATGACCTTTAGCTTGAGGAGAAAGGATGGCTGGACTCCCAGAGCATCTCACTGGTGTCAGGTTTAGTCTTCAGGACCGCTAGCAGAAAATGATGCTGGTCTGTCACAGCAACTTCATCCAAGGCATGCTGAGCAGCACATTTGATCTCTGGCAGCAGTGAAGGCACGCATCCCTCTCTTATTGTTTTCTAAATAATCTGGAAGCAAGTGAGTTGTGTTTGATACCAAAGCATTCTTCTACTCTGCTGGCACAAGTATGAGTTTCCTCATTTTACTTCTTTTCATCTCATCTTATCCTTTCTAAAATTAGAAACAAACTATTTTACAAAAAATTTACTAGGAGGTAATACCAAATGCATTACAGATATAACATTTATTAATAAAGTACTTATTTTGTAAAGCTTTTGCTTTGTGAACCTTGATGATATAAGAACACATAACCTTTGGTATCTTCTTTTCAACCATAGGAATTGGGTAGGATTGTGTGTTTGGGCTTGCATTGTCTTCTCAGAATGGCTTTGTGACTAAAAGTAATCTGTAGAATGAAAGTAAAGTTCTGTAAGGAAAAGAATAAAATAAACAAAATCAGCTTCAAACCGTTAGAAGTTCTTTTCTCAGCATGGTAGATGAATGTGTGCACTGACCCATGCAGCTGCTGCTTGAGAGTGTAACCTGCTGAGGTGAGAGTCTGTTCATGTTTTAAGAAAACACAATTTCTCATCATAGCTGTGTTGCTAAGGGATATCTCATATTTCTCCTCTTTCTTATTCTCTGTCAGATTTCAAAGACCAACAGGAAAAAATGTTGCATTGTGTCTCGGTATTGCTTGTTCAGGGTGTAGAGTTAGGAATGAATTGCAAAAGCAGGAAAAACTTTAAATAGACTACGTAATGTGTAGCTCAGTTCCTCTCTTGAGATATCCCCTCTACTCACTTCTTAGTACTCGGTGGTATTTTCCAGATTCCAGCCCTTCTCAAACCAGATTTGGTGATTTCATGTTAAAGGAAGCTAGTTCAGTGGCATTATCACCATCTAAAGTAGTGCTTTCTACCTTGCACTTTGGTGGTCCTTGTAGTTCTCTTTTTCCATATTGGTAGCATGACTGACCCAATGGAAAAATAACCCTGAAAAAGATAATGTTTCATTCCAGAAGCCAATTGACTCATCTCTCCAGAAGACATGGATTGGCAAGGAAGAGCAGAATTGTCCCATTCAATTTCAGGTCAGTGTCAAACTGGTTTAGAAGCAGCCTGGAACTGCACCTGCAGCAAGAGTAAGAGTCTCAAACACCATAGTGGATGTAAATTTAAAAAAATCTGATCTTTTATATACTCCATTAACCTTATAAATAACCTGAGAAATTAAAAAAAAAATTGTCAGCTCCATTTGGATAAGCACAGAAGTAAAATAGAGGAGCCCCAGAAGTAGAAGGGGAGCAGTGGAGCTTTCCCACACTGAGGAATGCAAACCAAGGTTGGCATGTGGCTGCCCTCTGGTCCTCCCCAAGATTATATAAGCTGGGACATTACTGATGGACTAGCATGAAGAAAAAGTAGCATTAAAATTGTGTACTGTGTAAAACGAGTTTAATTCTCCCTCTGACATCTTTAAGATGCCATATTAATAATTTAGCTGAGTTTTAGTAGCCTTTTCAGCTGTAGCCCACTAATGACAAGCTTGCTTTCTAATGTTTAACGCCTGCTGTGCAAGTGGTACTTTTAACAAAATACATTTGCTGCAGGCTCTTTGACATGGCTTCACACTGAGATAAACACAATTAGCATGAGCTATTTAAAATGCTTTTCTCTTGTGCTTGTTTATAATTGGTCTTTTAAGATCTATTTTTATTATTAATTTTAAGGAATGTGTGACAGATTTGATAGCACAGTGAGGGTGTGTTATTTAAGTGTTTTACTCTTGAGATATTCCCAGGTCATCCTCTGTTTGTAATAGCATATTCACATACAAAGACTCAAGAACTGACCAGAGTGGTCCTTCTCTTAACATGCTGTACCATAGAATGTATTGTAGCAGACCATGGAGGATAATCCAAAGGAGGCAGGCTAGCTTACATAGCGTAAAAATTTCATTAGAAAGTATTTCCAGTGAATCCTATTTTGTATAAAAAGTCTTATCTTTCTATATGTCATATCAAAATGTCTTTTAGTAAAAATAGTCTTGCAAAAAATGTCTGCTGAGGGGGGCTGTACTGAATATTCATAACATCTGAGTGTGTTCTGAGACATTTTAGAATAAATATTTTTTTAAGGTTAAACTAGTTCAGAATATTATTGTTAATCTTCTTTACATCCTTTCAGGCAGCCTGTGTAAGAATTTTTTTGAATTAAAAAAGAAAAGAAAGAAATGCTGTCCTCAGTGAGAGCCCACACTCTCCAGCTCTCATTAAAATCAGTGGAAATCTACTGACTTTGCCAAGGGTGGATCTTCTCGGCACGGTTTTGGAGGGGTAAAGGGAAGAACATGCCTCAAAATAAGACAAATGCCTGTTGCCCTAAAGGGCAAGGCTGTTTTAAGGTACATTTTGTGCTCTTCTTTCCACGCTGCTGCTTCAGCTGACTGACTGAAACATCTCTACCCACTTTCCTGGCTTTTTGTAGTGTTTAGTCTGAAAGCACAGCCCTCGTGACAGCATCAGAAGGGAGACTGTTCCTTGCATGTTCCTCAGTCTGTGCACCTGGGCAGGTGACAACTATAATTTCTTTTTAATGGTTGGATTTGAAAGAGGCAGTGAGCAGATTTGATAATAGGCAGGTCTTCAACTTAATAAATGAGCATAAATTGAAGCTCTCTGGTTTAGTAATTGAAGTACAGTAAATATTCTCTATTTGCTTATCACAGCCTTTCTGCCCAATGGATCCTGCAGCTGTTTGTGAGCAGTTCTGATAAAGATCTGTTCCTGGATACCAGCAAAATTCTCAGTGTGACAAATGACACAGTTGTTGGCTGACTCTGTAGGGGCTGAGCATTGCACAGAGGAGCATATGTCTGAGTGTCAGGCCTGATTCTGAGACTGAGCCCCTCGAGACTGAGGGACTTGTTCCATTCTTGAGAACAAAACACTGTGGTCATTTGGCAGGTTGTGCAGCATGGCAGGAGGGCTGACAGGACCTGGGAAGCTGCAAGCTGGAAGGTTTTTAGAAAAAAAAGCCCCGCAAACTGTTGGGACTGTTGTGATGGTTAAAACCTAAAAGGGTTCACCAAGGGCACATCAGTGCAGAGATCAAATCCACAGCCATCACAGGGTTCTGGCTGCTTCAGGGGTCGTGGCAGCATCCCAAATTATGCCTTCCTAAAGAGGCTTTCAGAACACTATGGATTTCTCCATAAATCAGACCAGGCCATACTTAATATCCACAAGGCATGACAAATGATGGACACTTGGCTTAGCTTTGCTTTGAATGTTCTCTCTTATGTCCTTTGCTGTAACTGAATTTGTGAGCATTACTTTTGGACTATGCTAGAAGGATCTGTGCCTCAGGAATGGAGGACAAAAAAGTGAATTCTGGGGAGTATGTAAATGGTAGAAACCACTGAGAATGGCTGGAGTGGAAAAAATGCCCAAAGGAAAGGATCGCCCACCTTCCTTCAGTGCATGGATATGAAATGAGGTTTGGTTTGAAACATTTTGTTTCATTTGTCACACAGCAGTTTTTCACCACCAGGACTCCATCCACTGTCTTACTCTGGGTCATGACTGCCAAGTCCTCAGTGCTGTGAAAATACCTGCATCTAAATCCCTTGCTTTGAACCCTGGAATTATTTTGATGCATGCCTGCTTCTATCTCTGCTTTCATCTAGCTTTTCAAAAGGGAAAAATACATGGCTGAAACATCTCAACTACTGAATAATGTCATTACTTGGTTAATTTTAGTGCCTTGATTTTGGAGGATCTGTGATAAAATATAGTACCCAGGGATATTTATCCTTGTAACTTTAAACATGTACTGTTTTTTTTTTGCTGTCTCTAATATGTTGCTGTGATGACATTAGTGGAACTCTATCCTTTGTCCAGACACTGAGTCTTGTATTTTATGGAGAACATTGAGATTTCAGAAGAAAGGTCGTTTTGAAAAGAATCTGTTGGTATAACAAGACAAAGCATTAAAAAAAAAAAAAAAAAAAAAAGGCTAGTTTTGGAATGTTATGTAACAATCAGAACTGGTTTCTTTAAGAGATCTGGTTTTGCTCTAGTCAGGCTACTGAAATCCTACTTTCATTTGAACTCACGTGTCTGGGATGTCTGTAACATTTAAATATTTATAGCTTTGAAGGTTCACCAGGTCTGTAATAAGCACAGGGGAAAATAAATACATTATGCAAAGGGTGATTAGTTTTATCACATAGTCTTCCATGGGGCAGCTGTTTATTTTCAGTGTTCATTTTCTTGGATCAGTCAGGTAGACAGCTGTTCTTTTAGGGCATTTTTGTTAATTTAAGTAACTTCTTTGAATTGCAAATCTACCACCAAATTCACTTCTAAAAATTCAGCCTCCAGCTCATAATTATATCATCAAAAAAAAATCTTTAGATCACTAATTCAAAAATATCTACTTGTCAGAGATATTTCAAACAAATGCAAAGCATACACACTCTAAATCATCTGATACATCAACGTCTATATGAAACTGAATATAAAATGTCCAGGTCTGCTAGGTTTCTCAAATAAAAAATAAAATGTACATTCTGTACATTCCCACAATCCCACAGCAGGCTTGAAATACTGTTGTCTCATATATGTGACTTCATAAATGCTTGTTAACATCAATAGGCTGTTGCAACGATAGAAATATGATAAGTGGGCAGCTTGTAATTAATCTTTTTATTTTTTAAATTGCCTTGGATTTTTGCCCTAGTCCAGAGGACTTGAGAGTTATAGGACAGGGAAAGGAAAGGAGGATTGCAGAGTGGGCTGGCACTTATCACGCTGTACAGGGACAGGGATTTTTGTGCACTGGAGCTGTCAGGAACAACTGCAGTGGAGGAGAACTTGCCAGTGTAGTCACCCATGGAGCCCTTGGCTGTACAATAAACTTGGAGTCAGTGCATGACTGTTCAGATACGCATTTTGTATTCACGCTCTCAGACTTGTGCTATAAATATTTGTGTCCCTTTCAATTCATGTGAAAACATAGCTCTCAGCTACCATAGTTTTATGAGGGCATTACTGGAATGTTGCATTGAAATTAATTCTTTGTATTTTAAAATGCTCAGCTACAGAAAATGTAACATTATTGCTCCAGTAGATGAATCATACTTGGTGGTGTAAGCACTTATGCTGAAATTGCCATCAGAAATTTATTCACTGACATGTTTTGACCATTCTGGGCCAAACTGTAGTCTACTAAAGCTGCAAGTGCAAAATAATTTTTTTTTCACTGTGAATCAGAATTTGTTCCATTATGAATCGATTACTGACCCAGTTTGTTCTGAACTACCCTCACCTGGAGTGTCTGTGCCCAGCTCAGCCCATTCTGGAAGGCACAGTTTGGGGTGGGGATAAGATTAGGGGTGGTGGGGTTTAGAAGGGCAGATTTCTTGGTGTAATTACACCCATACCTGGTGTAACATGAAGAACATGAGCAGGAGAGAAGCCAGATGTGGGCAGTGATGCTGAGTGTTCTGGGAGCCTCTGGTAAAACCCACAGTGTCCCTCAGCAGCACTTTGAATGCAAGCAGGGAATGGGGTTTTGTTCATTCATTTTACATGGTGTTTTTCCTCACACAGAGCTGTTCCTGGTGTATAAAGGAGGATTATCTCCACTGAAATTTTGGAAGTTGGCAAGAAGAGCAGTTAGGTCTGAATCAAACAAGTAGAAGTTTTGATTGTAAAAATAGAGAGGGATTAAGCTTTTAATGTATTTGGCGAATGTAATTTCACCTCTTATGTAATTAAAAGCTTTGTGTATTTATTTGGTAGGACTGGAAACTTTTGACAAAGTACACAAACATTCACTTGGATGCTTATCATTAATACATGTCTACCAATACCAGTTGTTTTAATTTTTAAATACTTGACAGAATATATCAGAGCAAGTGAAGATGTTATTGTGATGTAACTACAAATGGTGTTACACTAAATCAGTAGATTGTTGTACCCACAGTTAATTGTAAGATTGTGACTACTATATCTAGGTAATTAATATGCTAATTAGCTAGTTTAAAGATAAAACGGGTATTAAAAGAATGCAATAAAGAGCTTGTATTTTTCTCTTTTGCTGTGCAAACACAGTTCTCTGCAATAATTTAATGAGGGAATTTCAAAGGAACAAAACTAACAAAAAATGAATTAGAAGCTTAATTACATGGTATTGCTGAGACCTTTTGGGTAGGGACTAGCATAAATATGTGTTTAGATCGTCATAACAACAAATAACAGAGAGAGTGGGAATGCTAAGAAAATCTGTTTATTTGTTGGAAATTTATTTTTCTGAAGCAGCATAAGAAAAATTTGAATTAAATAGTTATTATTGATAGAAATTGTTTATTGATAGTAATGAGATTGAAAATATTTCTAAGGTAGGGAGATATAAGCTCTTTGAGGGAAGAGAGCACAAATAGAAAGTTTTTCTCTTTTTTCTTTCAGCCAACCTTTAATGCATTGGTAGAAAAGGGATTGATGTTCAAAATCACAACCTGATGTTTGTCCAGCATCCTGAATTTTGAATCTGTTCCAAGGGCTGGTTTTGGTCTGGCCCGCAAGATTAATATAAAAACTTAAGTGTGACACTGCAACAGGAAAGATCCTTAACAATGAAAATGTGCCTTAAACTGACTCTGAAGATGCATTATGGGCTAAAATATGGTGTAGAAGACTTCAGAACAAATTAAGACAGGTTTTTCAAGAGAGAGGGTAAGACAGAAGAATAAAGCGTAAGAAATTAAGAATTTTTGGGTTGGAAAAATGCTTTCAGAGCTTTAACTGCTTTATTAGTGTTAAATTTCTTGTCTCTGAGCACTTTTTCTCAGCTGGAGAATGCCCATGTTTGAAGCTTTCCCTTGTGTCAGGAAGCCACACAGATTTAAAATTGTCAAAATCATGACATTCTCCAGACTAGAAAATGCAACTTGAACTGCTCTGTACAACCCCATCTGACATCCATGCTTGATAAAGACAAAACCACTGTCAAGTAATCAGTTTAATTTGTTACTAATGGGCTTATTATTAATACAAAAGTACTGTAACTAGTTTCAAAAGGTACAAACATACAAAAGAAAGTATGCAACAAATCTTCTGTTTTCTTTTGTATTTTTATAAACAATTCAACAGTAACAAAAAAAATCTAGCAGATGTGAAATGAAAGCCAGAAATTGGATTAAAAAACAGTAAATATTACTCTGGGAATAAATAATATCAATTGAAAAACTTATTATGTGAAGACATTGCTTTTTAAATATTAAGGTAAAGCATCATAGACTTTTGATTCAAATTTAAGCCTTATCACATAATATTGAGGAGCAGCAAGGGTGATCTATTCATGGTATCTCAATATTGATAACTGAGCTGCATTTGCATGAACAGTGAGCACTGAAATAATCTGAACATCACACCTCTCCTCCAAAATGAAAGTGTCTCCTTCTGGCTCTCAGCAATTGAGAGCAGGGATGTGTCTCTAAAAGGTGGAATTTTTTCAAAAGTGTTGAAATGATTTAGAATCCCACTGGTACTCTGTGTCTAAAAGCTGTGCAATTCTATCCTCTGAATATTTAACTGTACTGAAGTCAACATCTGAACTTAGTTAACTTCAAGTGGATTAGGGCATCACACCACAGATCCTAATACACAGTTTGAATGCAGTTTTCTGATTTGATTGGTCTTTTAGTTTGTTAATTCTAGTAAGAAAATGTGTAAGATGCAATATATTTTTGGTCTTTTTTGCTAAGAAATAGAGGTTTATGCCTCACATCTATCTGTTCTTTTTCTCTGGTAACTTTGAAATTATTTTGAAACACATTCCATGAAGAACGAGAGCTCACAAAGGCAGAGAGTTCCCACAATGTGACAATCCTCAAAGCAGTTTAGTTGTCAGTCTTCAAGGGTTGTGTGAGGAGCCCCTATCAGCAGCCCTAGATCTGTTTCCATGAGGCTGCAGTGTCTGTGTGCTCTTTACTAAACACCATCTATTGCACCAGGAGAGAAATGAGATCAGCATTCACACTTGGAAAGTTTAGTTGTGAACTACTTGGGAACTAAAAATTAAGCTCTGAACCAGACTTCATCAGTTTTATGTTTAAGATATTTCGTGTTTCAAATTCTGCAATTTCATGCTGGGTCAATCTCTGCTTTTTGAAAGGAAATTGTTGAAGATAATTTTGATAACTTTACATGATGAGAGCTCAAGTAAATTGTGTATGTGTGTATACACACACACACACACACATATGTATTATAATGTGAGATGCAGCTGGCTTTATATCTCTATAGTTATCTCTTTATATCTCTACAGTTAACTGTAGAATTGTCAAAAAGGAAATAACAGAAATTCACAAAAGTAGAACAGACTCTGATGCTTAGGAAAGAATATATTGGATGAAATACATCCACTTAAAAGGCAGTTCTACATAAAATGCAAAATAGTCCAGGTTAGGAATATCAATAACTTTGAATAAGCTCAGACCTTTGTCACAGAGCCAATTTAGTATGGCCCAGATATGGCATTGGACAGGAAACAGCCTGGGGGAGAAGATTTCTTCTTTTATAAAGAGTCATATTCTACATGGCATTTTATATGAATTTTATATATATATATATTGTAGTTTTCTTTATCATTCAATGCTATCAATTTCAAGTGGGTACATTTTTAAGGTTTGGCCTAATATTATTATGAAAAATGAAACTCTAGTTAAATGTTGTGGCATTTTTATGTCACCCACAGGGTCTCTCTGGTTTGGGGTTTGTATCTAAATCACTGGGTTTTAAAATACATCTTCTGTATGATTTCAGCTATACTTGTGAATGACTGGCATATCTTAAGTGAAAGATCTCTTGTCCCCAGTGGTGGTTAAAGTCAGAGCTGTCGTCTTTGAATTATTTTATTTCATGAGCTTTTAATCATACCCCAAGGACATGTCAAGCTCTTGCATGCTCTTTCTTTCAAGTATATTCTTTCACAAACACAGGCTGTAGAGGGGATGCTGTCATTTCTTCTCGTGTTCCACTCCAAGCACATATTCATCATGGTAGGGTAAACTTATAAGAAATCTAATATCATAGTAAATTGCAATTTGGTGAGGTGTGGCACACTTTCAAAGGTTCACATTTTTGGTGGTTGTAATATAACATCTAAAGCAGTACAGAATGTGTTTGCAGTAAATCAATTGGTGCAGTCAGTCTCTAAATAAATAGTTTGTTAATTAGATGGAGTTAGTTGCCCTCAAAATTATCTGTAACATTTCTGTGCATGTAAATTAATTTGAAGACATTGTGAGGTTTGTTCACCACTTTATTGAATTTTCTGTGCTTGAGGCATCAATAAGTATATTTATAGTCAAGCTATTGAACAATTTTGTTGGGTTTTTTTCGATTATTGTTCTCATGGATCCCAACTGGTTTGTTCCTGTGTCTCTTATATAGCACAGCATCTGAATATCCCAAGGGTTCACATATTTTCAGAGGGGACCTAACAGCTGGTCTGTCCTGCTTTTACTGCTCAGGATAAGATATTGTCCTGTTTCTGGCAGGTTTTGCTAAAAAAGTGTAGCGGTGTCTATTGTGATTGTTGTTATTTTTGTATTTGTTATTTTATAGCTTCATAGGTAGATAAATATTAGGTGAGGACTCAGTATCTGAGTGTCATTTCGAGCACCAGGCTCTAAAATTGCCTTCTGTGAAACTTCAGTAATATCTTTGAATGGCTGTGTATTGAATGACTTAAATGTTTCTTTGTGCTAAAGGGAGCAGTGCTGCTTAGGGAGTTTGCAGTTTGCAAGACATTTTTGAAATGAGCACCAGGAAGCACAGTAGTTGTGTTTAAAATTATTTATTGATGGAGAAGTAAGTGAAAGAGTGATATTTGGACCAAGAATTGTTTTCAGGTAGAAATAGCCTGTTTTCCCCTCAAGCTCATTTCTGAATTTCAGGAGAAAAGAGAGTCATAAACCTCTACAAATATCTGAGGCTGAATTGCCAGTGCTGAGCATTGTTGCTTTCTGTCTGTGGTACATTAGAAATCCACAGGTATGTCCTTAGCTGAATGTTAGGAGTTCAGCTTTGTAGCTGACAGGGTAGCCTGCTTCTGCTTTGGGTTCCAGCTCTATGTAAGTTAAAATTCCCACTGCTCATGCCAGCCTTTATTTAGGTGCCTTTGCACTCAATAAAGTGACATCATCTGTCTCCTCTGCGTTAACTTGCAGGCTGAGGCAAGGTGGACATGCCTGGGCAGTAGGAAAGGTCCCAGGAGGCAGCTGAAACAGTGGGGAGCAGGATGCAGACACGGAGCTGAATGACTGAGCTCAGATTTGCCTGAATGAGGTGGTTCCAACCATCAGCTGGTCTGCTCTGGCTCTGGCACAGCCTCTCTGCGCGTCTGTGCTGCGATCCCCAGGCTTCTGGGAGAGCAGAATGGGGCAGATGGGGACCATGCACAGAGATCTCATCTTGGCATTGCAGGTTTTGTTGACAGTCTCTCTGCCATGCAAAGAAACTGCCTCTGCTCTCCCTCTGCAGCAGCTTTGCAAGCAGACTGTCACATATGCATTGTTGTGCCTTTAGCTAATCAGTTCTGGAAAGGAAATGATGTACAAGATAATCTGAGCATGGACTGTTTATATTATCATCATCCTGACCACAAATTACATCTTCATTCTAAGAAATGCTTCTGATGCGATGCTTGGAGAGCCATTCCTGTAAATTTATTCTCCAGAGAAGAAACTTTAATGAAAAATATTGCTGTCATAATCATAGATGTGTTTAGTCTTTAAAGCCCACACAGCGTCCTGCAGTCCTCAATTAACAAACAATAAAAAATAAATTCAATACCTATAGAAGCTATCATCATGCAAGGAGCTTTTGTAAATATATGGTCTTATAACAGTTTGAAATGCCACCTTCTGCACAGGCTTTAGATATATTTGCCACATTAAATAATAACTATGTATGTAATTGAACACACTTAATGATAACTCCTTGCCTACTACAGAATGTCTACTGAATTCTAGTGGCCTAGTGTGACTGAGGTCATGGTACATAAATCTGATTGTAATCCCAAATTAAACTTAAATATACTCGTTGTGCAATAACAGCAAAGTAGGAAAATGAAACACAGTCTCCTCCCCAATGTAGCTTTGAGGGCTTGGAAAATTATAGCTCTATTGGTCAGATTGGTTGTGTGGGAAGTTATTCCTGGTCCATTGAAAAAATTGTATCAATGCCATACACTGTGTAAGAGTCTGGTCTTGTGGTCTTTTGAAATACAAAGCAAAATTATGTGACAAAAATTTTAGACATGTTCTGTAATGTACCTGAGATTTTTTGCATTGCTTGTCTGAATAAAAATTACTAATGCAGAAATACCTTATTTGCAGAAATAAGCAAGTTACTCATACTCTGGGTTGCTTTATTTTGTTGGTTATTTGGTTGTCGCTTGCCCAATACTACAACTTATAACCTCTGACTCTCTAAAAAAATTGCTTTTATTGTTTACTTTCATGGAGGTTTTTATGTTTAGAGCCCTTTCCCATCTTGAGAGAAATGAAATTTCTTTCAGTACCTTATGTCTTGAAGCGTGAATTGCTTAGCATTATGACTTGGTTGCATTTGAGTCATATTGTTGTATAATGCTTGTACTCTGTCACACGTTCATGGGGCAAAGAGCAGCATAAGAAAACAGTATTTTGAACGCCATACAATGGAAAGTTTCTTAGGTTTTACAGAAGAAAGTGCTTTTTGAACTTAAATCTTAAATCAAGTAAATTCTGACATTACCAATCATTAGTGGACTACTTCTCCAGATGAGAACTAACCCCATCAGCACTTGTTAGCAGCTGTGCACAGCCCCCAAAATTTTCTGTTAATGATTTTATTTCCAACACAGTTTGACTAACAGGTTGTAAACCTGTTGAAATCAAATACAAAGAAGTGAGGTAAATGCTGCCTAAAACAGGATACATGAACTCACTCTGTCTGCTAGTAAAATTAAATTATTAATGGTTTAATTTCTTCTTTTTTCTTTCCACAGTATTTGAGGTTCCAATTAAATCCGTGTTTGGGCCATTGCTTTGCCTGCCAGTACTTAATCTTTTTCGAAAGCCTCATCACTTATCTAAAACAAAAGAAGAACGAGGTAAGGAGAAAAAGTAATGAAATGCAGTATAGCACATCTGTCAAAGGAACAGAAAGTAGCTTTAAAAAAATCCAGGATCAATGACATTAAAAAATTATTTGTTGAGCACTAAATGTGTTCATGTTAGGCATGTTAATTGTAAGGAATCTGTAAGAACGATTATGTCCTTGCATATACAGAGGGTTTGGTTGTTTGTGTTTAAGAGATTTACTGTTTATGTAGCCACAGGATACAAATGACTGATAGAAATAGTTGCTAAGTGTACCTCCCTGTACTACTGAGTCCTCTGTAAGAGTGTTTGACATCTTAATACTGACCTGTTGAATATAATTAACATTTCTGAAGTTATTTAAAATTCACTTTTGTGTCAGTCTTGATTTATGTTTTTCAAATGTGCATAATGCAATACTGGGTACTGGATTAAAAGACTTAACCCATTTCAGCACTAAGAGCTGTACTATCCTTTGTTGTTGATAATAGATCTGTCCAAAATACCTGGAATTGACTTCTGCTATGTCACTTAGGATTGCAATGACATACAGCAAGGCAGGCATAACTAGAGGTGACAGAGAAGCGTAGTAAAGTGATTTAGCCTTGACAGGCTAAGGATGTAAGGCAGATATTGTTTGAAAAATATCAACTTTTCCTGAGCTGCAAAAGTATCGCCTGCAGTGGCCACCCCTGCAGCCACTGCCAACATGCACAAGAGAGAATATTGGGATCTCAGTTTGTTTTTTTTTTTTTTTCTGTCCACTCATTTTTTCTGCATTCTCAGATCCCTTCCCAGGGTCAAGTTCAAACTAATATTAGCTAGTGCAGAGCAGGCTCAGTGGCTCCTTAATATGCTTTCACCTCAGGGTCCTTATATGAAAACCAGCAGGTTAGAAAGTTTGTTGGCCTCTCACCTTTTCAACATAAAATATCATGTATTTGGTTTGGGAGTGTTAACCACACATCTCCTCTAAGGTCTCTCTCAAGGATGTTATTTATAGTTTTGCTTTTCAAGCTGTGTAAAGGGTGTTATTAAGTAGCTGGGGAAAAATGTTTAATCATCAAACCACGGAAAGCCATAGGCCAGGCAGAAAATTGCCAGTGATATTTGTCAGCAATAAGTAAAACTGGGTTCAGCTGGTGTGTTTTTAAAGCAAGTGTGTTGCTGAGGAGAGTTGTACCTCCAGATCCAGAACTGATGGTGGAAATAGCTCACTATTGATACAAGCATTCCTGAAGTGTTTCCTTGAATTTCTATCAGAAATTACTTTTACATGTGTAGATTGTTGACTTTGCTGTGTAAGTCCTTTAGGTTTGCCAAATAACTTCCAGGTTTCTGAATCCTGTCTTGCTGTAACTGTGTCTTACAGCTCAGCTGCCTTCCAGGTTACCCATCTACAGCATCACCTCTGCTAAAATTTCTCATTGTATTTCAGGCTGAAAAAGACGATGAAACAAGAAACATCTGTATAATTTAATAAAAATTCCTCCCTACCATTGCTTATGGAAGCAAGATGGGGTGCTTTCATAGAATCAGTTACAAAAAGAGTCCATCTTCAAAAAAATTAATTAAGCTTTAAGTTAACTACTCTTAATAGGAGTTCAATAAAAAGCACACTCGATTTGTCTGTAGCTCTTTAACTTTCTTTCAATTCCTCATAATTGCATTTCAAAGCTCTTCTTTCAACAGATAAACATCTCAAATTTAATTTTTAAAAGATTCTCTTATATTTCCTTGTTTAAAAAAAATTTAACTTTACCTTCCAAACCTTCCTGCTTCTTCAAAACCCTGTTGTTGAGGCACATTGACAACTTAAAACAGATAATCTTAGTAATTATTAGCTTCTTATAAACATAATTATCTTATGATTAGTGCAGATGACATTAAAAAAAATCTTATGCTGAAATGGTGCCTAAAATGAGTTATGTGCTAACTATGTATGCTGTTTAATTGGGACCCCTACTGGTACTGAAAACGGTTTAGTTGTGGTTTCAAACAAAACCAACACTTAAATGATTATAATGATGTATCTGGGATGTCTGAGTGTCTGTATCCCCCTGTAATTTTTAACTCATTCGCTGACATAAGGGATTTTTTAGCCCAATGAGTGATATCAGCATGAAGATGGAATTTTGAGACAAAATTCTTCCTAACATTCTAGTGAAAATACATGGCTTTGCAGTAAAATGAAAGGATATTGAAAATGCACTGACTAAGGGAAGGCCACTTTGTGAGCTTCTCTGAAAGATTCTACAGCAGCAAGAGACATAATTAATGTGTCAAGTTTGGGAGAGGCATTTTAGTCAGAGCCTGCACCTCTCCAACAAGGCGGGGTCCACAGTGAAAGTCTGTGAATGCAGGGAATTTCCAGGGTTCTGCCCGGGGAATCAGACTGGCTTCCTCCTTGTGTGCTCTGAACATCTCCCTCTTCCTCATGGTACATATCTCCTTTCTGCCTGGAAGATGGTGATATTTTATTTGAAAACCAGTCCTGCAGCAAAAGGAACATTTACTTTCAGGTTGAAATTTCTGTGTTTGAAACTAAACCCCATTATCATGCATGTAGTTGGCTGGGATCATGTTTATGGTTTATTATATTTGCAGTTTCAACTGTAAACACAGAAACATACCTGTTTTCCATGTGGGGCAGCTTATTGTGCTTATTGAACAGTAACAAACTTTATGCTATTAATGAAAGAATGTGATTTATGTGTGTTCTTAAGTGTACTAGATATGTGATTACCCTCATAAACCATGTCTTATGCTGTGATTTTTTAAATTCCTGTTAGCTTCTACAATCAGGGAAGTTCTTAAGCACATGAAATAGCTGTCAACATGTGGCTTCTTGCCACTGCAAAGTCTTGATAGGGTTACAGGCCTTCAAGATGAAATGTGGTTTCCTGGACAATTTGTGCAATGGATCTTTGGGGTATTCATATTTTCAAGACAAATGTGGATTTATATGCCATAAACGATAAAGCAGGCTTTGCAGTTTCTATTCTAGATATAGCACCACTTGAAATGCTTGAGATTACATCCATACAGCGGATAGTTTGCTCTGAGGATCTTAAACATTCATTTCTACTGGTTCTCATATCAGAGATCCTCTATTAATATTGCCATAGTGAAATAGGAGAGTGACTGCTGGGAATCTCCAGGCAATCAATGAAAAATACTTGGCAACAACACTGTCCTTTTCACTTTCATTAAAGGTTGTGAAAGCAATTTACAAACATTAATAACACATTACAGTAACCTCCTGAATCTCTGTGAGCATTCAGTTCTAGAAAATTTAACCCAAGGTAAAAATAGGTAACAGCTATGCTGTATCAGTGGAAAGCAGCCATTCCTTTGCTGGCCTCCCTTTTTCATGGACCCTCTTGGACATCCAAGTAGTTTTGTTTCAAAAAATACCCATAGGTCACAGTTTCCAACTCTACTTTTTGAAGCTAATCTTGGATTATCCATCAGGGCTGTGGTCTATCTTGAGCTTTTTAATAGCTTGACCTAAATTTTGAAAGAATCTGAAGAATGAGAAGGAAACAAAAACACTAATAACGTTTTTTAATAGGGATATTCACCTTGTTGATGTATACAAACTTTCTTAGGATGATTGTGTTCAATGTTCAAACAGTTTCACAGTTTCAAAAGTTTAGACCCAATTGCAAATTAGCAATGAGGAGGAATAGTGAGCAATTCAAATGTCAAATGGCAAAGTCTTCTCTGACTTTGACAGGCATTTTATTATCTTTTTTCTTTCTTCCTCCCTTCCCCATTATTCCATAAATCCCTTGTTTAAATTTTACAGTGTATTCTGCACATTAACATAAAACTTTTGATTCTAATTTGCTACACCTAACCATGATGGCTCAATGTAGGGTAGTAACTACTGAATTATCCAGTGTCAGAATGTGCTTGCAAAATTGTTAAGCTCATGTCTCATCAATTTGTCTCACTGGAATGCAACCTCATTCCAACTTTCCCTTCCCAATCCATTAGCAATTTACTTTGTAGTAATTCCAAGACATCACTACAGAGTCAGTGTTACTTACAGAGGGACCAGAGCAGACAATAGTATACTTTATTCGTTATTGTTTTGTGTAGCAAAACCTCATTTTGATATTAATGGAAATTATGATGTAAAGGTAATATTTTTCACACTGTCCAGTACTATAAATGACATGT